>JARHVA010002521.1:1300000-1770000 GCA_037957365.1 Torreya grandis | reverse complement strand
AACAACATTTCCCTGTTGACCACCTTATAACTTGTGCCACCTCATGTTTACTTGACCCACTTATGTCTTTTTGGGAAGACTTCCTACTTTGAATACCTATGATACTTGACTAATTTTTGTTTTCATCAGGAGCACTTCATGCCTTAAATATCGACCAAAACATAAACATCACTTAGGAGACTTGCAAGTGTACCCAACCATCACATATAAATTTGGTCATGTGGTCCACTTATCTATTGTATCTTTAACATTGACCTTTATTATTATCAACTATGGAAACCTAGTTTATGTGTGATCTTAGCTATCATACCTTTTGTCACACTTTACATGCCTATTTGTGCTTTAGTGCCCAACTTATCACCTACCATCATGACATCTACCTTCATCACCACCTTCATCCACCATATAAAACTTACACCCAATTTTGTTTTACCTCATCAACTCTTAGTTTGAGGGGGAACACCTCCTCCCATACTCAAGGCAACCAAACCTTTGGCCAACATCTATTTTTGTTTTATAGCTTGTTAACTCAAAGCCACATAACAAAAAGGGGTAAAATTTAGACACAAAAAATATGCACACCATGATTTCAAATGTCATAATTCCCATAAACTAATTTAGGGCCCCCTTAGGACCAATATGGCCCTCTAACCCCTGATCAAACTTAACCCAAGTCAGTTTTCCAAACTAGTTTAAACCTAACCTTTTACCTAGTTTTACTCTTTATCCTCGACTACTGATGATCATGTTGATCATCGATGGTCACCCTAACTATCGATGGTTAGGATGAACATCCTCAACCACCAATATAAAAACCACCCACCTTGATTTTCTAACTATAAATCATCTAAATCCATGTTTGAGCCATTACATGGATGAGTTAAAATTAATAAGCTTAGTTCATGTCTTGTTACAACTCCCTTGCCTTGCCTATAAAAAGAGAGGAGAAGGAAGGTGAAATAGATCTATAATTATTATGAAGAGCTTGTGCATCTAAAATTCTCTTTTTTTAATTCAATCATCATCAACAATCTAATGAATTAACTACTATGTTAGAGAGCCAACTTGATACTATAGTTCCACCAAAGTCCTAAGGATTGTTACTCTATCAGAATCATTTTAGACTCCACCAATGAGTCAACCACCTCAATTAATCACCTGATCAAATTTTTACAAGATAAGTATATGTTTTCTTATATTCATTTATTTTGTTCACCTTTCATACTTAGCCTAGCACCAAACACTCTCCCAAAATCCCACTTTTTGATCCCATGAATCAGTCATTTATCAACCCACATCTATACATTGTAACCATTAATGATTTTTCCATCTAATGATAATTTATCCAACTATCGATGATCACCTTGACTACCGATGGTCACCCTAACCATCGATGATCACCTTAACCACCGATGATCATCCCAAATACTAATCATCTTTATGGTAATAAATTTGAACAAGTTATTTCCACCTACCTAACCTCAACCAAATCTAATTTTATATGTCTCTACCTATTCACAAACCCTTGCCTAATTTTTTGAAGTAGACCCTAATCATCTAGCACTTGTATTAATTAACTTATCGCTACTTTGATCATTTCTAGTCTATTTATTTAGCAAATATTTATTGTGTTTAATTATAGTACCTCTTTACTAATGATGTAAATTCTATTCTATTTATAAACTTAATTATTTA
This sequence comes from Torreya grandis, assembly GCA_037957365.1. NCBI lineage: Eukaryota > Viridiplantae > Streptophyta > Pinopsida > Cupressales > Taxaceae > Torreya > Torreya grandis. The sequence continues at coordinate 1,768,305 of JARHVA010002521.1, read as the reverse complement.
AAATGTGTGGATTGATAACCCCCAAGGAAGCTCTTGCTTCTAGGATCTAGCTATCACTAGGCAATCTACTCAATTATTTGTCTAACAAACAAATTTGTTTAAGTGCTTTTTTTATCTACAAGTCATCTTCCTAAGCCAAGGAGTTCTTCATAGTCATATGATATAATGGATGCATAATCAAATAGGTTTTTAAACCATATCTGTATGTAGTTTCTTATTTTCCCTTTTTCAAATAATAAGCTAAAATTCACTTAATCTATACACCATGATTCTGAATGTTGTAATTCCCCTAAACTACCTTAAGACCAATCTGACCCTCTGACCCCTGATCGAACCTAACCCAAGTCAATTTTCTAAACTAGATTAAACATAACATTTTACCTAGTTTTACCTTTTACCCTTGATAGTCGATGGTTAGGTTGATCTTCAATGATCACCCTAATCACTGATAGCCAGGATGAACCCTCTCAACCACAAACATGTAAACCACCCACCTTGATTTTTTAAATATAACTCATCTAAATCCACATGTGAGCCATTTCATGGATGAGTTAAAATTAAAAATCATAGTTCATGTCTTATTGTAAATCCTTTGCCTTGCTTATAAAAAGAGATGAGTAAGAAAGTGAAATAGATCTACAATTGTTATCAAGAATTTGTGCATCTAGAATTCTCTTTTTGTAGGTCAATCATCATCAACAATCCAATGAACTAGTTACTATGTCAAAGAGCTAAATTACTACTATAGTTTTTCTAAAATACTAAGTACCATTACTCTATCAGAATCATGCTAGATTCCACCAATGAGTTAATTCCCTCAATTAATCACTTGATCATCTTTCCACAAGATAAGTATCTATTTTATGATATTCATTTATTTTATTTGCCTTTTGCACTCAACCTAGCACTAACTCCTCTCCTAGAATCCCACTTTGTGATCCTATCAATCATCCATTTATCAACCCATATCTACACATAATAACCATTGATATTTATCCCAACTATCAATGGTATGTCTTAATGTTAACAGTCACCCTAACCATCAAAAATCACCTTAAATATCGACGGTCAGCCTAACCATCGATAGTCACTATGGTAGTATATTATATCAAGCTATTTCCACCTACCTACCCTCAATTAAATCTAATTTTCTATGTCTCTACCTATTCACAAACCCTTGCTTGATTTTCTAAAGTAGACCCTAATCATCTAGCACTAGTAATAATTAGCTTATCACTACTTTAAGTATATTTCTTTAACAAATATCTCTTTTATTCAATTTTAGTACCTTTTGATTATTAATTCAAGTACCTTATATTCTATTTATAAACTTAATTATTTAAAATGTGTAGATTAACAGCCCTCGAGGAAGCTCTTGCTTCCGAGATCTAGCTATTGATAGGCAATCCACTCAACTATATGTCTAACAAAAAAAATTGCTTTAGTATTTTCTTATCTATAGGTCATCCTCCCAAGCCAAAGAGGAGTTCTTCACAATCATCTAATTCAACATATGCACAATCAAATAGGTTTTTCAACCATACCCTTACCTAGTTTCTTCTTTTCCCTTTCTCAAATAATAAGGTAAAATTCACTAAAATATTTTGGCACACCCGGTAGGACCTTGAGTCCTTACTTTAGGTTTTTTATTTACATATATATTCTCTTCTCTCTATCTATGCTCATTAATGAAACTAAAATTTATTTTGGTCTTAAAATCAAGTGCATCCAATAATTGCTTCTGATTTTATCTCACTTTGAATTAAGGGACAGTAATCTTATCGTAACATCACTTTTGTTGCACACACTAAACCAAACCAATTTCATCAATTAAACATCAAATAAACTTGAGACAAGGCCTGAATAGGATTTCATAACCTAGCAATAACATTACCCTTTCCCAATGATCCTACTTAGAGGTCATTACCAAGGGGAGAACCAACTCAATTTTATAGTTTAGTATAAACTCAAGAAATCAATATATATTGGATAAGCACATAACACCCTTATCATTATAGTGTATGAAGTGAGGGGGTAGGCCCCAATTCCAAGCCATGTATTGATTCCAATAAAAATTCCTTTTGAGCACCTAAACATCCTGAAACCAACCATAGATTTATTTTATAGTACATGATCTACAAGCCAAATTTTATCACACATTCTCATAACTTAAGGCATAAGCCAAAAGCAAGATTAAAATTAACCACATGATTTTAATGTACTCTAGTGTGTGTTGGATTTCTTTGATCATTTTATTGCTTTCTCTATGTTTGAGTTATAATATTCTTTATGTTTTATTCTCATCCTACTTACATGGTTCTTACTCATCAACAATGAAGAGACTTAGCAAGTCAGGACACATCCATAGATTATCCAGTCTCCTCTACCTCTTCACCCATGGAGTATATATCAGATGCTGAGAGTTATCATCATCATTCTAATGCTTCTAGTGTGCCTCTAATAGTTCCCCAAGGCAAACTAGACTTCATTACCTTTTTGGATAATAACCTGGTATTCTTGCAACATTACCTTAACAAAGTAGCTCACCATACACCCATTTTAGCACCACCTACCAATCCACCCTATGGCATGCCATTGGGATTTTTAGGTAATTCTTTTATTTCTACTATCATCACCCAATCATTAGCTACTCAGGAATCTACCTCTATTGATAACCCATCCAACACAACCATGTAAAACCAACTTGTTCCACCTTATAACACCCAAACACCTCCTAATCTAACTAAAAATTCTTCTAACATAGGTACCACCCAACCTTTACCTACCCATACTCCAATTACTATTGGAGTACATACTACCACTACCACTAACATTCCTCTAGTTGCCTTCACTAAGCACACCCATACCTTCTACCTTGTCACCTATCACCACCAAGGTTACCACTTATCCCTTACCTATGAATCAACCACCTGTACCCATACAATAGTATATACCCTCTACCCAACCATCAATGATCACATATTCATATGTGTCTTCAATTCAACCACTCATGACCACTTACCTATATGTGGTAACTTCTCAACCTTTAGCAAATTACCAATATGTCACTCAACCCTAACCACAATATGCACCTTACAACCCTTCAGGAGCACAACCCCAAGTGGACCTAATGAAGATGCTTATGGACAAGATGACCACCTTAGAGTCATCCATCTTAGGTGTTCATGACATCTTGTCATATGACCAAATTTGTAATGAGCCCATATATCCATTTGTACCTATTAGACCATATCCTCCCCAATGGGAACTTCCTAAGTTCTCCAAGTTCCAAAGTAAGGAGGATCCCCAATAGTAACTTAAGGCATTTATGCATGCTTATTATCTGATTACCTAAGATGATACCCTCCTTTTTCAAACCTTCCCCATGTCCCTAATTAGTCTGACATTAGATTGATATAGTGCCATACCCAAACACTCCCTCTTCTCCTTCACCCAGGTAGTTCAAACTTTTTTGGATCACTTTTTGATCAATATCTCTAAGAAAATTTCTATCACTGACCTCTACTCTATCTAATAATTTGAGGATGAATCTATTGTTGATTTTATATTTCATTGGAGGAGCTTAATTAACTAAATTTAATTTTCATTACCTCAACTTGAACTTATATAAATCTTTACTTAAGCATGTGCCAAGCATATCTCTTCTACACTATAGGTCCAAAGCTTCTAATCCTTTGATGAAGCTTTTACCATGGCATGTAAGTTAGAGAATAGAGCCATTAAAAAAGGAAAGCTAAAACTAAAAAACAAGAACTGTACCTACAAAACCAATGAGGCCTCCTCTTCCAAACTAAATAACTAGTCCAATACCAATACCAAGGGCAAGGGAACCATGAATGCATTTATCCTTAAATACGATCCTCCACCATCCTTTAACCAACCAAATTACTTTAGTTCCACAAATCAAAACACAAAAAACCAAAACCGTAGCAACCAAAAGTAATTCACTTGACTTGGAGAATCTTATGATTCAATCTTGGAGAAGTTATTTAAAGCTAATATCATTCAACTTCTTGTCCTAAACCTATTTGTTATAATTATAATAATCTATGTGTCTTACATTGAGTAATAGGGCATGATGTTAGTAGGTGTAACACCTTCAAGAGCCTTGTCTAATCCCTTATTGATAAGGGGGATCTCGCATTAGACAACCCTAATGCACCCTCAAATCAAGCCCTTAACATTTTTAGACAACCTTTTCCCAACCATCTACCTACTAATAATGAGATCAACATGGTGGAATATTCTCATGATGCCCATACTATTAACATGGTTATTAACACACTCATAGCTAAAGAACTTATTGACTAACCTATATGTCCCTCACCCTCTCTACTTATTGAGGTATCAAAGTCACCTTCTCCTCTTTTGGAAACCCCCCTTTCTCCTCCTCCACTTATCAAGGTAGTTGAGCCATAAACCCCTCCCTTAAATGACATACCAGACCAAGTACCCATTTTACCTTTCTCATCAACCACTGAGAAACCTACTACCCCTTCAAAAATAATTTATGAAGAGGAAGCCTAAATGTATACATATCTTATAGAGAAGTTGTCCATTCAAACCTCACATCCTGTTATTGAGGAAGATAATGAGGTTACCATACATGTGTCTTAGCCTATGGGCTTATCTTTTAGGTCCATTATTCAAGGAATAAAACCATCCTACAAACCATTCTCTAAGTTAGTGTAAAAATTGGAATTTATATCCAACCCTAACATGGATTGAGACACCTTATAGTAGTAATTAGGTATGCCTTATATTACTAAGAAAAAACCTCTAACCACAGCTTTAACAGACCAACCTACCACTTCTGCTATCTAAACTCCGACCCTATCAACCAAACCAATAACAAATTTTACCAATCCAACAATCCCTCAACCATCCAAAGCACCTAAACCCCAAGGGGGAAAATCACCTTCTCAAACCAAAATGACCAAACCAATCAATAATTGGCACCTTCCCTATATATATTCTTAACCATCCATCTGTGAAGGTAGAGCTTGCCTCACTGAAACTAATAACCAAATGTCAAACCAAAGTAACCAAAGAGGTAAAACCACATGATGGCCCAAACTTTAATTCTCTCAACCTTACCTTCCATTTTTGTACCTCATCCTTTTACCTTAAATATGAATCCCATTATCTCTACCAAAACCCCACCAACTCTTGTGGTTACACCTTTTCATTTGCTTTCAAACACACCTCTATTCACTGTACTAGCAATACCCAGGCTACCTACCTTGTAATCTTCCACCTTTAGCTCATTAGCTTTTTTTTCTAAACCAAAACCATTAACCAAAGACACCACTTTACCCAAGGCACCTATCACCAAACTTTCTTCCAAATAACCTTCCACCTTAACAACCAAATCCAAAATCGCTAAACCTTTACCACCTTTAGCTAAATCCTACTCAACCATTTTCTATAGGTTATTACAAACTTATTATTTATCCTTACCTACCATCAATCAATTTTACCCTCTTACTTTAAAACCCATCTGGTATAATTACCACCAAGTATGTTCTTATCATAGGATACCTGACCATGACATGAAGAAATTCAAAGCTCACCAAGTTGTTATCCATTGGCTTTACAATGAGGATGATCTTTTAATAAATGAACCTCCCATAAGCCCTTTGTTGATCCCATAAATAAACATACCTACCCAATTCTTACCCACTCATCCACTCTCACCTTAGAGTGAAGATTAGTCTACTTAATCTCTTACCCCAACTCCTTCTCCTATCCATACTATTAACGTGGTCATGAGATCATAATAGAAGGATAAGGGGAAGGATAAGGTGTCCATTCTATTGATGTATCCATATTCAACCTCTCAACTAACTCAAACCCATCTATCCCCATCTTCAACCAAACCTAAGGTGTCTATTTTAGGTGCCTCTTAATCTAACCCCTTAGAATTCATCAGGAGAGTTATCCTTAAACAACTTCACTAGACCCTAGTGAAGATGAGCTTATGTGACCTGATTGGTGAAATTAATCTCCATTCCTCATAATGACACCACTTATTTCAATAAAGTTTTGCTTATCATTAGAAAAGGGAAAAGAATAAAATAAGTATGATTATGGTTGAAAAACCTATTTGATCATGCACACATTGAATTAGAAGATTGTGAAGAGCTCCTCTTTGGCTTGGGAGGATGACCTATAGATAAGAAATCACTAAATTAGATTTGTTTATTAGATAAATAGTTGAGTGGATTGCCTAGAGATATCTAGATCTTAGAAGCTAAAACTTCCTTTGGGGTTGTCAATCTACATGTTTTAACAATTAATATTATAAATAAAATAGAAGAGTACTTGCATCAATAAATCAAAAGTACTAAAATTGAATACAAGAATGTTTGCTTAGAAAATAGACTAAAAATGATTAAATTACTGATAAACTAATTAATACTAATGCTAGAGGATTGGGGTTTACTTCATAAAATTAGACATGGGTCTATGAATAGGAAGGTTCACAAAAAAATAGATTTGATTAGGTGTAGATAGGTGAAATTAGCTTGCTATAATTTCCTACCACAGTGACTATCAATAGTTGGATTGACCGTGTATGGTTAAAGTGACTGTTAGTGGTTGAGTTGACCATCGGTGGTCAGATAGACTATCGATGGTTAAGAAAACCATTGATGGTTATTGTGTATGGAATTGGGTTGCTAAAAAGGTTGGTTAATGGGATTAAAAAGTGAGATTTTGGGAGTTAGGTTATTGCTAGGTTGAATATGAAAATCAAATAAAGTAATTGAGAAATGAAAACCAAATACTTATCTTTTAAAATGCTGATTAGGTGATTTGTTGAGGTGGTTGACTCATTTATGGAGTCTATCATGATTTGGATAGAGTAACGGTACTTGGTGCTTTGGGAGATCTACGATGGCAAGTTGGCTCTCTAATATGGTAGTTATTTTCCTAGATTATTACTAATGACTGACCTATAAAAAAGATAATTATGGATGCACAAGCTCTTGATAATAATTATTGATGCATTTCACCTCTTTTTCCCTCTCTTATTATAGGCAAGGTAAGAGAGTTTTAATATCATGTGAATTGGGCTTCTTAATTATAACTCGCTCATGTAATGGCTCACACATGGATGAGACAAGTTATTTTTAGAAAAGTAAGGTGGGTGACTTTACATGTTAGTTGTTGAAGAGGTAGAACTTGACCATTAATGGTCAGGGTGACTATCGGTAGTCAACCTGACCATCGATGATCAAGGGTGAAGGGTAAAATAGGTAAAAACTAGGGTAAAGGCTAGGCTAATTTGGTTGAGTTAAAATAATTATATGTTAGGTTTGGTTTGGTTAAGGGTTATATGGTCTAATGGTCCTAAGGGGGTCCTAAAGATGTCCAAGGGAATTATGACATTTAGAATCATGATGTGCAGATTTTTGGTTTCTACATTTTACCCCTTTTTGTTATGTAGCTTGGAATCAATGAGTTACAAAACAAAAATGGATTTTGGTTGAAGGTTTGATTTCCCCAAGTATGGGAGGAGGTGTTCCTCCTCAAACCAAGAGGTGATGAGGTAAAGTAGAATTAGGTGAAAGTTTGACATGGTTGATGATGAAGGTGGTTATAATGAAGGTGGGTGATAGGTTGGGCACTAAGGTACAAACAAGTGTGCAAATAATGACAAAAGGTGTGATAGTTGAGCTTGTGAAAAGATTAGGTTGCCATGGTTAATAACAATAAAGGTTAATTTTAAGGGACAAGTGACCAGTATACCACATGACTATAATTAGGTGTGGTGGTTGGGTACACCTATTAGTATCCTTGATAAGGTCAATGTTTTGGTGGGTATCTAAGGCAAGAAGTGATCCTAGTGAAAATAAAAATGGGCCAAGTGTTTTGGGTATTTGAGGTAAAAAGTGCTCCCAAAAGGACATAAGTGGGTTAGGTAAGTTTAAGGTGGTGAAATTTTAAAAATTGGTCAACATGGTAATGTTTTCACTATGGTCAAAGGACCAGGTAAAAAGTGTCATAAAACATGTGCTAGTTGGGCCAAAATGGACCAATGATGAGGTGATTATGTGGTTGGGGTGGGTGGAGAAACTAGTATCTATAGGTGGGTAAAATTGGGTTAGTTTTGGTAAAAGGGGGTTTATATAGGTGGAAGCAACAAAGTGGGTGCCCAAAGGTGACCATCGATGGTCAGGGTGAAAACCATAAAAAAGTATGGGGTAAAAGTGAAAATAGAATCACTTTTACCTCACTGTGACTTTTGTTGGCTTTGACTTTAAGCTCTAGTTTTTAGTGCTTTTTGGTGAAAGTGCATTACTAAGTGTTATTTGTTAAGGTGGACTATGATTATTGGCTAAGTTAGAGGGTAGACTAAGGGGACCAATCAAGATGTAGGGAGGATGTAGGTGTGAATGAGGATGAGTGGGCATATGGCCAACTCCATGATGGTGATCATGAAATGAGGTAGGGGATGTCATTTATTTTGATAGTCTAGCTTGATTTTGCATATGCATTGTGATTATGTTTGGTTAAAATGGGTGGGTTTGGATTGGGATGCCTTAGGTAGGATTTTTTTATCAAATTTACAAGTAAAAACATAAATTGATAGGGTATGTAGGTGAAATAGGGTAGGTAGGCATGCTAGGTAGTAAAGAATAGAATTTTATTGCATTTTAGGTGGTTTTTAAGTGTGATAGGGTTTGGGCATTCTATCTAGGAATGCCTAAAGTGATCATCGATAGTCAAGCTTGATCATCAATAGTTGACATCCATATAAAAATGGGTGGCTAACCATTGGTGGTTCCCATAACCATCAGTGGTTGATTAAGATAAAAGATAAGTTTAAAAAATGTTAAGGTAAAGTGAGTTAGTGCATGTTAGGTAGAGGTGGTAGTGTAGGTTTAGAAGGTACTCTTGGATGGTAATGGGTAGATAGGTAGGATGGGTAAAGAAATAGGGTAGTCACTCAAAGGTCAAGGTACAAGATATTAGTGTGGGTGACTAAGTCATGCTTTTGATTTGGTGTAGGCTAGGGAGTAGATACAAATGCATGACCACATGCCACATATATTCATAGAGATTCAATAGGGGATGACCCTAGCTGATTGGGCCCACATGGAGGAAGTGGAGTTATGAGAAATAAAGAACTATATATATGTGCCTCAAAATGCATCTATCGTCATAGCGCTCATTGAGAGATGTGATCCAACTATGAACACCTTCCTACTTCTGACTAGGGAGATGACCATCTTGACTAAGGATGTGTATAGGATCACTTGACTTCTACTTTGTGGTGATCTGATAAACCACATAGAGTGAGAGGAATAAGATGATCATGTTAAGCTATTGTATGGAGACAAGAGTGATTAGGTCAGATGGCATGCTAGGGGGTTCAGGTATAGTGTTCTATATTAGAGGGCTCTAGACAAGAGGAGACCCATGACCATGCTCATGATTGTTATTACATGATTTGGGCTCCCTGATTCGAGTAGTGTGAGGTTTCCATACTTACTATTGGTGGTTCTAGTTGAGTTATTACTAGGTCAGATGGTATTCGATTAGGTTCCTATTTTACTTTTATAGATATATAAGGAGTTATGGGGGTTTAGGGCCCATAGAAGGTATGGTATTAGTGTAAGCCTAGTTTTACATTACTAGGCCTATGAGCACATTTGAGTGTTGAGGCTATTGGGATTGTTGTGGGTAATTTTTATAAAGATTTACTTCTCCATTGGCTTCATGTGGTGGAGGGGTGACTTTGTTGCATCAAGTATAAGGGGGATCTCATGACATGGAGTGGTTTAGGGGTACATTGGGTGCACTGGTGATAGGAGATATCATTTGGAGGCTATATGCATAGTTTTTAGTGTGGATAGGTTACAAGAGGTAGACACTCTCATTATAGAGCTATAGACAGATATTTGGCAAGTGATATGGGAGGTGGAGTTAATCCCATTTGATAGGCTATGCTAATAATTTGGCCTGGTATAGAGCATTCTAGGTCCATTCCCTAGGTACAAGAAAGAAGATTTAGAGGTTTTATTACTAGAGCCACATCTTATTCCTAATTTATTAGAGTATGAGGAGATATTATTTAGGGCACTCATAGATAATGCCAATTTTATATATGGGTACCTAGTATGGTACTAGTCCATAGATGTAGCTATAAATATTGGTGGGGATGATGGGGATGTGAGGCTGATGGCTGTGGATCTAGTTTGCCATGATGGATAGGTAGGAATGACTTTAGCCATTACACATGGATAGGTATGGGTATTACAGGGGTAACGAGTCATGTTGTAGGGATAGATTGTTGCACTACATGATCATGTTGCTACCTTATAGGGTCATCTTGTTACCATCATAGGTGAAAGGGATTAGGCCAGAACCTCTCTAAGCTTGGTGACCCAAGAGAGGGGCTCTTTGAGGTAGAGAGGAGGAGGAGGAGTAGTAACATAATAAGGGACACTGGGTTTTACCCCCATGGCATGATACCTAGATGAAGTGTGATGCAGGAGCATCTATAATAGTTCAAATTCTAGTGTGAAAATTCAAATTTTGGTTTTCCCTCCAAATTGTGAGATTTCAAAATTTCACCTTCAAGGTAAATGTAATTATCAAAAAGTGAAAGCAAAAAGGTGAAAAGTGATTGTTAGATTGTTGAGTAAATAAAGGGGAATTGGTTGAAACTATTTTCAACTTTAGTAAATTGTTAAAACTTAAAAACAACATTTGTTTGCCTTAAGCCCAATTTGGGCGTAGAAGTTGGAAGAGAAATTCTTGAAAAGAGAGAAAACAAGAAGAATTCATTAAGGAGAGAGGATGAGAAGAGAAGGAGGATGAGAGGGGTGTATAATTGCAGAAGAACAGAGAGGAAGAGTCCTCTCATTCAAGAGAAAGAGAATGGAATGAAGAAGAGAGAGGAGAATTAGTGAGGGAGGACCTCACTCAAGAAATGTTAAAGGAAAGAGAAGGAGAAGTCAAGAGAATGTGTGAAGGATCAAGTAAGGTTTTGAAAGCCATGGATTTTGTCATTGAAATGTAAGTCTTCTATTGATCGATGAAGGAATAAATGTTTTGTTTCATGTTATGGTCTCTTTATGAATTCTGGTAACAGGCCTGCATATGTGAATGTGTGTATGTATGAAAGATGTGTGTATGATGATTCTCTAAAGAACATTGTGAAATACTGATTATTTTATATGTTGGGAAAAATATAAAGGTGGTATGATGTGATCAAGATGTTTTAAGGAGTTTGGAATGTTGTAAAAAGCCTAAACAGGATATTCAGGCCTGTAAAACTACAGCCCACTGTCTTAAATCAAATCCATGTGAAAATGTTTGTATGAAGTCTAAAATGGTATGGAGATAAGATATATATGTCCCTAAGGCAATTATAAACTTAAGAGTGAAGAAAACCAGGCCCTATAAACCCTCTTGATGTCCAAAAACTCCACAGTTGAAATCCAGGCCTGTAGGTGACAGTGTATAAAAAAAGTTAAGAAACTTGTATGTTTTTGCATTGTAAGTGGATTGATCACGTCATTGTTGATAGGGAATATGAATGGGGAAGTCATTAAGGTATTGTCATGGTTTTTTATCCTCTTGAAAGTCTATTGATCACACAAAAAGAGATGACAATAATGAACCCTGTTGACTGTCATAAAAATACAGTCCAAGAACTGAGTTGTTGAGCATTAGAAGGTATAGAAGGTTGACATGACCAAGATTATTATTGGAGAAGGTGTAGGGGGTTAAAAAATACCCTATAAAAGTGATTATATCCCTTTAAACTGTCTAAAACACACCCAGAAAAAATAATTAGCTCGCAGCCTGTGAATGTCCAAGGGAAAATCCTGATTTAGCTTCTAGCCCTCAAATTGAGTTTTAAAGCTTGAAAACTCTTGAAAATTTGGAATTTGACCCTTGATGATGTTATAAAACTGTTGGAAGTGGTTTCAAGGTGATAAAGTGTGGAAAAGTACAAAAAAATACAATTACCAAGTGAAGCCTAGGTGCATGTGAAGGAAAGAGCATAGGCCAATATAGGAAAAGTGAATTTCTCCAAAGAAGTGCAATAAAAAATGATTGATTCACCTGAAATAAGATAATGGGTATCTATAATGATGCTTGGTTTTCTTATAAAGTCCGTATTTTACTCTGGACAAGGTGTTTTGCATTCAAGGAGGGTTAATTAGAATAGGGCTTAAAGAAGGAAGTACAATTCCGTACAAAGTAACCTCAAGAGACTTTTTTGTATGTTATAGAAGGGCTTAATGGGTATCCATAAATGGTTTTACTTTCATTATTGAGTTAACTGAAAAAGATTTATGGCCAATAAACAGGGAAAATAGGGCTACAAGGAATGAATGATCTAGATAGGTCTGTATCAGTTTGTTGATGGTTTCAGAGCAGTGTAAGATCAGATCAGTTTTCATCACAGTGGAGGAGTTATGGTACTATGAGACCATAGTTTTGACACAGTGTCTAGATGAACCCCGATGGGGTGAGTATAGGGCTAGTTTTCTAGGTGGTACTAGTGTAGCAACACTAGGGTAGTGGGTAGTGTTTGTATTTGGGTAAATATGGATAGTTAGGGGATCATTAGGTATAGTAGGTGGGTAGGCACCAAGATCCAGTGGTGCTCTAGGAGGTAGTGGTGCCCCTAGGGCCTAGATATATCTAGATTTATGACATTTTGTATATCATTTTGATTTTGGCCTACAAATTGATGTGGTGAGATGTACATTTTGAGAGAGAGACATGTGTATCTACTTGTACACATTATTATGTTATTTGACTTATGAGTTTATACATATGATCATTATTTATGCTTATGTTCATGGTTTATGTCTTGACATTGGTGTTTAATGCTTATGATGTGATGTTTATATGTGATTTATGGATGGATGTTAAATGATTATATAGGCTTATCTAGGCATGAGATGGTTTTGACTTATGGTTAAGCTTATGCTAAATTTTAATGAGTGTAAATTGCATTACTTTAGACTTAGACATATGGTGGGAAATGGTTGATTGTTTAAATGCTCATGGATTCCATTATGATTATGGTTATGGTTATGGTTATGTTGATAGTTATGATTAATATGGTTATGCATGTTGTTAATATTTTTAGGATAGAAACACCTGAGGTAGCTTTACTAACAATACTGGGTGGGGGACTAAATAATATAATCAAGAAAAATATGTCATTATGAAAATGTCAACTAGTCACAATAGAATAAGAAGAGGGCATAATGCCTCTTCATTGATAAGGAATAAAACAAAACCAAAGTTAGATTGGATTAATGAACATAAGCCCTTATAATACTTTACATTAGCATTTGTTAGTTGTTTAAAAGGTGTCTTAACCACATAATGTCAAGTAAGCTCAAAAATCCTTTGCATATGGTGTAAAGGAGAGATGGGTGAAAATAGAACCTTGTTATAAGACTAGCATGCCTATTCTATAGGTGTCTATACTAGGATAAATAAGTCTATGCCAAACTATGTAGATTGATTAATGAGGGAAGTCTACTTGTGAAATTTGATTATAGCTTCCACCTTATTATTTTATGTGAGAGCTGATTGTGGCTTTCAAAATTAGTTTTCTTTTGTCATGATTTTTATGATGGGTCCTTTGTTGATTGATGTATATGGGAAGTTGATTTATGTAGGAAGATTCCATGAAATTTCTATGCTTTTGACAAAATGCTTTACTCAGCCATCCTTCAAGGTAGTGGTCTAAGTTTACTAGCTTTTCTTAATGTATTTTATAGTTATCCTTCAAGGGAATAGTCCACCTTACATTTTGCTAATTTCAAATAAATTTTCAATAGTGGTCCTTCAAAATATCAATCTGTGAATGCTAGGAATGACCCATGATTACTAATTATAAGGATGGTTTACTTTGATTTCTGACTTTGCTTGACATATAATTTCTTAGGTTGGCTTAGTGGTTCACCTTTATGGAGATAAAAATAAGAGAAACATAAGGTTGATTAGGTGTAAAAGAGATTTAGGTGACAAATATCATGGGGATCCATCCTAAAAAGGGGTGGAAAGTACCATGCGAACCATGTCATAGGTAGAGTCATGGTATCCATTATTCAAGATTAAGTTATGACTGTGATGGATAATCATATGAATCATCTTTAACTAGTTACCCCTAAAATAGGGAGATGGAATGTGGGTGGATAACAAGGGATGAAGTTAAGTTAGATAAAAGGTGGACTTGATCCTTATTAACAAAATAATGGATGTAGATGCAAAACATTAAGGGGCTCAGGCTTTGGGTGGCCTTTGAGAGAATACAACTAGTAAGCTCCTGATCTATATTTGTGGGTTATGATATAAGGTTCAAGCCAATTGAAAGCAAACTTTCCCTACTTGAATTTCTCTATATTGGTTACATATTTATTTTCCTTTAGGATGAGGTCTCCAATGTTAAATTATTGGACTTTAAGGTGTTCTTTTAGGCATGTTTGATATTCTCTTGATAGACATGGAGGTTGGTAAGGGCTACTAAATGATGCTCATCAGGTAGCTCTAACTGGGCTAGATGGTGCTGATGATAATTTCTCTCAGAAATGAGATATTATAAATATATTTAAAGATATGGGATTTGGAATTTGAGAGGCAAGATGTCCTCCACTCTAAAAATAAGAGAGAAACGTGTAGCACCTATAGGGTTCCTAATGTTATTATGATATGTCCATAAGGTGAAGGGGATGTGCAAATGCCAATCTTGACCAGATTTATTGACCATTTTAGTTAGCATATTATTAAGATTTTTGTTAGAGGCTTATACCTATTCATTATCTTGAGGATGATAGGGTGAGGAGAAACTTAAATTAATGTTGAATGCATCATATAGACCCTAGACTTTCTTGTTCTTAAATGATTTACCATTATCGGTGATAATATTATGAGGAACACTAAAATGGTAGATAATGTGATTGTTGAAAAGTTGAAAACCTTATATAATTTGTTCAAGACTAGAGGGATAATCTCCACCCACCTGGTAAAATACTCAATCATGGAAATGATAGAATGGTGCTTCTATGAGGAATGAGAATTAATTTCCCCAATGAAGTCTAGACCCCATTATGAAATGGGCCAAAAATTGGTAGAGAATCAAAGACTATGGCTATATGCATGATGAAAATTAGCATGTTGTTGACACTTAACACACTTTTTCACATAATCATAATAGTCTTGGTTAAGGGTAGGCTAGTAATAGTAAGACAAAGGATGTGCTTAGCTACAATAAGGACACTGAAGTGTCCCCCTAGATACCATCTTGTGTGTCCTTCATAGTGTGAGAGGCTTCATGACTACATAGGCAATGAAAGAGGAGGCTATCAAAGCCATTCTTATATAGGATACCTCTTAGTATGGTAAAATTTGAGGTAGTCTGAATAAACACTCTTTGAGCATTCTTAGAGAGGCCTAAAAGAACTATGCCAAGGTTAAGATGGTCAAAGGTTTACTGATACCAAAGGTCAAGTTAGGTCCCCTTGACATTAAAAATGGTGGGAGAGTCTAGTTTGACATAAGAAGGATGGGTAAGTCTATGGATAACAATATACAACTTAAAATCTATGGGTGTGGATGGTATTTTAGAGGTAAGGGAAGCCATGGTGTCATTAAACTTTTTGGTAGATCACAGGGTTGGCTAGATGTGGTAGTGTTCAAATGATGTCAAGAGTTAATCAACTAGTTATTTTTACTAC
This sequence comes from Torreya grandis, assembly GCA_037957365.1. Classification (NCBI taxonomy): domain Eukaryota; kingdom Viridiplantae; phylum Streptophyta; class Pinopsida; order Cupressales; family Taxaceae; genus Torreya; species Torreya grandis. The sequence goes on along the minus strand of JARHVA010002521.1, from coordinate 1,752,562 downwards.
TATAAAACATCATTATAACATTGGTAGGAACCATTGATTTGATTGACCACAAATTTGGAGTCACCAAAGATGTTGATCATTTTGACTCCTAGGGCTAAAGCAGTCTAAAGGTCCATCACTAGGCCTTCATACTCAACCATATTGTTGGTACATTAAAAATCAAGCTTGAAAGATAAAGGAAGAGGTTTAATATCAAAAGGGTTAAGGATGATGCTTGTTCCCCCACCACATAGACACTTTAATCCATCAAAGAACATGGTGACTTAATAGGTGAAATCTACTTGAGAGAGGGTCATAATGGACTCATCATAGAATTCAAGAGGAGGAGGTTGGTTATCTATTAAATGTGCCTCAACCAATTGGTCAAAAATTCCATGCCCCTTAACTAACTTATACTGAAGTAACTCAAGATCAAAATCTACTAGGATCATGAGCCATTTGTCCATATAATGGTTTTGGTATGGCTTGGAGTGCATGTACTTGAGTGGGTCAATGTTGATTATGATGTAGGCTTTATGGTTAATAAAGTAGTGGTGAAGTTTGGTGGCCACGAAGACTAAAGCTAAGAAAGGTTTCTCAGTATGGGTATACTGAGTCTCTTACTCTACAAGCATGTGACTAATGTAGTATATAGCTTGTTCTCTATGTTTTTCATCTTGGTGAGCCAACATTGCACCTAAAGAATGGTTGGTGGTAGAGACATATAGGTAGAAAGGTTGGTTATCCTTGTAAGGGGTGAGGATAGGTGGTGATAAAAATTAATATTTGAGTGAATTAAAGGCCTTTTGGCAATCATTATTCCACTTTAAAGAAAAATCCTTCTTCAGGAGGTGGTGGAAATGTTGGCACTAGTCTAAAATCTAGGAAATAAAATGCTAAATGGATTAAAGTTTCCTCTGTAAACTATGGATTTGCTTGAGGTTGGTTGGAGGAATCATGTCAAGGATGTATTTTATCTTGGTAGGATCAACTTTGATTCTATGAAGGGAGATAATAAAACTAAGAAGTTTTCTTGACAAGACCCCAAAAATACATTTCTTGGGGTTTAGATGAACATGATAGTGGATGAAGCATTCAAACATGATCTTAAAAACAACCAAGTGATCTTTTTAGAGCTTGGATTTTTTGAGAAGGTCATTCACATAATCCTCAATAATTCTATAGATAAGGTCATATAAGATATAATTCATGGCACATTGGTAGGTCACACTAACATTCTTTAGTTTGAAAGGCATGGCTCTATAATAGAAGGTTCCCCAAGGGGTGGTAAAGGTAGTTTTATGTTGATCCTTAGGAGTAATTAAGATCTGATTATAACCTAATAACCCATCCATGAGAGATAACATTTAGTGGCTGACTATAAGATCAATAAGTTGGTTGATGTTTGGTAGAGGAAAGTCATATTTGGGGTAGGTGATGTTGAGGTCATGAAAGTCCACATAAATGTGTAGTCCACCTATGGATTTGGTGATAGATAAAACATTCAAGACCCATTGGGGGTAGTCAATGGGTTGAATGAAATTGATATATAGTAGATGCTAAAGATATTCTTTGACAATAAGGGTTATGTGAGGGTGCATGCATAAAAGCTTCTACTTGATGGGCTTGGCATCATGGTTGGTGATTATGTTATGGGTAGTAATGGTGGGGTCAATTCAAGGCATGTCATTATAATACCAAGTGAAAGCTATGATTGGTTTTGAGGAAAGAGGATAATTCTTGAAGTTCCTTGATGTTCAGTTTTTGGCCAAGTTTGACAATGTGGGAGTTGTTTGGGGTACCCAAGTTCATATCCATAGTAGATTTATTCAACATGGTCAAGGTCTCAAAAATAATGGATTTATGGATAAAATAATCTAGGGCATCAAAGTAGGTGAGAATATAATCATCATCTTGGAACTAAATAGTGTTAATGGTAGGGTAATATTCTCCTATCATATCAAGATGGGTCAAAGGGATGGTTACGGTCACCCCCTCCTTCTCATAAGTTAGGGGTCCAAGGCTGATCATGTTGAAAATAAAAGTTAGGTAGGATGATCTCATCATCCTCATACACAAGTAGATGTGAGGTCAGTGAGGAAGGGGCATCTTATTTAATAATGGTAATGATGGGTTGTTTGTATTTATTATTAGGTAAGATGAAAACCAATCCATGTTTCTCATGTGACTTCCTAGTTTTGATGTTGACCAATTCATGTGGGCCATGCCCATACCACCAAAGATTGAAGCCTTTCCAATCACACCGATGGAGGTTTTTTTTAAAAAGCTAGGTTTATCTAGATAAGAGAAACCAATATTAAATGGTTGAGGTGGTAGAAGCACTGAGGGATTTATTGAGTCCCCCATAGAAAAAATAGGTCTAAAAATGAGGAGGTCCAAATGGAATGAAATTTTTGACATTGGGGTCATATCCCAATTAGTTAGTAAGTTATTCATACTTGTGAGGAGTAGGGAAATATTCAAGGGCTAAAAAATGATATTCCACCAATGAAAGATGATGGGACATTGATTCTAGAGTGTCCATGGTAGAGATTTGGTTTGAAGGGATAGAGGAACTAGTTGATACCTCATCGATAGAAGGGGATATGATATCTACATTAGTGGTTAAAGGTTGGGTTTTAGCTACTGAGGGTATGTTGGATGGGGGTATGAGGACATCATTGAGGTGATAAGTCATGTTATATGTTGAGAATGAAATTGGGTTAGTTTGGATGGTGATGACATGGCATTCATACTCAAACTTAATCCAATGGTGGAGGGTAGAGGGAATACAACCCATGGATCAAATCCAGGGTCATCCTAAAAAGATGTATTAGAATTAACCTTCCATAACATAGAAAATTTTAGGGAGTGTTAAGGGTCCTAAATGGATATTAAGGATGATAGTCTCCAAGGTAGTGGCCATGGTATCATTAAATGATTTAAGGATGACCAAGGTTTCAGACATGACATTGTCCAGCAAGTTAAGTTGGTTATAGGCATGAGAGGAGATGATTTTAATGTTACCTCTCCCATCAGTCATGACCCATTTGATATGGGTTTGGTTAATGTAAGAATTAATAAAGAGAGGGGGATATAAGTTCTTGAGATGGATGGAGGGTATTTTTGAGTCCTTAAAGATAACAAGGTTGGGAATTTGAAGGGCACCAATAAAGGATGACAGAGGTTGGGGGTCCTCAAGTTGGACCTTAATGGATTGTAAAGCCTCTATTAGTGCTTGATGGTGATGTGGAGAGGTAGAGATCAACTCATAAAATCTCATCTTGATTGAGGTCTGATGAAGTTACTTGAGGATAACTCACTTGATGGATTCTGAGGGGTTAAATTGGGAGGCACATAAAATAGACACCTTGGGTTTCATTGAAGGTGAAGATGGTTGGGTGTGGGTTGGTTGGGAGGTTGAAGATAGACACATCCATGGAATGGACACCTTAGCCTTCCCCTTATCCTTCTATTATGATCTTCTGATCATGTTGATAGTATGGATATAAGGAGAGTTTAGGGTACTAGACTGGTCAGACTCATCTCCACTCTTAGGTGAGAGTGGAGGAATAGGCAAATGTTGGGTAGTTATGGTTGTTAGTTATATTGGTATGGGACCCATATGAGGTTTTTTTGTTAATAGATCATCCTCATCATAAAGTTGGTGGATAATGGTTTAGAGAGATTTGTAGTTCTTTGTATCATGGTTTGGTGTCCTATGATAAGCACACACTTGGTGGTCATTATACCAAATGAGTTTTGAAGCTAGGGGGTCAAAATGACTAATGGGTGGTAAGGTTAAGCAAGAAAATTGAAATAACCTATGTAGAATGGTTGAATAGGACTTATCTAAAGGTGGTAAGGGTTTAACAGTCTTGGTTTTGGTTGTTGAGGTGGAAGGTTGTCTAGAAGTAGGTTAGGTGATAGGTGTTTTGGGTAGGTTGGTGCACTTAATTGATGACCTCAATTTAGGCAAGGAGGTTGATGAGATAGAGGTGTAATATTGTAAGGTAGGTAGCTTAGGTATTGTTGGTGTGATGAAAATAGGTTTATTAAAGAGAAATTGTGAAGGTGTAACCAAAAGAGGTGGTGGGATTTTGGTAGAGACAATTGGCTTATTACTCAAGGTAGAGGGATGAGGTCCCAAAATCGAGGGTAAAGTTGAGGGAGGAAAAGTTCAAGGCTTCAAGCCTTTAGGTGGCTTTTCCTCTTTAGCCACTTTGGTTTGGTGGTTGGTTGGTGGGCTTGAGGAGGTTAGGTCCAATTTCATAGATAGGTGACTAAGGCTCAATGTAGGGAGGATACCAAGGCTTTTAGTATGTCTAGTTGGGGTAATAGGAGAGGGTTTGGCTATTTGGGTCTTGGTTGGCTTAGGTGGTTAAGAGTTGGTTGGTTTGGTAGAGGTTTTAATTGGTTAATTAGAGGGTTTGGTTGAATGGGTATATATGCTAAAAGGTTGGTCAATAGAAGTGGTAGGATGGTCTGATTGAGAAAGGGCTAGATGTTCTAGTTAGGTAATGTAAGGGAAACCTAATTTTTGCCAAAAGGTAGCCTAGTCCAAGTTGGGTTGAGAAATGAATTACAATATTTGAACCAATCATGAGAATGGTTTATAGATCAGTTTGGATCCTTGGGTAGTAGGTTCAAAAGATAGACTTAAAGGTTAGGAAAAGAGGATGGGAACCTTTTCCTCTTCCTTAATTAAAAGATGTAAGTTTAAGGTAGGTGGTTCCTAGGTGGGAGGAGTGGGCATGGGGATTTTTTCCTTGAGAATTCCCTCTGGATAAGGGGTGGGTTTTTTTGTAGTTAAAGGTAAAGGTGAGGTGGCTATGGTGGGTGGTTTTTCTGATATGACAATTGAAAGAAAGGTTAGTGGCTTCACTACCTCAATAAGTGGAGGGGGAGAGGATGGAACTTCCTTGATTTGGGTGTCTGAAGGAAGGGAAGGTAAGTCCACTATCTCAATGGATGGAGGAGGTGGAGAAGTAGAGGATTGGGTAGTAAGTGGTTCTAGAATGAGAGTATCAAGGACCATGTTAATTGTATGGGTATCATGAGAGTACTTGACATTATTTCTCTCATTTTTGGTAGGAGCATGGTTTGGGAAGGGTTGCCTAAATATATCAAGGGCTTAGTTTGATGGTGTATTAGGTTTTTCCAATATGATCTCCCCCTTATCAATAAGGGATTGGACAAGGCTCTTGAAGGTATTACACCTACTAACATCATGTCTTATAACCTAATGAAAGGCACATAGATCATTCTCATTAAACCAACTAGGTGGAGGATGAGAGGCATCAAACTGCTAAAGAGGTTTGATAGGAAGGAGTTAAATGATGTTTGCTTTTAATAATTTCTCCAAGTTGGATGAATAGGATTCTCCAAGTGGAGTGAATTGATTTTGGTTGTTCTAGGTTTGGCTCTTTGTGTTTTGTTTTAAGTAACTAGGGGAACTAGATTGGTTGATGAAAGGTGGAGGAGTGGATTTTAGGATAACCACATTCATGGTTCCCTTGCTCTTGGTGTTGGTATTGGATTAGTTACTTGACTTGGAGGAAGAATCCTCATTGGTTTTTTAGGTTGAGTTCTTATTTTTTATATTTAGCTTACCTTCATCAATGGATTAATTTTCTAAATTACACACCATGGTAAAAGCTTCATCAAAAGTTTAGAAAATTTGGACATGTAATGTAGAGGATATATGCTTGGCACATGCCTGAGAAAAGAGATCTATGAGTTTAGGTTGAGATAGGGAGGAGAGTTGGTTAATTAGGCTCCTCCAATGAGCCATAAAATCAATAATGGATTCATCCTCAAACTAAAAAATGGAGTAGAGGTTGGTGATAGGAACTTTCTTAGAGATATTGATATAAAAAATGTCCAAGAAGGTCTGACCTAGTTGGGTGAAGGAGAAAAAGGAGTGCTTGGGTATGAAACTATACCAATCCAATGCCAGATTGACTAGGGGCATAGGGAAGGTGTAAAGAATAAGGGCATCATCATAGGTGATGAGATATAAAGTATGCCTAAATGCCCTGAGGTGTTGTTGGGGATCCTCCTTACTTTTAAACTTAGAAAACTTGGGAAGTTCCTATTGGGGAGGATATGGCCTGATAGGTATGGATGGGTGGATGGGCTCATTACATATTTGGTCATATGACAAGATGTTGTGAGCACCTAAAATGGATGACTCTAAGGTGGTCATATTGTCCATAAACATCTTCATTAGTTCTACTTGGGTTTGTGAACCTAAAGGGTTATAAGATGCATACTATCAGGATGGTTAGGAAACATACTAATAGTGGGTGAAAGGTTAGGAGCTTGCCACATATTGGTAAGTGGATACCACTAGTTAGGTAGAAGATACATAAGGATAGGTAGATGTAGGTGGTTTGGTAGTGGGTGAATGGCCTTGTAGATTAGGGATGTAGTCAAAGGCTGGTCCAAGGGGTACTTATTAGATAGGAGTGGTAGTTGGGTTTGATCCAAAACTCAGAAGTTCTTGTTGATAAATATTTCAATAAAATAGAAATAACATAGTAACAATGAATTCTCTGAGAAGAGATGTATTACTCAAGATCACAATACAATTATATGCTTATCTCTAGGAAGAGATATCTGTCCTCACATTTTAGGTTACCTCTTAATTTATAAAAAATTTGAAATCATGGGGAGGATGTGGAAGGTCACCAATATCGAGGGAGATTAAGTGGTTTGACTTCCAAGATTTAAAACAATACAGAATTCAAGGAATTACTATTTTTAGAAACTTACTATTTTTAGACTGCACTACTAAAATTGAAATTTGGGGCACTTCCATTGGGCTTTATGGGGTAAAATTTCATTGAGATAATATCCATGCCATCTCATGATTTTCTCCTCATTATTATCTTTCCAATGGTTTAAACGGTGAGTCAAGTGGAGTTATGGTGCAAAAGTTATGGCTCCCAAAAGTTCCATCATCAATTAGGGTGGAACTATCACCCAAATTGTCACCTAAATTATTGCCCAAATCATTCCTCCCTCCTTAGAAAGCAATTGTACCCATTGCATCAATTTTAACCATCAGGTGTAGTATTTGTGTCTTGATTTGACTCTCTGTGAGCCACTCACCTTGGTGGCTAAGCTGGCCCCTTTTGACCACTTGATAAAGCAGAATAGAGAATCCTCTTGTTGTCTTCATCTAGGTGTCCACAATCTGAACCTCTTCCACTAGAGTAAAACTCTGTGGATCAAGCTCATCAATGTCTAGTTGTTCTGTTATAACTAAAGTGTCCAATAAAGGTGGGTGATATGGTTTGAGGAGCTCCACATTGAATATTGGATGCAGACCAAGGTAGGCTGGTAAGTTTAACTCAAAAGCATTTTCTCCAACTTTTCTAGTGATAGTATAGGGACCATATTGTAGAGGCCAAATCTTTTTGTGTGGGCCTACAAGTCATTCCTTCTAAATCCACAACCAAAACTTATCACCCATAGCAAAATGGTGTGCAATCATATGTTTTTCATGGTGTTACTTATACTTCTGATTCATCTTCTCCAGGATGTCATGAACTTGTTGGATGTGTTGCATTTGTTCAATAAACTTTACTGCTTTTGTTGCCTTAGATCTTCCATGAGGTGTGTATTCCATGGTGTAAAATGGAACATCTATATCAATTTTTGCCATGGGTTGGAACCCAAAACATACTTGGAATGGACTGTGCTTGGTCGAGCTATCCACTACTTGATTATATCTATGTTGTATGAAAAGAAGTCCCTCATCCCATGTGCATGGATGTTTGGAGTGATACATCTGAGTCATGTGAACAATCAAGTGGTTTGCCACCTCTATTGGACCATCATTCTATGGATGGAAGGCTATGGATTTCATGAACTTGGTATCCATCATCTTCTATAGAGTGGACCAGAAGATGCTCAGGAACCTATTATCTCGATCTAAGATAATGGACTTGGGGAGACCAAAATGGAGCCATACATGACTAAAATATAGTTGAGCAATTTCCTCAGCACATATATTTTTCTTACAAGCAATCATGATGTCCATTTTTTAAAAATGATCAACTACCACAAAAATACAGTCCTTACCATGTTTTGAAGTGGGAAAACCTGAGAGAAAATCCATTGAGACAGATTCCCAAGGCCTGGTTGGTGTTGGCAATGGCATGTACAATCCTTGCTTTGTATTTGTTACCTTGGCTATCACACATGGGGTGAAATATTTGAGATATCTTTCCAAATCCTTTTGCATATGGGGCCAGTAGAAGTGTTTTTAAAGAACTACCAATGTATTTTCAATACCAAAGTGTCTAGTTGTCCTACTGAAGTGTGCTTCTCATATCATCTTTTATTACTCTACAACTAGAACATAGATCTGCCCCATATGATAAAGGACATTATCCTATAAATATAAATCAAAAACATGTTTACCTTTTTGAAGCACTTGATATGTATCAACAAAGGTAGGATCTGCTTCATACAAAGCACCCCAAGTGGCAGTCTCATGTCCACACAGGTCAAGAACTATTGTGAGTGCAGTAATTGGTGGGGAGCTCAGATAATCTACAGCTATATTTGAGATTCCCTTTTTTTGTTTGATTATCAAGTTGAATTGTTGAAGATATGTGGCCCACTTTTGGTGCCTCTCATTTCATAGTTTTCTCTATGTCTAGATGAATTCCAATGGTCTGTGGTTAGTGTGAATGATCATATCTTTCCCCAAGATGTAGTGTTTCCATTGTTTACAGGATTCCACAATGGTATAGAGTTCCTTATAATATGTTGGATATTTCCTGACTATATCAGTGAAATTTTCACTATGATATGCAATAGGATAGTCATGTTGCATGATCACAGCTCCCATGGCATATTTAGATGCATCTATCATAAACTCAAAAGGTTGATGCAAATCTAGCAAGGCAATAACAGGGGTTGAGCAAAGTTTGTTCTTCAAATTCTCAAGTGCCCTTTGTTATATTTCACCCCACTGAAATGTATCTTTAGCTCCTCCTTTAGTCACTTGGGTTAGTGATCAGGCAACATGTGAAAACCCAAGAACAAACTTGTGGTAGAAATTTGTAAGACCCAAAAAGTTGTGAAGCTCTATGAGGGTCCTTGGTGTGGGCCATTCTTGAATAACCCAAATCTTTTATGGATCAACATAGACCCCTTCCTCATTCATAATGTACCTGAGGTACTAAATTGTTGTCATCTCAAATGTGCATTTGTCAAGATATGCATACAACTTGTGCTCTTGAAGGGTTTAAAGCACCTTACAAACATGTTGCAAATGTTCTTCCCATGTTTTACTATAGATGAGTATGTCATCTAAGTAGAAAACTATGAATGAGTTAGTGAAGGGTCGTAGGATGTCATTTATGATCCTCATGAAGGTTATAGGTGCGTTAGTTAAGCCAAAAGGCATAACCAACCATTCAAAAAGCCCCTCCTTAGATTTGAATACAATCTTCCAAACATCAGTGGGATCAATGGGAATTTGGTGATAACTACATTTGAGATCAATTTTGGTGAAAAAATTCACACCATGGAGTTGGTCTAGCATGTCATCAATCCTAGGGAGAGGGTCGCAATTCTTCATAGAGATTTTATTCAGGGCTTGATAGTCAATGCAAAGCCTCCATGTTCCATCTTTCTTCGGTGCCAAGATAATTAGGCTACCACAAGGTGAATATCTTGGACTGATGTGACCCTTTTAGATCAATTCTTGAATCTATCTTTTTATCTCATCATTCTCTAAAACTAATCTATGATACATAGGACTGTTAGGCAAAGGTGATCTTAGGATTAAATCGATAGAATGTTTTACCTAGTAGTGTAGTGGAAATCTTGTGGGTGCTTGAATAAGTCATCATATTCTCTTGTGATTCATCCTATCTACTTTTTTTGTTGTGTTGATTGTGTAGTCAAGAATGCAACATTGATCTTCTTGGATTTTTGTGGTTTGACCACCATGAGAACAAATTGCTTTGTCTTCTCCACCAATCTCTTGCATTGCTTAGCACTGATCAGGGATACTGATGTGGGAGGTGGTACCTCTAGTACCCTATAACACCATGTTCCAAGACTAAGGCTGATCCTTTGAGTTCATGATTCATAGATGCCATGTCACTCATACATGAACAACTGACCAAGGAGTACATCACAAACATCTAGATTGGCCACATCACACAAGACTTCATCTTAGAATGGTTTTATTGCATATGAAAGAAGACACTAATGGGTGATACAGAGGTCTCTCCCTGGGCTCAACCATCCAATATTATAGGGCTTTAGATGAGGCTTCATGGATAGATTTAGACTTTTCACAACTTTAGCAGAGATTAAATTCTTTTGACTCCCACTATCAAGAATGAAATGTAGAGGCTTACCTTTTACCCATAATTTAGAGTGAAATAACCTTTCCTTATCATCTAGTCTTTCCTCACAGGTCTTTGATGAAGCAATGATGTTGTTAGGCTCAGCATCTACAATTTCTTCTTCATCCTCTTTGAGTATGGGTTGTGTATGAGGTAGAGTAGTAGATGTCAAGTATTGTGACTCAAAAAGTAGTGACTTGATGGCTCGACATTCTTCTTTCGAGTGAGTTCCAGTTTTGTGGTAATCACACCATTTTATAGCTTTCCCCTTCTGGGGTTTCTTATCTTGAAAATCCTACTTCCAATTTTGGCCTTGTGTTTGACCTTCGTTGTCACTTTTCCATTTTGAGGGTTGACTCTTCATATTCTTTTTGCCATGCTTTTATTCAATCTTCACTGTGAATTTGTATACCTCACTGAGGGTTTCCAAATTGAAGAGTTCCATTTCCCCCCATATGTACCATTGTAGTCCACCATGATATTTGAGAGTCTTATGTTTCTCACTTTCTTGGATGCCCAATCTTGTAGACAAAGAATGAAAAATGTCTGTGTATTCTTGAATAGATTGGTCCTTACCTTGGCAAAGTTGTTGCCACTATATGTACAAATCATCATATGCTCCGATGGGATAATATTCTTATTTCACTACTTCCACAAAATCATCCCAGGTAGGTTCCACCTCAAGGCTAATGTCATCTATACTGAACCTATTTTTATACACTTCCCACCAGTTTTTCATGGGCAATGATGCTTTCAAAAGAGCAAAAGTGATATATTCTCCATCGGTGAACTTATTTACAGAGAAGTAGGAAGACAATTGATCCAACCAATTTTTTATTGCATCAACATTGATTTTGCCTTCAAATGTAAGAATATCAAAATTTACTTGAACCTTGAAGGGTGTTGGGGCACTGAAAGGATGTTCCCTGGATGAGGAGCTAGGAAGTGTAGCCGTAAAGCCAAAATTTCCCATCAAGAGTGTTTGAAGAATTTGGGAAAATTATTGTAAAATTTGTGCTTATTTCCATTGGAGGGCTTCATTCACCATTTCCTTGAAAGGATCAGATGTCTCTATGTCATCCTCCATTTGAAGTCATTTAGAGAAAACAGGTGGAAAGTTTGGAAGCTCTGTTGTTTCCCACCCAAGCTTCTTATAGCCTGACCTCATCCTTGGGATCATACACTCTCAAGACAAACCACTCTGATACCACTAATCCAAAACTCAAAAGTTTTGGTTGATAAATATTTAAATAACATAGAAATAACATAGTAACAATGAATTCTCTGAGAAGAGATGTAGTAATTCTCAAGATTGCAATATAATTATATGTTTATCTCTGGGAAGAGATGTATGTCCTCACATTTTGGGTTACCTCTTCATTTATAAATTTTTTGAAAGTATGGGGAGGATGTGGAAGGTCACCAATCTTGAGGGAGATTAAGCGGTTCAACTTCCAAGATTTAAAATAATACAGAATTCAAGGAATTACTATTTTTAGAAACTATTTTTAGACTGCACTACTAAAATTGAAATTTGGGGAACTTCCATTGGGTTTTAGGGAGTCAAAACTCATCAATAAAATATCCATGCCATCTCATTATTTTCTCCTCATCTTTATATTTCCAATGGTTCAAACGGTGAGTCAATTGGAGCTACGGTGCAAAAGTTATGGCTCTCGAAAGTTCCGTTATCAATTGGGGTAGAACTGTCACCCAAATTGTCACCTAAATTGTTACCCAGATCAAGGTTGGTAATTGATGGAAGGGTGGCGACCCTTGTACTAATTAGTGGAAAGGTAGAGGGTATGAACACCACAAGGAATATAAGTAGCGTAGTGGTTGATGGATTGGAGGTAGCTAAAGGAAGTTTGGTAGTGCTAGAGGTAGGCACTCCTATAGTGGAGGATTTGTTGTTAGGGGTGGAAGGTATAAGGGAAATGGTAGTCTCAAAGGGTTTTTTTGTTGATGAGGAGGCTTGGGTAGTTAACGGTTGAGTTTTAACCATGGTGATAGAGGTACTTCCCATGAGGTGGAGAGGTATGACATAAGGTAAATATATGGGTGGGGTTGAATCTAGGATATGATAAGACATGATTGTAAGATAATGTTGCAAGGCTATGGGATTGTTATCTAGGAAAGCAACAAAATTTTCATCTCCTTGAGGAACCTCCTGAGGTAAAGTAAGACTTCTTGACGGGTGTGATGAGTCTACTAGTGCAAAGATATAATCCATGGATAGAGAAGTAGAAGAGGTAGGTCATCTTGGTGATGTGTTTTGCTCTGCAAGGTCTCTTTGTTACTAGCGAGTGAGAACCATACGAGATAGGGGAGATATAAATCATAAAAATCCTTACTAATAAAATAAATATAAGAAAATAAAATGATCAAAGAAATCAAATCACACTCTAAAAGATATGTTAAGCCCTAAATTTTTAATTAATCTCACTTTTGGCTTATACCTTAAGAAGTTGTGTGACTGAATCTAGTTTGTAGACTAGGTACTAGAGAGGAAGTCTAAGGTTAGTTTCAGTTTATGTTTAGGTTCTCAAAAAAAAAATTATTGGAATCAATACATAGCTTGATATTGGGGCCTACCCCCTCACTTCACACACCGCAATGATAAGGGTGTCAGGTGCTTAGCCAATATATATTGATATCTAGAGATTATACTCAACTAGAGAGCTGAGTTGGTTCTCCCCTTAGTAATGACCTCCAAGTGGGATCACCGAAAAAGGATAAGGTTACCACTAGGTGATGAAATCTTAATCAGGCCTTGCGTTAAGTTTGTTTGATGTTTAATTGATGAAATTGGTTTGGTTGAGTGTGTGTAACAAAGAGTGAAGATACGATAGATTACATTACTTTTAAGTTAAGTTATGTGAAATAAAATTTTAAGAAGTCAATGTATGCACCTAATTTTAAGTGCAAAATAAACTTTTAGTTTCATTAATGAGCATAGAATAAAGAGAGAAATGTAATCAAATAAGAACCCAAGTAAAGACACATAGGTCCCATTAGGCATGCTAGAATGTTTTAATGAATTTTTGCTTATTATTGGAAAAGGGAAAAGAAGAAACTAAGTATGGGTATGGTTAAAAAATTTATTTGATCATGCATGCATTGAATTATAAGATTATGAAGAGTTCATCTTTGGCTTGGGAGGATGAGCTATAGATAAGAAAGAACTAAAGTAGATTTTTTTATTAGATAGATAGTTGAATGGATTACCTAGAGATAGCTAGATCCTAGAATCTAGAGCTTCCTCGAGGTATTTCAATCCACATATTTTAAACAATTAAGCTTATAAATAGAATAGAAGAGTACTTCCATCAATAAATCAAAAGTACTAAAATTGAATACAAGAATGATTGATTAGAAAATAGGCTATAAATGATTAAATTAGTGATAAACTAATTAATACTAGCACTAGAGGGTTGGGGTCTACTTCAAAAAATTAGGTAGGGGTCTGTGAATAAACAAGGTCATAGAAAATTAGATTTGATTGGGTGTAGGTAGGTGAAATTAGCTTGATATAATTTTCTACCATAGAGACCATTTTTGGTTTAGATGATCATCAACAATTAATATGATTGTTGGCAGTTTAGTTGAACATCAGTGGTCAGATAGACCATCAATTGTTACTATGTATAGATATAGGTTGGTAAAAAGGCTGATTAATGGGATCAAAAAGTGAGATTCTAGGATTTGGGTTATTTTTGGGATGAATACAAAAAGTAAATAAAGTAATTAGGTACTAAAAATCAAATACTTATATTATAAAAGACTAATTGGGTGATTGATTGAGGTGATTGACTCATTAATGGAGTCTAACATGATTTTAATAGAGTAATGATACTTGTTACTTTAGGAGAGTTGTGGTGGAAAGTTGACTCTCTGATGTGGTAGCTAGTTTTTAGGATTTTTGCTAATGATTGACCTATAAAAAATAGAATTTTTGATGCATAAGCTCTTGATAATAATTGTAGATGGATTTCACCTCTTTACTCCTCTCTTCTTATAGGCAAGGTAAGAGAATTAAAATAGCACATAAACTAGGATTTCTAATTATAACTCACTCATGCAATGGCTTGCATGCAAATGAGGACAAGTTATTTTTAGAAAAGTAAGTTAGGTAACTTTTCATGGTAGTTGTTGAGGAGGTGGACCCTAACCATCAATGATCAGGGTGATAGGAAAATCAAATCATGTGACTTTGCATGTTAGTTGTTGAGGAGTGGACCTTAAACATCGATGGTTAGGGTGAGCATGGGTGGTCAATTTAATCATCGAAAGTTGAGGGTGAAGGGTGAAATAGGTAAAATATAGGGTAAAGGCTAGGTTAAACTAGTTGAGTTAAATTTATTGTAAGTTAGGTTTGGTTAGGGGTTAGAGGGTTGAATGGTTCCAAGGGGGTCCTAAGGTGGTCTAAGGGAATTACAATATTTGGAATCATGATGTGTGGATTTCTAGTGTCTATACCACTCTATCATCACTATGACCAAATATTTTACCAAGTGGGTAAATGTTATCCCTGTAGTCTCAACCAAGGTGGAAAGGATTGTAAATTTTATCAACCATCATATCATCTACCATTTCATTATTCCTCATAATATTATCACCGATAATGGTTAGTCCTTTAAGAACAAGCAAGTCTAGGGTCTATGTGATGCATTTGGCATTAATCTAAGCTTCTCCTTGCCCTATCACCCTCAAGTGAATGGACAAGATGAGACCTCTAACAAAACTCTTAATAAAATGCTAACTAAAATGGTCAATGCATTTGGTCAGAATTGGTATTCACACATCCCTTTCACCTTATGGGCATATCATACTAGCATTAAAACCCCTATGGGTGTTACACCTTTTTCTCTTTTGTTTTGAATAGAGGTAGTCCTACCTCTTGAATTCCAAACCCCATTTCTTCATATATCATTTCAAGATCTCATTACTAAGTATGATTATAATTATCACCATTTAGCTATGCTTGAGTTTCTCATCCTTTATCAATCCTTACCCATCTCCATGTCTATCAAGAGTTCATCAAGCATGCCTATAACAAACACCTTAGATCCTAGGATTTAAACATCAGAGACCTCATCCTAAATTAAAATTAGCATGTCACTAATATAGAGAAAATAAAGTAGGGCAAGTTTGATTTCAATTTTATTGGACCCTATATCATAACCCATAAGTATGGATCAAAATCTTACTGGTTATCTTCTCTCAAAGGCCACCCAAAACTTGAGCCCCTCAATGCTTCACATCTACATTTGTTCTTTTTTTAAGAAGGATCAAGTTCACCTTTTATTTCAAATTAAGATCATCCATTTATTTCAACCACATTCATTTCATTATTTTAGGGGAAATTTATTAAAAATGAATCATATGATTATCCATCATAGTCAGAGCCTAATATTGAAAAATGGGTACCACAGCTCTACCCATAGCATGATTCTCATGGTACTTTTCACCCCTTTCATAGGATGGATTCCCATGATCATTATCACCTACACCTCTTCACACCTAATCAACCTTCTTGTGATTTTATTTTTTCCTTCGTAAAGGTGGACCCTTAATCCTATATAGTCAAGTCTATGTCAAGTAAAATCAAACATTAAAAACTCCTATCACTAGCAATCATGGGTCATTCCTAACATTCACAGAATGCTCCCTTGAAGGATAGATATTGGAAATTTATTTTAAAATTCAAAACATAAGGTGGACTACTCCCTTGAAGGATAACTATCAAAAAACATTGAATAAAGATAATAAACTTAGACCACTCCCTTGAAGGATGGTTGAGTAAAGCATTTTGTCAAAGGCATAGCAATTACTTAGAAGCTTCCTGCATCGATCAGATTCTCATATATAGCAATAAAGAAAAGATTCATCAAAAAAAAAAAAAAAAAAAGCAAACTCATTTTGAAATCCATAATTTTATCTCAAGCATCATAATAACGTGGAAGCCACATTGGCTTTCACAATTAGACTTCCCGCATCGATCAATCTACACAATTTGGCATAGACTTGTTTATATTGGCTTTCTAAACACCTATAGAAGAGGCACACTAGTCTCATAAGAAGGTTCCATTTCCATCCATTACCCCTTTTATACATTATAAACAAGGTATTTTTTATCTCACTTAACATTATGTGGTCAAGACACCTTTTTAACAAACTAACGATCAATAATGCAAAGCATTCGAAGGGATTGTGTTCATTAAGCCAATCCAACTTCAATTTTGTTTTAGTCCTTATTAACAAAGAAGCATTGGGACCTTTTCTTATCTTATGGTGACTAGTTTATATTTTCACTATGGCGTTTGTCTCTTGATTATATTCTTTTTTCTCCCATCTAGTGTTGTTAATTAAACTACCTCATGTGTTAATCTTAACAATTAAAAACAACCATAACCATAACTATAACAAACACAATAACATCATAACATCCATGAACAATAAAGAAACCTACCATTTTCCACCACATGTATAAATATAAGTAATGAAATATATACTTATTAAAATTTAAGCATGTCATAAGCATAACCATCCATGACAACTATCTCATGCCTATCAAGTCTACAACAGTGTCTAGAAAGTCAACCATAAGCATTAAAAATCAACACAAACCATAAACCATGAATATGAGAATAAATAAAGATAATATATATATATATATAGCTCATGAGTCAAATAACATAATAAATTTCTATAAGTAAACATACATGTCTCTCTATCAAAATGTACATCTCACTACATCGGCTAACAGGCTAGAATCTAAATGATATACAATAATATCATAAGTCATATCCTATATATGCCCCAAGTGCACCACTATCTCCTAGATCACCACTAGATCCTAGTACCTACCCACCTATTATACCTATCAATCCCCTAACTATCCATGTTTGTCTAGCTATAAATGCTACACACTAGCCTGGTGTCGCTACACTAGCACCACCTACCAACCTAGGTCTATACTCACCCCATTAGGGATCCTATGAAAAGTATGTCAAAATTCTAGCCTCATAATATTTTAACCCCTCCACTATGGTTGGGCAATGTGACATGGGGATCATACCTAGTGGCCCTATCTATGCTACAACTGCTCCTCCTCTCTACCTTAGAGAGTCCCTCTCCTATGTAACCAAGGTGAGTGAAGACCATGCTTGGTCCTTATCAGCTATGAGAGTAGTAACCTAACCCTATAAGGTAGTAATCTAACCCTATAATGTGGCCACCTATACATATAGCACCATAACCTTTATTATGTAATACATAAGCTACTCCTACCTTTCCATCGAGGCCAGTCAGATCCATGACCATCAACCTCACACCTCCATCATCCCCACCAATGTTTATAGCTACATATAAAGGTTGGTACCAGGACATGTACCCATCTACAAATTTTACATCATCTACTTGTGTCTTAGATGGAAACTCCTGATAATCTAGAAAAAATGGAATAGGTTGTGGCTCTAACAAGAAAATCTTAGAGTCATCTTTCCTATGCCTAGGAAATGCACCTATAATACCATGTACAAGGCTAAACTACCTCCTCACCCTCTCAAATGAGATGAGCTCCACCTCTCCATCCCTCTAGCCAAGTATTGATCTATAGCTCTAAAGGGAGAGTGTCTAGCTCTTGTAGCCAGACCATACTAGCAACTAGACATAAGTCCTCCATGTGATGTCTCCTATCACTAGTGCACTGAGTGCACCCATGAACCACTCCACATTGTATGCACCACCTCCTACACCTAATGCATCAAAATCACCTCTCCATCACATGAAACCAATAGGGAACTCTATCTATGTAAACCCTACCCATGATAATCCCACTGGCCTCAGCACCTGAATGTGCTCATAAGCCTAGCAATGCAGAACCAAGCCAAAACTAATACCATACCTCCTATGGGCCCTAAACCCCCATAGCTCTCTATATATCTAGACCAATAAAACATATACCTAAAAAAACATAGTTTGACCTTGTAATAACTCCATCATCACCCATAATAGAAAATATGGGAATCACTCGCTACTTGAATCAAGAAGAGCAAAGAAGGAAATGATAATCATAAGCATGGTTATAAGTCTCCTCTCACATAGATCCCTCTGATACAAATAACTATAACTAAAAACCCCATCATGTCATCTAAATTGATCGCTATCATATCTATAGAAAATATTCATGAGATCCTCCCATTCCTCTCACTTTATATGATAGATTGGATCACCCTAAAGCAGAAGCTGTGTGATCCTATGCACATCCTCGGTTAATATCATCATCTTTTCATTCAATAATAGAAAGGTATTCATAACATGATCCCATATTTTAATGATCACTATGACCATGGATGCATCTTGAGGCACATCTTAATAATGCCTCATTGCCCCCAACCCAACCTCCTCCATGTGGGCCCAATCGATTGGGGTCATCCCATGTTGGATCTCTGAGAAGATACGTGGTAGTCAGTCATGTATCTATATCTATTCCTTAACTTGTACCAATTCATAAATAAATCTTATTCACCTACACCATTATTGTTTACCCTTCCCTTTAAACAACTGACCTATTTCCTTATCCATCCTACCCATCTACCCAATACCCACTAAAATGTCCCTCTAAACCTACAATGTTAGCCTATACCTAGAAAGCAAACACTTACTTTGTCTTAAAATTTTTACATCATTTCTAAACATATATTTTACCCTAGTCAATTGCTAATGATCAGTGTGACCATTGATGGTTAGACATCCATATTCTTAAGGATGTCAATCATATATGGTCTAACTTGACCATTGATGATCATTGTGGGTGTTCTAAAACTGGAACACCCAAACCCTATCTACCCTAAAAACCACCCAAATGGCAAACCAAACAACATAATTTTTTAACCTCATCCCTACCCAACTTAAATCACCTACCCACCCTATAAATTACTATTTTTACCTACGAATTTACCTAAAACCCACAAACATAACCGTACCTAGGGCATAACCTAAATAGTTACTCAACCACCCTTTACCCCAATGCAAGAGTTATTTCATGACTACCTCCATGGAGTTGACCATAGGCTTGCCCATCTTCATCTATGTCTACATGCTCCCTATATCCTGATTGGTCTCCTCAGTCCACCTTCCACCTTAGCTACTAGTCAAGTCCACTTTAGTGAATACCCTTAGAAATCACTTTCACCACAAATTGCCAAAAAATCCAAATCTCAAAGTCATCATTTGTATAAGTTATAAATGAGTTCAAAGTAATTCTATTTTTATATTTAACCATCAAGCTTTTAGGTTTTTTACCTTGACTATTGATGGTTACCCTTTAGTACCCTGACCATTGATGATCAGGATGCTCACCTTGTTACTTTCACCTAAGCATAGCCCTTTTTGGCAACAACAACCCATTTTTACCCACTCTTGGAGATTACCTTCTCTACCCAACCTGACCACCTCATCAACTCACCATTGGTCTATTTCAGCCCAACTAGCATGCATTTTTTGACACTTTTTTCTTGGTCCTTTGACTATAGTGACAACCTTTCCATGTTGACCACCTTATGTACTTCTAATACCTCATGCTTACCTGATCCACTTGTGTCTTTTTTAGAGCACTCCCTACCTCAAATACCTATGATACTTGACCAACTTGTGTTTTCATCAAGAGCACTTCTTATGTACTTGTACTTATACCACCTCATGTTTACTTGACCCACTTGTGTATTTTTGAGAGCACTTCCTACCTTGGATACCCATGAAACTTGACTAGTATATGTTTTCATCAAAGTCACTTCCTACCTTGGATACCCACCAAAACACAAACATCACTTAGGAGACTTGCAAGTGTACCTAGTTTCCACATCTAAATGTGGTGATGCAATCCACTTGTCCATTATCTTCCTAGCATTGACCTTTATTGTTATCCACCATGGTAACCTAGTTTTTGCATGATCTCAACTATTGCACCCTTTTCGCACTTTACATGCATGTTTTCACTTTAGTACCTAACCTATCACCTACCTTCATAACATCTACCTTTGTCACCACCTTCATCCACCATATCAAACCCATACCAATTCTATTTTACCTCATTGAATCCCATTTTTAGGGGGGCATACCTCCTCCTATACTCAGGGTAATTGAACCTTTGACCAACATCAGTTTTTTTTATAGCTTGTTAATTCAAAGCCATATAATAAAAAGGGGCAAAATTGAGACACTATAAATCTAAACACCATGATTTTGAATGTCAGAATTCCCCTGGACCACATTAGGACCCCCTTGGTACCAATATAACCCTTTGACCCCTAATCAAACCTAACCCAAGTTATTTTTCCAAACTAGCTTAAACCCAACCTTTTACCTAGTTGTACCCTTTACCCTCAACCGTCAACACTTGGTTAACCACTGATAGTCACCCTGACTATAGATGGTCAAGATTCACCTCCTCAACCACCAATATGAAAACCACCTACCTTAATTTTATAAATATAAATCATCTAAATCTATGTGTGAGCTATTGTATAGATAAGTTAAAATTAGGAAGCTTAGTTCATGTCTTATTGCAACTCCCTTACCTTGCCTATAAAAAGAGAGGAGTAGGAAGGAGAAATAGATCTACAATTTTTATCAAAATATTTTGCATCTAAAATTTTATTTTTTTAGGTCAATCATCATCAATAATCTAACAAACCAACTACTACATCAGAGAGCCAACTTACTACTATAGCTCTGCTAAAGAGCCAAGTACCATTATTCTATCAGAATTATGCTAGACTCCACCAACAAGTCAACCACCTCAATATATCTCCTAATCATATTTATACAAGATAAGTATCTATTTTATGATATTTATTTACTTTTTTTTCCTTTTGCACTCAGCCCAACACCATCCCCTCTCTCAGAATCCCACTTTGTGATCCCATTAATACGTCATTTATCAACATAGATCTACACATAGTAACCATCAATGGTTGTCCCAATTATAGATGGTCTATCGAACCACCAATGGTCACCCTGACCATCGATGATCACCTTAATCACCAATAGTCATCCTAACCACTGATGGTCACTATGGTAGTAAATTCCATCAAGCTATTTCCACCTACCTACCCTCATCCAAATATAATTTTTTTATGTCCCTACCTATTCATAGACCCCTACTTGATTTTTTGAAGTAGACCCTAATCATCTAGCATTAGTATTAATTATCTTATCACTATTTCAATCATTTCTAGCCTATTTCTTTAACAAATATATCATGTGTTCAATTTTATTACCTTTTGATTATTGATGCAAGTACTTTCTATTTTGTTTATAAACTTAATTTTTTAAAATGTGTGGATTGACAACCCTTGAGGAAGCTCTTGCTTCCAAGATCTTGCTATTACTAGGTAATCCACTCAACTATCTATCTAATAAACAAATTTACTTTAGTGCTTTCTTATCTATAGGTTATCCTCCCAAGTCAAAGAGGATTTCCTCACAATCATCTAATTCAATGAACATACAATCAAATAGGTTTTTAAAACATACCCATACTTAGTTTCTTCTTTTCCCTTTCTCAAATAATAAGTTAAAATTCATAAGAACCACCCAACCTTTACCTAACCATACTCTAATCACTATTGGAGTACCTACTACCACTACCACTACCACTACCATTCCTCTAGTTACCTCCAATCCACTTACAAATGTAATGGCACCCATACCTTCTCCCTTATTGCCTGTCACCACTAGGGTTACCACTTATCCCTTACCTACAACTCAGCCACCCATGCCCACACAGCCGTACATACCCTCTACCCAACCACCAGTAATCACATATTTATATGTGGCTTTAAGTCAATCAACTATGACCACTTACCCATATGTGGTAACTTCTCAACCTCTTAAAAATTATGAATGCCACTCAATCTTAACCATAGTATGCACCTTACAACCCTTCAAGTGCATAACCCCACATAAACCTAAGGAATATGCTTATGGACAAGATGACCACCTTAGATTCATCCATCTTGGGTGCTCACAACATCTTGTCATATGAACAAATCTTCAATGATCCCATCCATCCATTCCTATTAGGCCATATCCTCCCCAATGGGAACTTCCCAAGTTCTCTAAGTTTAAAAGTAAAGAGGATCCCCAATAACATCTTAGGGCATTTAGGAATGCTTATTATCTAATTACCTATGATGATGTCCTTCTTATCCACACCTTCCACATGTCCCTATTCAGTCTAACATTGGATTGGTATAGTGCCATACCCAAACACTCCCTCTTCTCCTTCACCCAATTGGCTCAAACTTTCTTGGACCACTTTTTGATCAATATCTCCAAGAAAGTTTCTATCACTAATCTCTACTCTATTTGGTAGTTTGAGGATGAATCCATTACCCATTTTGTAGCTCATTGAAGGATCTTAATTAACCAAATTTATTTTTATTTGCCTTTACCCAAATTCATAAAGCTCTTTTCTGAAGAATGTGCCAAGCATATCTCCTCTACACTGCATGTCCAAAGCTTTCAAACCTTTGATGAAGCTTTTACCATGGCATGCAAGTTAGATAATAGAGCCTTTGATGAAGGAAAGATAAAACTAAAAAACAAGAACTCCACCTACAAAAACAATGAGGCCTCATCTTCCAAACTAAACAACCATTCCAATACCAATACCAGGTGTAAGGGAACCATGAATGCATTTGTCCTTAAAGTTGCTCCTCCACCATTCATTAACCAACCAAATTCCTCTAGCTCCTCAAAGAAAAACACAAATAACCAAAACCATAGCAACCAAAATCAATTCACTCCACTTGGAGAATGTTATGCTTAAATCTTGGAGAAGTTATTGAAATATAATATCATTCAACTTCCTTCTATCAAACCACCCTAGAAATTTGACTCTTCTCATCCTATACCTAGTCGATACAACAACAATGATCTATGTTCCATCCATCGAATAATAGGGCATGACATTAGTATGTGTAATACCTTCAAGATCCTTGTCTAATCCCTCATTGAGAAGGGGGGGCTAGCATATGACAACCCCAATGCACCCTCAAACCAAGCCCTTAAAAATTTTAGGAAACCTTTTCCCAACCATCTACCTAGTAAGAACAAGATAAACATGGTAGAATGTTCTCATGATGCCCATACTATTAACATGGTTCTTAACACACTCACAACTAAAGAACCTATTGACCAACCAATCTATCCCTCACCCCCTCTACTTATTGAGGTAACAGAGTCACCTTATCCTCTTTTGGAAACCCAAACTAAAGAAACCCCCCTTTCTCCTCCTCTAAATATCAAGGTAATGGATCCATAAACCCTTCCCTTAACTAACATATCATACCAAACACCCATTTTACCTTTCTCATCAACTACCAAGCAACCTACTACCCCTTCAAAAATTATTTTTGAAGAGGAATCCCAACTATCTGTATCTCCTAAAGAGAATTCACCCATTTAAACCTCATATCCTTTGATTGAGGAAGAGGATGAGGTTACCATCCCTATGTCTCAACCTATGGGATTATCTTTTAAGTACACTATTTAGGGAATAAAACCAACCTACAAACCATTCTCTAGGTTAGTGCAAAAATTAGAATTTATCTCCAATCTTGACATAGATCGAGCCACCTTCTGAAAGTAATTAGGGATACCTTATATAACCAAGTGAGAACCTCAAACCATACCTTTAATAGACCAACCTACCACTTTTTATATCTAAACTCCTACCCTATCAACCAAACCAATAGCAACTTTTACCAATCCAACAATCCCTCAGCCATTCAAGGACCTAAACCCTAAGGGGTCGAATCACCTTCTCAAACCCAATTAAAAATAATGATCAAGAACTTTGGCACCTTACCTATGCAGAGTCTTAACGATCCATTTGTGAAGGTAGAGCTTACCTCATTGAAACCAAAAACCAAACACCAAACACCAAACTAAATCAACTAAAGAGGTAAAACTAGTCAAAGGATTGAAGGCCTAAATTTTAATTCCCTCAACCTTGCCCTCCATTTTAGGACCTCATCCATTTACCTTGAGTAGGAATCCTATTATCTCTACCAAAACCCCACCACCTCTTTTGGTTACACCTTCATAGTTTCTTTTTCACACATCTTTCTTCACCACACTAGCAATACCCAGGCTACCTACCTTTCAATTTTCCACCTCTAGCTCATTAGCCTCCTTGTCTAAACCAAAACCATCAATAAATTTTACAACCTTACCCAAGGCACCTATCACCAAACCTACTTCCAAAAAACCTTCCACCTTGATAACCAAAGCTAAGACTATTACCTTTACCACCTTTAGCTGAATCCTACTCAAACATTTTCCATAGGTTATTGAAAAAAATTTACCTCTCATCAGGAACTTTAACCCTCTTGCTTCAAAAATTTGGTATAATGACCACCAAGTGTGTTCTTATCATAGGACACTTGACCATGACACAAAAAACTACAAATCTCTCTAAACCATTATCCACTAGCTTTATGATGAGGATGATCTATTAACAAATAAACCTCCCATGATCCCTCTATTAATCCTACCAACAACCATACCTACCCAACTCTTACCCACTCCTCCACTCTCACTTCAGAGTGAATATGAGTCTACCTAATAGCCTACCCCAACTCCTCCTATCCATACTATCAACGTGGTCATGAGATCACATCATAAGGATAAGGGGAAGGCTAAGGTGTCCATTCTCTAGATGTATCCATCTTCAACCTCCTAACCAACTCAAACCCATACATCTCCATCTTTGACCAAACCCAAGGTGTCTATTTTAGGTGCCTCCCAATATAACCCCTTAGAATCCATCAAGAGAGTTATCCTCAAAGAACTTCACCAGACCTCAGTGAAAATGAGATTGTATGAGTTTATCTCTACCTCTCCCCATCACTTCCAAGCACTAATAGAGGATTTGAAATCCATAAAGGTACATCTCAAATATCCCCAACCTCTATCACCCTTTGTTGGTTCCCTTCAAATTTTTAACCATGTTACCTTCAAGGATTTAAAAATACCTTCCATCCATTTAGATAACCTAGATCCCCCTCTATTTATTACTATTTACATCAACCAAACTTGCATCAAATAGGTCATGATTGATGGGGGAACTAGTATTAACATAATCTCCTCACATGCCTATTAACAATTCAACTTGATAGATAACTTCATATCCAATACCTTGATCATCCTTTAATTATTCAATGATACCATGGCCACACCTTAGGAAATATCATCCTTCATATCTGTTTATGACCCTGCATGCTCCCCAAACTCTTATATGTTTTAGAAGGTGAATTACAATACAATGTTTTATTAGGATGACCCTAAATCTTCTCTATGGGTTGTGTCCCTTCCACCCTTCACCATTGCATTAAGTTTGAGCAAAAAGGCTAGGTCATCACCATCCAAGCCAACCCAAGTCCTTTCTTGACATGAAACATGACCTATTACCCTAACTATGTCCTCATACATCCATATAACACACCCTATATAGTTAAAAACAAACATTTAACCATTTAAATAGATATCATATCCCCTTCCACCAATGAGGCCTCCACTAGTTCCAATATCCCTTTAGACCAAATCCCCACCATGGACCCTTTAGAATCAATGTTCCATCACCTTTCACTAGGGGAATATCTCCTTTTATCCCTTGAAACTTTCCCTACTCCTCACGAGTATGGGAAACTTACCAACCAACTAAGATATGACCCCAATGTCAAAAATATTGTTCCCTTTAGACCTCCCTACTATTAGACCTATTTCATCGAAGGGGGACTCGACAAACCCATTGGTGATTTTACCACCTCTTTTTCACCTAGACCATTTACAACCAGTTTTTCCTACCTAGATAAATCAAACTTTGCCAAGATATACCTCCATCAGTGTGCTTGGAAAGGATTTGGTCTCAAGCGATATGAGCATGGCCCACATGAGTTGGTCACCATTGAAACTAGAAAGCCTCATGAGAAATATTGCCTCAACTTCATCCTACCTAACAAGAGGAAAACCAAACCACATACCATCACCATTATCGAGGAAGACACCCCTTCCTCACCAACCTCTCCTCCACTTATGTGTGAGGATGATGACTCATCCCACCTAACTTTTTTTATTAGCATGATTAGCCTCAGACCCTTGACTTATCAAAAGGAATGGGAAAGTGTAACCATCCCTTTGACCCATCATGAGATGATAGGAGATGACTCTCGTACCATTAACACTATTCAGTGTTAGGATGATGATTCTATTCTCACCTACCTTGGTGCCCTAGATTCTTCCATCCATAAATCCCTTCTTCCCAAGACTCTGACCATGTTGAATGAATCCACTATGGATATCAACTTGGGAACCTAGGACAACCCTTGAATTATCAAAATTGGATAATCACTAAACTTTTAAGAACTCTAGGACTTACCTTCTTTATTCTAAGATTACAACATAGCTTTTACTTGGTCTTATAGGGATATGCCTAGAATTGACCCTACCATTGCTACCCATAACATAGTCACTAATCATGACACCAAACCCATAAAATAAAAACTTTAGTGCATGCACCCTCGTATAGTCATTCTCATCAAAGAAGAGCTTCATCTTCTTCTATCTATCAATTTCATTCGATCCATTGACTACCCCTAATGTGTTTTTAATGTCATACCCATCACTAAAGCCATAGGGAAACTATGAATTTGTGTCAAATTTAATGACCTCAACCTTGCCTACCCCAAAGATGACTTTCCTCTACTGAGCATCAACTAGCTAGTTGATCTCACAACTAACCATGAGATGTTATCTCTCATGGATGGATTCTCAAGATATAATCAGATTCTAATTTCTCTCAAATATTAGCACAAGACCACCTTAATAACCCCATGGGGGACCTTCTACTATAGATTCATGCTTTTTAGGTTAAATAATGTTGGTGCCAACTACCAACATGTCATGACCTATATCTTCCATGACCTTATCCATAATATTATCAAGGACTATGTATATAACCTTCTTAGCAAATCTAAACTCCAAAAGGATCACTTGGTTATTCTTAAGATCATCTTTGAATGCCTCATCCACTACCATACATGCATTAACCCCAAGAAATGCATTTTTGGGGTCTTGTCAGGAAAGATTCTTAGATTTATCATTTCCCTTCAAGGAATTGAAGTCAATCCCAACAAGATCAAATCAATCCTTGACATGCTTCCTCTAGTCAACCTTAAGCAACCTTGTAGTTTGTAAGGAAAGATTCAATCCATTCATCACTTTATCTCCTATATTTTAGATCGATGCCTACCTTTCCACTACCTTCTCAATAAGGATGTCTCTTTCAAGTGGAATAGCGACTATCAAAAGGCCTTTGATTCACTTAAAAAGTACCTTTTATCTCCACCTATCCTTACCCCTCCCAAGGATGATCAACCTTTCTAACTTTATATCTCTGCTACTGATCTTTCCTTGGGGGTAATGCTTGCTCATCGAGATGACCAACATAGAGAGCAAGACATATACTATATTAGTGACATGCTTGTAGAGTAAGAGACTCAGTATACCCATACCAATAAAATTTTCTTGGAATTAGTCTTTGTGGCCACCAAACTTTGCCACTACCTTCTTAACCATAAAACCTATATCATAACCAACAGTGACTCACTCAAGTACATACACTCTAAGACATACCAAAACTAGTGTATGTCCAAGTGACTCATGCTCTTATTATAGTTTGACCTTGAGTTACTTCAATAAAATTCAATTAAAGGGTAAGTTATTATCAACTAATTAGATGAAGTACCTTTAGTAGATAACCAAACTCCTCCTCTTAAGTTCCTCGATGAGTCCATCACAACCCTCTCTCAGGTAGACATCACCTATCAAGTCACCATGTTATTTGATGGATCAAAGTGCCAACATGGTGGTGGAGTTGGTATCATCCTTATCCCCTTTGATGGTGAGCCTCTTCCTTTGTCCTTCAAGATTGATTTTAAATGTACTAATAATATGGTTGAGTATGAAACCCTAGTGATAGTCCTTCAAACTATTTTATCCCTAGGAGTAAAAATAATCAAAATATTTGGTAACTCATAACTTATGGTCAACCAAATAAATGGATTTTACCAGTGTAAGAATGATGTTTTATAATAGTATAAACAACTATTTGATGAACTCTTAACATCATTTGAACATCATAGCATCCAATCAACCTTATGATTTACTACGTTCACTGACACCATGACTTCCCTTACCTCTTAGATACCATTTGTACCTTCTAACTCTAATCTATCTATCATTATCCATAGACTCACCTAGCCTTCCTATGTCAAACCAAGCTCTTTGACCATTTTCAATGTGAAAGACACCCAACCCAACCTTTGGTATCATCAAACCTTCAACTAACTTAACCTTGCCATCATTCCTTCTAAAATTTCTATTAATTATCAAAGATAATTTATCTAGATCACCTCTCACTATACCATTATGTAAGGAATTATTTATAAACATAGCTTTGATGGTCTTCTTTTCCATTGTTTACATAGTCATGAAGCCTCTCACACTATCAAGGAAATGTATGATGGTATCTATGGGGGACTCTTTAGTGGAATTGATGTAACTAAACATATCCTTTGCCTTGGCTATAACTGGCCTACCCTTAACCAAGACTATTGTGATTATGTGAAAAAGTGTGTTAAGCATCAGCAACACACCAATTTGCATCATACACCTAGCCATAGTCTTCATGTTTCTACTAATTTTTGGCCCTTTTCAAAATGGGTTCTAGACATCATTGGTGAATTTAATCCCCATTTATCATAGTGACACCACTCTATCATCATTATGACTGAATATTTTACCAAGTGGGTAAAGGTTATCCCTTTAGTCTCAATCAAGGCAAAAAATATTATTGATTTTATCAACCATCATATCATATATTGTTTCAGTGTTCCTCATAATATTATCATTGATAATGGTAAATATTTTAATAATAAGCAAGTCCAAGGTCTATGTAATTCATTTAAAATTAATTTAAGATTCTCCTCCCCTATCACCCTTAAGTGAATGGACATACCAAGGCCTCTAACAAAACTCTTAATAATATACTAACTAAAATGGTCAATGCATCTAGTTAGGATTGAAATTCACACATCCCCTTCACTTTATGGGCATATCATACTAGAATTATAACCCTTATAGGTGCTACACCTTTTTCTCTTATGTTTGGAGTAGTTGTCTTTCCTCTTGAATTATAAATCTTATCTCTTTGCATATCATTGCAAGATCTCATTACTGAGGATGATTATCATCAGTACTATTTATCTTATCTTGAGCTTCCTAATGATCATTATTTATTATCCCTTACCCATCTTAATGTCTATCAAGAGTGTATCAAGCGTTCCTCTAATAAACACCTTATAGCATGAGATTTCAACATCAGAGACCTCATCCTAAAGGAAAATTAACACATCACCAATATGGAGAAAATAAAGTGGAGAAAGTTTTATTTCAATTGGATTGGACCCTATATCATAACCCATAAGTATGAATTAGGATCTTGTTGACCATTTTATGCATGGCCAATTTGTGTTTTCCCTTTGGCTCTTTTCATTTCTCCCTTACTCATTTTCTATGTTTGGTCTCTTGCCTTGTTACTTGTATTTTCCCTTTGGCCTCTCCTAGTTTGGGCACTTCTCCCTTGTTCTTTGTTCTTTCCCATTTCCTTGCCAAAAGTTTCCTTTTGAAGGTTTTTGAAGGGCCTTTCTTACCTCACATTCTTCCCAAGTGTCCCTTCATACTTTTTTGAAGGGTAATTTTCTTCCAAGTGACCCTTTGAAAAAGTTTTAAAAGGGCACTTTTTAGGCCAAAAGTCCCTTCAAACTTTTTTGAAGGGCACTTTTCTTCCAAGTGACCCTTCATAAAAGTTTCAAAGGGAAATTTTTAGCCCATGTGTCCCTTCGAACTTTTTTGAAGGGCACTTTTTTGTCCAAGTAACCCTTAAAAAAAGTTTTGAAGGGCACTTTTCTTCCCAAGTGTCCCTTCAAAAAATTTTGAGGGCACATTGTTGTCCAAGTGACCCTTAAAAAAAAATTTGAAGGGAAATTTTCTTCCCAAGTGTCCCTTCATACTTTTTTGAAGGGCACTTTTCTTCCCAAGTGTCCCTTCATACTTTTTTGAAGGGCATTTTGTCTTTGGAAATGCCCTTCAGAAAAGTTTTAAAGGGCCATTTCCTTTGGAAATTCCCTTCAGAAAAGTTTTGAAGTGCCATTTCCTTTATAAATGCCCTTCAAAATTTTCTAAAGGGACCTTGTGCCTTCCCTAAATGTCCTTCAAAACTTTTTTGAAAGACACTTTCCCAAGGGTCCTTTGGGGAAAGTTCCCAAAGTAACTAGCCATTGCCTTCAAGTAAAATCCTTAAAATAATTCCTTCAGACAAATTATCTAAAGGAATTACTTCAAGAAAATTGATCAAAACAATAAACCTAACCCAATGGATCCCCATGATGTGTCATAGGATGTCAAGTTTAATACAACCCACTAGTCATTGGGGTGTAAAGATGGCATGTTATAGGACATCAAATTCAGGCTGGCCAACTAGCCATTATTATGCAAATATGATGTGTCATAGGATGTCAAATTTAGAGTTGTCAACTAGCCATTAGGATTCAAAGACATGACATGTCATAGGATGTCAAATTCTAGGTGGCTAACTAGCCATTAAAGAGCAAGTAAGAAGTAAAGTCACTTAGAAAACCTGAATGACCCTGTAGTGTAAACTGGGTTTCCCAACAAACTTTTCTTATGAATTTTATAAGTATAAGCAATTGAAGAACCTGAATGAGTAAGTAAGAAGTAAAGTCACTTGGAAAACCCAAATGATTATATAGTACAAATAAAGTTTCCCAATAATATTTGCTTATGACTTTTATAAGTAGAAGCAATCAAAGAACTCAAAGGAGAAAGTAAGAAGTAAAGTCACTTGGAAAACCTGAATGACTCTATAGTGCAAATCAAGTTTATCAACAAGCTTTGCTTATGAATTTTATAATTATAATCAATCAAAAAACTTGAAAGGGTGAATATAGTGCAAATTAGGTTTCCCAACATGCTTGACTTATAAGTTTATAAGTAAATCCATTCAAAAGGCTCGAATGAGTCTACAACACAAAATGCAGGAGCTTTCAAGAGTAATCTAAGGTTCATATCAGTGATCTAAGCCATTTATTATGGAGGGTCATCTCACCATTAATTTTTTAGTGATCCTAGTCATTTCAAGAGGGTTAATCAAATAGGACAAACTCCAATTGAATGAGAGAATAGCTAGAATCAATTTCACTAAGATGGTGACTGTAAACTATTTTGGAAGCTTCTAGTTTGGTACCCAAGAGATCTCTCTTCTCTCCCTCTTTTTTTATAAATAGGACCCTTTGGATATTTTTTTATCATCCAAAGATAGTATGATGAAGCCCTACTAGAAGGTTTTGCCATTTTCTTGCCTTTGAGCAAAGAAGCATAAGTATGTTTTCTTTCTAAGTTCTAGATATTTGCCTAAGCATGCAAGAAACACAGAGTGAAAACAAGTGATATTTTATCATTATGTTCTTTATCCTTCATGATTTTGAGAAAATATTTGATCTAACAAGTCATGTAGAGTGCATTCTAGCTGTGTGAGATTTTGCACATGTGTAACCCTTTTTTGGACTATATAAGTTATCTTTTCTAGTTATTTACCTTATGTGATCTCATTCATTTTGTCTCTACATTGAAATACTTATGTTGGGATCTTATAGAGATTGAGTTATAGAATATATTCTATTGTATTGTGCATAAGTATAGGGTGTATATGTGGATACTAATTCTTGGTGTATCACCAATTTAGACTTGGATTTCATTTATGCAAACTTATGACTCTTTTCACTCATAAAAACTAGTTTAATAGTTTTATTGCACAAGAAGCTAATACATGGAGCTATCCCATTCAACCTAGAGGTTCATTTCCACTTCTAGGCACATCCACAAGCCTGGAAATGTCTCAACATTGCCCAAATCTGGAGGAGGCCTAAATAGCCATCTTTTAGGGTGCAAGATTTGGAGACAATAGTTCTAGCATGGCCAATGGGACTTGAATTATTTCTAAGTCAAGGTGAATGTTGGTCTTGATAGGAATAAGTAGTAGAAATACCCATAACCCAAAATTTGGTGACTTTAATAAGGTGTGAATCCTTGGTTCTAGACCATGTTTTATATATTATCCTACATGGTCCTCACAAGGTCCTTAAGATTTTTTTACCAAGCCCCTTTAGCTGAAGCTTTTCCTGAAGAACAATGCCTTAAACCACTCCTATCCCTATTAAATCCTTAGCAAGGAGGTTTTGGGGAAGAAGTAGAAGATGTTGAAGTTCTTCAAGGAGAGGAAGAAGTTGAAGAAGAAGAAGAAGAATAAATAGAGGATCATAGAGGAATAAGAGAAATGGGGGAAAGGGGAGAGATAGATAAATGTCAACCCTTCCCTACTTTTAATACCCAAAACCCAATAGAGCTTATTTCATATGACCTCATCCCTCCAAATACTACCAAAAATCTTCCTAGTTTTAATCGAGAGGGTCTTATTACCCCATCTAAACATATTAGAGACATCTCTAATTTTTTCAATTTCCATAATGTTACTAGGGCCAACATAGCCATTAGGCTACTTGCTATGTATTTAAAAGGCAAATCACTTGACTAGTAGAGAACGTTGGAGGGGGGTTGTATTACAAGTTGGGATGGTTTTAGAGACCTATTGGTGACAAGATTCAAAAATAAGAGTGATCATGCTTCCCTAATACATTAGTTGAATGTAATAGAAAGAGGTCCAAATGAATCCATAGGAGATTTCAAAGAAAATAGTATAGGTTACCACCAATCATGAGACCTCCTCCTAGCTTTGTGTTCTCAAAATACCTCAAAGGGATTGCTACTGATGTTGCTATTATGTTGTAGTCAATGGGAGGATTCACTCTTCCAGGTGTAGATGAGCTAGAAATTGAGGCTAAGAGTAGTTTGATTCAGGCTAGAAGACTCCCTCTAAGAGTTTCCATGCCTTTGTTGTCCCATAATTTAGTTAAAGCTCCAAGCATGTCATAGGTTCCCATTGCTAATGTGAATCCAAGAAACTTTCCCAAGAATGTGGATAACATTATAGACAAGGATAAAGAAATTAGATCGTTGAGAGCTCAGCTCAATCAAGCTCAATATTAGGTAAGTGCTCCTCCTAATACACAATACTATCCTCAACAAAGATATAGAGCTCCATCCAAATACAATTATCAATGGAAAGGACAAAACCAACAAGGTTATAGTAGGCATCCCAATGCATATAATCCAAATTCTACTCCTCTCGTAAAGGTTGTTGTTCTAGTTCATACAAATCTAGTGCAAGGAGAAGATCATGTGGACCAATGGGGGAAACCTCAAGGTCAGTTTACACATGATGATGGAGGAACTAGCTATGCTTTGACTAAACAATAGGAAACTACTCCTTACATGATATTATAAGAAGCATGTCCCATTCAAAGGGATAGTCATGGAGAAGGCAATAACCCAAGTGTGGGAATGATGAATTTTCAAGAAAAGGATGATTTTGTGTTTACTCAAGGCATGTTAATTACAGCCAATACAAGGGACAAAAATAGAGAATTAGGAGAGGGATAAGAGCCATGAATAGTTATAAGTGATGCATCTCCAAGGCCAAAAAGTGTCAATCAAAGTGTTTTACCTTTTATAAGCCATGTTCTTCAACAAAATTAGAATGTAAATGTAGTTGCCAAGATTGTAACATAGTAGGCTACAGCTCCTTTATTACCATCAAAATTTTTGGAGAAAGTAAATACTCCATATTTAAATATCATGGACTCATTAAAAATACAAGCATATCCCTTTGTGAGGTTCTACATATACCTGGTCAAAAGGAGCTTTTGCAAGAGCAGTTAGTAAGCATGCAGGTGGCTCCTCAATCTTTAAGGCATCATAGTGTGGCTCTCACAAATTCTCCAAATCATCTTTTGGAGCCTTCAACTAAATCTAAAAATCCTCCACCCTTATACCTCACACTCACTGTGGGAATTAAGTTAGTCCACAATTGTATTGTGGATAGTAGAGCAAGCACTACTATTATGCCTAAAGTAGTGGCTGATAAGATGGGTTTGATTTATGAACCACATAATAAAGGCATGTTACAGCTAGATGGAACTCCAACCAAGATAGTAGGATTGGTCAAATGTCTAAAATTGTTTTTACATGGTTGCCCAAGCTTCCTTATCATGCAAGATATTATGGTGGTGGGCCTTCTAGCATACTTTGCTATATTCTTGTCTAGGGACTTTATAGCCAAGATAGGAGGATACTTTTCTATTGAGTGGTCTTTTCTAGCTTTCAAGATAAGGTATGGAATAAAGGTAACCATAAGGACTCATTCCTTAGCAAGGTTCAACATTGAGCCATAATTGGAGACAATGACAAATCAAAACTATCTAATTAGAAAAGAGGAGGAAACAATCCTAAATAATGAAACATCTTCTCCTCTTGAAGGTATTTCATAAATCTATCTTGACAAGTACAACACTAAAAAACATGGCCTTGATCCTTACACTTTCATTGAGGAAACTGATTTGGGAGTTTACTACATGCATGAGGAGAACATCCCAATTCCTTCACTCACTAATGAAGATCATGAGCTTGATGGTGTGTGAGAAATGTTCTTTGATGGTTCAAGGAGTAAAGTAAGTACAATATCTAGCATCATCTTGGTTTCCCCATAAAATAATTTTTACTACTCTTCTTATAGGTTTCACTTCAGCTTCACTTACAATGTGGTAGAATATGAAGGCTTAGTTCATCGTTTCCAATGGGCAAAGAAGAGAGGAATCAAGCTTTTGAAAGTCTATGGAGATAGTGAGCTAGTCATTCATCAAGTGATAATTAAATCTATAGCCAAGAACCCCTTTCTCAAGTCCTATAATCATAGGGTATGGGATCTACTTGAGTATTTTGATGCCTTTAACATCCACCCCATACCAAGAGAGTTGAACAAGCACACTGATAGATTGGCTGAAATTAGATAACGTTTTGACTCAGCTACTAATGTTGAATAAGAGAAAGATCAATCCCATATCAAAATCATTGTGAGACCTTCCATTATAGATAATGAAGTGTCATTGTAAGTGTTTTAAAGTGATGAATACATTGCACACTTCTTACAAAATAAGGTAGGCTTCTTTTCAAGAAATCAAAAGAAGTTGCATGATCATTATGAAGAGTAGATTATAAATTTGAAGACAAATAAAATACCTAAGGGGCTGATTACCTTGGAGAGTGTCTTCAATGAGGATGATCAAAATAAAAACCAAATAATGAGCATATCAACAAAAGAAAAGAACTATGAGAGAGTTCTGATTTTCAAGGATAAACTTTTAAAGATTAGCAAGGCTTGTTCTCAACTGAATAGGCAAGCTTTTATTGCATTATGCAAATAATTTCATAAAACATTTGCCTAGGAATACAAGGACTTGAAGGGCTTCAACCCAAGTCTATTTGATCACACCATTGAGTTAGATCATGGAGCTAAACTGGTAAGACAAAAGCAAAGGTCTATCAGCCCCAAGGTAGAATAACTCATAAAGAAAGAGCTAACCAAATTGATTGAGTCTAGGATTATATTTCCTATCAAGCACTCAACTTTCATAGCTAGCCTTGTGCTAGTTTAAAAAAAGAATAGATAAATCAAACTTTGTGTGGATTTCATGATCTAAACAAAGTGTCTCTCAAGGATCATTACCCACTCCCTTCCATGGAATAAATTATGCAAGTTGTTTTAGGTTCTCAACGTTTCTCACTTCCTAATGGTTATTCAAGTTATAATCAAATATTGGTAAATGAAGGGGATCAAATTAAGATAGCCTTCACCACAAAGTGGGGGAACTTTGCCTACAAGAAGATTCCATTTAGTTTATCCAATGTTGGAGCTACATTTCAAATAGAAATGGACATGGCTTTCAAAGGTTTGATTAATAAATTTTTGCTTGTTTACCTTAATGATATAACCATTTTTTCAAAGGATGTTGTTGATCATATAGGGCATCTAAGGCAAGTTTTTGAGAAGTGTAGAGAGTACAACATATCCCTCAATCCAAAGAAGTACATATTCATTATCCATAAAGGCAAGCTTTTGGGTCATGTTATTTCAAAAGAAGGCTTATCTATTGACCCCAAAAAGATTAAAGTTATTCTAGGCTTGTCTTTGCCTCAAAAAAAGAAAGGGATAAAAAATTTCTTAGGAAAAATAAACTTTGTAAGGAGGTTTATCCTAAAATTTGCAATTGTCGTAAATCCTATCACAGCCATGCTAAAAAAGAACCAAGTTTTTACTTGGACAAAGGAAGGTAAAGGTAGATTTAAGGCAATCCAGTAAGCATTTGTAGCATCTCCCACTCTCTTAAATCTATATTTTACTAAGAATTTCATTATTTATACTTTTTCTAACCTTGACATAATCTTAGCCATGCTTATACAAAAGAATGATGATGATGTTGAGCAGCCAATTGCTTTCTTCAGCCAAGGTTTAGAAGATGACGTGAGATATTATTTTGTTGATAAGTAGGATTTAACCATCATTAGAGGCTTGAAAAATTTTAGGCATATGGTTTCTAACAACAAGATCCATGTCATGGTCTCCCATCTTAGCACAAAGGATTTTCTCATAAGCAAGGATCTCAATGAAAAGAGAGTTGGATGCATCATGAAGGTGATGGAATATGACATTGGCATCAAGGTAACCAACCTAGTAAGAGGAATAGGTTTATGTGAGCACTTATCATCTAACTTTCAAGAGCCAAAAGAGTAATCCTTGGTGAATCAATTTCAAGACCAAATAGCTAATCAAATATAGAATCAAATTTGGACACAAGAAATCATTAGTTTTTTTCAAAGTGGTTAGTATCCCAATGGCTTGATCAAATCTTAAAGAAGATATTTTAGGCCATAGGCTATTCCTTATTGTCTTTTGGATGGCATTCTCTTTAAGAAGGATGTGATCAATGTGTTACTAAGATGTGTTAACAATGACAAATTTGATACGCTACTAGAAAAGTTCCATAATGGTGTAGATGGTGGTCACTTCTCTCCTAGAAAAACAACTATAAAAATAATGATATTTGGTTACTATTAGCCTAGTAATTTTAAGGATTGTCATCATTGGTCTAAGGTTTGTCCTCAATGTGCTTTCTTTGTTGGCAAATAAAATCTTGTTGCCCTTCCATTAAATCATATCCAAGTGGACTATCCTTTCATGCAATGGGGCCTTGACTTCATTAGCATGATCAAACCTCCATCAAGTGATAGACATAAATGGATATTGACTATTAAAAAATACTTCACAAGATGGGTAGAGGCTGTTTATTTAAAGGAAACAAATGAAAATGTCATCTTGGACTTCTATGATAGCATTATAACAAGGTATGTAGCTCCTCATGTCATCATCCCAGATAATGCACTTGCTTTCATAAGTACTAAAACTTTTGATTGGGTAGTAAAGAGTGGATTTCATTTGAGTACCTCATCTAACTACTACCCTTAAGGTAATGGATTGGTTGAGTCTACCAATAAGAACCTCATCAAGATCATCAAGAATATGTTAAAATCCAATTAAAGAGCATGGCATAACAAGCTAAAGATAGCCTTATGGGAAGATAGAATCACTCTCAAGAAGTCAATTGGTAATTCTCCCTTTATACTTGTCTATGGGAGAGAATATAGGCTATCCATATCATAAGAGTTCCTTACCTTTGAACTTGCATAATAGCTGGAATTACTTGAAAACACTCCCATGGAGGTCATATTAAAAAAATTAATGCAGCTACAAGAGGTAAGAGATAATGCACACAAAGCATTGGAATACCATCAAATTCTCATGAAGAAATCCTTTGAAAAAAGGGAAAGGAAAAGAGTGTTAAAATAAGGTGAATTGGTCTTGAAATGGGATGAAGATAAAGCAAAACCAAGTAAACATATAAAGTTTGATACTTTGTGGAGTGGTCCTTACATCATCAGCAAGTACAAACAAAGAAAATCCTTTCAACTATCCAAAATATATGGAGAATAGCTACCTATTCCAGTGAATATAATCCATTTGAAGCCTTGATTTTGACCCTTATTGGCCATGTCTTGTATATACCTTATTTTGGTGTGTTTCCTTTTTTGTGTTTGTTCTCCCTAAGTGCTTTGGAGCACAATGTTTCCATTTTTGGTGTTTTTTTTTTCTTTTTGTTGGATGTGTGTGTGTCTCTCCAGCTTGTGTGTTTGGATATGGTTTGCTCTTTCAACTCTCTTTTTCCTTGAATGACTCCATGTCCAATGGAAGGATTCAGGTGACTGGTCTTATGACATAGTAGGCATGTCTCCCCTAGAAATTGTCATAATGTTGACCATTTTTTGCATGACTAGTTTATGTTTTCCCTTTGCCTCTATTAATTTCTCCCTTACTCATTTTTTGTGTTTGGTATCTTGCCTTTTACTTGTCTTTTCCCTTTAGCCTCTCCTAGTTTGAGCTCTTCTCCCTTGTTCTTTGTTCTTTCCCTTTGCCTTCTTTACCTTGTCATGTCAGACTTTGTTTTTCACTAAAATTTCCCTTCAAAAGGTTTTTGAAGGGCCTTTTCTACCTCACCTTATTCCCAAGTGTCCCTTTATACTTTTTTGAAGGGAACTTTTCTTCCAAATGACCCTTTGGA
This sequence comes from Torreya grandis, assembly GCA_037957365.1. Classification (NCBI taxonomy): domain Eukaryota; kingdom Viridiplantae; phylum Streptophyta; class Pinopsida; order Cupressales; family Taxaceae; genus Torreya; species Torreya grandis. Next base: position 1,713,426 of record JARHVA010002521.1, on the reverse strand, counting down.
AAAGTTCTAAAGGACAATTTTTAGCCCAAGTGTCCCTTCAAATTTTTCTGAAGGGCACTTTGTTGTCCAAGTGACCCTTTAGAAAAGTTCTAAAGGGAAATTTTCTTCCCAAGTGTCCCTTTATAATTTTCTAAAGGGTACTTTATTTTTCAACTGACCCTTCGAAAAAGTTTTGAAGGGAAATTTTCTTACTAAGTGTCCCTTCAGACTTTTCTAAAGGGCACTTTGTCTTTGGAAATACCCTAAAAAAAAGTTTTGAAGGGCCATTTCCTTTGTAAATGCCTTTCAAATTTTTTTGAAGGGACCTTGTGCCTTCTCCAAGTGTCCTTCAAAACTTTTTTGAAGGACACTTTCCCAAGTGTCCTTCGGGAAAAGTTCTTGAAGGAACTAGCCATTGCCTTTTGGGTAAAATCCCCAAAAGAATTCCTTCAAACAAATTATTTGAAGGAATTACTTCATGAAAATTTCCCAAAATAATAAACTTGACCCAATGGATCCCCATGGCATACTACAGGACGTCAAGTTTAATACAACCCACTAGCCATTGGGGTGCAAAGATGACGTGCCATAGGATGTCAAATTTAAGGTGGACAACTAGCCATTGGGGTGCAAAGATGACATGCCACAAGATGTCAAATTTAGGGTGGCCAACTAGCCATTGGGATTCAAAGACATGACTTTCCATAGGACATCAAATTTAGGGTGGCCAACTAGTCGTTAAGGAGGAAGTAAGAAGTAAAGTCACTTGGAAAACCTTAATGACTCTGTAGTACAAATCAAGTTTCCCAACAAGCTTTGCTTATGACTTTTATAATTAGAATCAATCAAAGAACCTGAAGGAATAAGTAAGAATTAAATTCACTTGGAAAAATTGAATGAATTTTTAGTGCAAATTGGGTTTCCCAACAAGCTTTGCTTATGACTTTTATAAGTAGAAGCAATCGAAGAACCTGAAGGAGCAAGTAAGAAGTAAAGTCACTTGGAAAACCTGAATGACTCTACAGTGAAAATTAGGTTTCCCAACAAGCTTTGCTTATGACCTAAAAGGGCAAAGATAGTGAAAATTGGGTTTCCCATTATGCTTAACTTATAGGTTTATAAGTAAATCCATTCAGAAGGCTTGAATGGGTCTACAGTGCAAAACAAGGGAGCTTTTAGGAGGAATATAAGGTTCACAATAGAAATTCAAGCCATTTCTTATGGAGGGTCATCTCACCATTGATTTTATAGTGATTTTTGTCATTTCAAGAGGGTGAATCAAAGAGAAGGACAAACTCTAACTAGATGAGAGAATAGCTAGAATCAATTTCACCAGGATGGTAATTGTAAACCATTTTGGAGGCTTCTATTTTGGTGCCCAAGAGATCTATCTTCTCTCCCTATTTTGTTATAAATAGGACCTTTGGGCTCTTGTCTTATCATCCATAGATATTAAGGTAAAGCCCTACTAGAATTTTTTGCCATTTTATTATCTTTGAGTAAAGAAGCATAAGTCAATTTTATTTCTAAGTTCTAGACATTTATTTGGGCATGTAAGAGAAATAGAGTGATAGAAAGTGATGTTTTATCCTTTTATTATCTATCCTTCATGATTTTAAGAAAAGAATTGATCTAACAGGTCATGTAGAGTGCATTTTAGCTATGTGAGATTTTGTACATGTGTAACCCTTTTTTGGAATATACAAGTTATCTTTTCTAGTTATTTACCTTGTGTGATCTCAATCATTTTGTCTCTACATTGAAATACTTATGTTGGGATCTTCCAGAGATTGAGTTATAGATTATATTATATTTTATTATGCATAATTATAGGGAGTACATGTGGATACTAATTCTTGGTGTATCACCATTTTAGACTAGGATTTTCATTTATGCAAACTTCGAACTCTTTTCACTCATAAAAATTGGTTCAATAGTCTTATTGCATAAGAAGCTAATATAGGGAGCTATCCCTTTCAACCTAGAGGCTCATTTCCAATTATAGGCACACCCACAAGCCTATAAATGTCCCAACATTGGCCAAATCTAGAGGAGGCATAAATAACCATCTTCTAGGGTGTAATATTTGAAGACAATAGAGCTTACCAGTTATCTTCTCTCGAAGGCCACCCAGAACCTAATCCCCTCAATGCTTTACATCTGTATCTATTCTTTTTTTAAGAAGGATTAAATTCACCTTTTATTTCAACTTAAGCTCATCCCTTGATTTCAACCATATTCATCTCCTTATTTTATGAGCAACTAATTAAAACTGAATCATGTGATTATCCATCATAGTCATAGCCTAGTCTTGAATAATGGGTACCATAGCTCTACCCATGGCATGATTCTCATGCTACTTTTCACTTATTTCACAATATGGATTCCCATGATCATTTTCACCTTCACCTCTTCACACCTAATCAAGTTTTTTGTACTTTTAGTTTTGCCTTCATAAAGGTGGACCCTTAAGCCTATATAAGCAAGTTTATGTTAAGCAAAATCAAACATTAAAAATTCATATCACTATCAATCATGGGTCATTTCTAATATTCACAGACTACTCCCTTGAAGGATAGATGTTGAAAATTTATTTGAAATTAACAAACATAATGTGGACTATTCCCTTGAAGGACAACTATCAAAAATCATTGAACAAAGCTAATAAAATTAGACCACTCCCTTTAAGGATGGCTGACTAAAGAATTTTTTCAAAAGCATTGCAATTACTTCAAAGTTTCCTACATCAATCAGCTTCACATATACAACAACAAAGCAAAGACCCATTATCAAACTCAAACAAAAGAAAACTCATTTTGAAAGTTGTAATTAGCTCTCAAGTAACATAATAATGTTGAAGCCACAATCAGCTTTCATATATAGACTTCCCACATTGATTAGTTTACATAGTATGACATAGACTTATTTATCCTGGCTCTCTATACACCTATAAAAGAGGCATGATAGTCTCATAATAAGTTTTCATTTCCATCCATTCCCATTTTTATACATTATAAACAAGGGATTTTTGAGCTTATTTAACATTATATGGTTAAAACACCTTTTTAACCAACTAATAACTGATAATGTGAAGCATTTGAAGGGCTTATGTTTATTAAGCCAATCCAACTTTGGTTTTGTTTTAGTCCTTGCCAACAAAGAAGCATTGTGCCTTCTTCTTAACCTATGGTGACTAGTTGATATTTTCATTATGGAACTTTTATCTTGATTATATTGTTTATTCTCCCATCTAGTTTTGTTAATTAAACTATCTCATGTGTTAATCTCAATAATTAATGACAACCATAACCATAAAAAACATAATAACATCATAACATCCATGAACAATAAAATAACCTACCATTTTCCACCACATGTCTAAATCTAAGTAATGAAACATATACTCATTAAAAGTGTAGCATGTCATAAGCATAACCATCCATGACAACCATCTATGCCTAAAAATTATACATCAGTGTCTATCAAGTCAACCATAACATAAGCATAATCTATAATCAATATAAACATCACATCATAAGAATTAAACATCAACACAAACCACAAACCATAAACCATGAACATAAACATAAATAAATATCATGATATATATATGCCCCAGGGGCACCACTATCTCTTAGAGCACCACTAGATCTTGGTGCCTACCCATCTATTATAACTATTGATCCCCTAACTATCCCTATCTATCTAGCTATAGATGTTACCCACTAGCTTGGTGTTGCTACACTAGCATTGTTTACCAAGTTGTCTCTATACTCACCCCATCAAGGCTCCTATGGATACTATGTCAAAACTATGGCCTCATAATACCATATCTCCTCCACTATAACTAGGTATGATGCCCTGGAGATCATGTTTGGTGGTCTTGTCTATGTTGTAGCTACTCTTCATCCTCTCTACCTTAGGGAGTCCCTCTCTTCTGTAACCAAGGAGAGTGAAGACCATGCCTAGTCCCTGTCACCTATGAGAGTAATAACCTAACCCTCTAAGGTATAAATCTAATCCTATAATGTGTTTACCTACCCCTATATCACTATAACCTATAATTGTGTAGTGAATAAAGCTACTCTTACCTACCCATCAAAGCCATCGACTTCACACCTCCATCATCTCCATCAATGTTTATAGCTACATATAAAGGCTAAAAATAGGCCATATACCCATCTAAAAAGCTATCATCATCTACTTGTGGCATGGATAGTAACTCTTCAAAATTTAGCAAGGTCAGAATAAGATGTGGCTCTAGCAATAAAATCTCAAAGTCCTCTCGCATGTACCTAGGGAATACACCCAAAATACCCTATACAAGGCCAAAATACCTCCTCACCCTCTCAAATGGGATGATCTCCACCTCTCCATCCCTTTGATCAAGTATCCATATATATCTCTAAAGGGAGAGTTTCTACCTCATGTAGCCATACCATATTAGAAACTAAACATAAGGCCTTCATGTGAAGTCTCCTATCACTAGTGCACCCAGTGCACCCCTGAACCACTTCACATCATGTGTACCACCTCCTACACCTAATGTATTAAAATCACCTCTCCATCACATGACACTAATGGGGAACTCTATCTATGTAAACCTTGACCATGTCAATCCCACTAGCCTTAACACCTAGATGTGCTCATAGGCCCAATAATATAGAACTAAGCTGATACTGATACCATACCTCATGGGGGCCCTAAACCCCCACAACATGTATATCTATACCAATAAAATAAGTACCAATCTAAACATAGTTAAACCTAGTAACAGCTCCACCAACATCCCTAGTAGAAAATATGGGAATTAACCACTACTTAAATCAAGAAGAACAAAGCAAGAAATGATAATCATAAGCATGGTCATGAGTTTCCTCTTGCCTATGATACAAATCATTGTATCTAAAACCCCCAACATGTCATCTGACCTAATTACTATCATCTCCATACAAAATCTCCATGAGCTCCTCCTACTCCTCTCACTCTATATGATAGATTGGATCACCTCAGAGTGGAAGCCATGTGATCCTATGCACATCCTCAAGAAAGATCATCATCTCACCAATCGGTAATAGGAAGGTGTTCATAGTGGGATACCATCTCTTGATGAGTGATAAAACCATGGATGCATCTCAAATCACATGATAATAATGCCTCATTATCCCCAACCCAAACTCCTTTATGTGAGCCCAGTCAATGGGGTTCATCCCCTATTGGATCTCTGTGAAGATACATGGCACTCAATCATGTATCTATATATTCTCCCTATCCTAAACCAATTCAAAAACATGACTTAGTTACCTATACCATTATCATCTACCCTACCCTTTAAGAAATTTACCTATTTCCTTATCCATCCTACCCATCTACCTAATACCCACTAAAATTTCCCTCTAAACCTACAATGCTAGCCTACACCTAGCAAGCAAAAAATTACTTTACCTTAGCATTTTTACATGCTTTCTAAACCTATCTTTTACCCTATTTGACCACTGATAGTTAGGGTGACCACCAATGATCAAACATCCATATGCTCAATGGTGTTGACCATTAATGATTAGACTTGACCATTGATGATCACTATGGGTATTCTAAAATCAAAACACCCAAACCCTATCTACCCTAAAAACTACCCAAATAACATAATTTGGTAACCTCATCCCTACCCAACATAAATCACCTACCTACCCTATCAATTATTGATTTTATCTATGAATTTACTTGAAACCCATAAATATAACCCTACTTAGGACATAACCCAAATAACTACTCAACCACCCTTCAACCCAATGTAAGAGCTATATCACTCTAATTAATCAATTTCAATGACATCCCCTACCTCATTTTATTACCACCACCATGGATTCAGTCATAGGCCTATTTGTCCTCATCCATGCCCATGTGCTCACTATATCTTGGTTGGTCCCCTTAGTCCACCCTCTACCTCAACTACCAGTCAAGTCTACTTTAGTAAATATTCTTAGCAATCACTTTTTCCATAGAGCACCAAAAACATCAAATCTAAAATTCAACATTTGTATAAGTTACAAATGAGTTCAAAGTAATTTTATTTTTACTTTTGACCACTAGGATTTTAGGGTTTTTAACCTGACCATAGATGGTCAGAGTGATCGACAGTCACCCTTGAGTACCCTGACCATCGATGATCAGGATGCTCACCTTATTACTTTCACCTAAGCACACCCCTTTTTTGGAAACACTAACCCATTTTTACCCACCCTTAGAGACTACTTTCTCCACCCAACCCAATCACCTTGTCAACTTGTTATTAGTCCATTTCAACCTAACTAGTAGGCATTTTATGACACTTCTTGCCTAGTCCTTTGACCACAAAAATAAAATTGCCATGTTGACCATGTTATGTACTTACACCACCTCATGCTTACCTAACACACTTGTGTCTTTATCGGAGCACATCCTACCTTAGATACCTACAACACTTGACTAGTTTGTGTTTCCATTGGGAACACTTCCTACCTTGGATACCCACTAAAACATAAACATCACTTAGAAGACTTGCAAGTGTACCCAACCACCATGTCTAAATATGATCACATAGTCCACTTATCCACTATCTTCCAAGCACTAACCTTTATTGTTATCAACTATGGTAACTTAGTTTCTGCATGATCTCATCTATCATACCTTTTATCATACTTTGTGCTCTTATTTGCACTTTAGTACCTAACCTATCACCTACCTTCATGATGTCTACCTTCATCACCACCTTCATCCACCATATCAAATCCACACCTAATTATTTTTTACCTCATCAACTCCCATTTTGAGGGGAAACACCTCCTCCTATACTCAGGGTAGCTAGACCTTTGACCAACATCAATTTTTGTTTTATAGTTTGTTAATTCAAATATGCATAACAAAAAAGGGAAAAATATAAACCCCAAAAATCCAAACACTATGATTCTAAATGTATAATTCCCATAGATCACCTTAAAACCCCCTAAATACCAATCTAACCCTCCAACCACTGATCAAACCTAAACCAGGTCAATTTTTCAAACTAGTTTAAACCCAACCTTTTACCTAGTTCTACCCTTTACCCTTAATTGTTGATGGTCACCCTAGCCACTGAGGGTCAGGATACACCTCCTAAACCACCAAAATGTAAACCACTTACCTTGATTTTAAAAATATAACTCATCTGAATCTATGTGCAAGCCATTTCATGGATGAGTTAAAAATAAGAAGCTTAGTTCATGTCTTATTATAACTCCCTTACCTTGCCTATAAGGAGAGGAGCAAGAAGGTGAAAGAGATCTACAATTATTATCAAGATCTTATGCATATAGAATTCTCTTTTTGTAAGTCAATCATCATCAACAATCCAACAAACTAGCTACTATGTTAGAGAGCCAACTTACTATTATAGCTCTACCAAAGTGCTAAGTACCGTTACTCTATTAGAATCATACCAGACTCTACCAATGAGTCAACCACCTCAATCAATCACTCAAATATCTTTTTTTAAGATAAGTATCTATTTTTTTATATTCATTTACTTTTTTTACTTTTTTCACTCAGCCTATCACCAACCCCTCTCTCAAAATCCCACTTTGTGATCCTATTAATCAGTCATTTATCAACCCAAATCTACACATAGTATCCATTGATAGTTATCCCAATTTTTGGCAATTTGTCCAACCATTGATGGTCACCCTAACCATTGATGGTCACTTTAACCATCGATGGTTAGTTCAATCATAGATGGTCATTATGGTAGTAAATTCTAACAAGCTATTTCCACCTACCTACCCCCAACTAAATCTATTTTTCTATGTCCTTGCCTATTCACAGACCCCTACCTAATTTTTTGAAGTAGACCCCAATCATCTAGAACTAATATTAATTAGCTTATTAGTATTTTAATCATTTCTAGTCTTTTTATTTATCAAGTATTTCTTGTGTTCAATTTTAATAACTTTTGATTTTTAATACAAGTACTTTCTATTCTATTTATAAACTTAATTGTTTAAATGTGTGGATTAACAGTCCCTGAGGAAACTCTTGCTTCTAAGATCTAGCTATCTCTAGGCAATCCACTTAACTATCTTTCTAACAAACAAATTTTATTTAGTGTTTTTTATCTACAGGTCATCCTCCCAAGCCAAAGAGGAGTTCTTCAAAATCATCCAGTTCAGTGAATTTTAACTTATTATTTGAGAAAGAGAAAAGATAAAAATAAGTAAAAGTATAGCTGAAAAACTTTTTTGATTATGCACACATTGACTCAGATTATTTTAAAGAACTCCTATTTATCTTGAGAGGATGACCTATAGATAAGAAATCACTAAAGCAAATTTATTTGTTAGATAGATAGTTGAGTGGATTGCCTAGTGATAGCTAGATCCTGCAAGCAAGAGCTTCCTCAACGGCTGTCAATCCACACATTTTAAATAATTAAGTTTATAAATAGAATAGAAGGTACATGCATCAATAATCAAAAGGTACTAAAATTGAACACAAGATATATTTGCTAAGGAAATAGACTAGAAATGATTAAAATAGTAATAAGTTAATTAATACTAGTGCTAAGTGATTGGGGTCTACTTTAAAAAATCAAGCAAAGATCTGTGAATAGGTAAGGACATAGAAAACTAGATTTGATTGGGGGTAAGTATGTAGAAATAACTTGCTATAATTTACTAGCATAGTGACCTTCAATGGTTGGGCTAACCGTCAATGGTTAAGGTGATGATCACTGATCAGAGTGATCATCATTGGTTGGATAGACCATCAATAGTTGGGAAAACCATTGATGATTACTATATGTGGATTTGTGTTGATAAATGATTAATTAATGGGATCATAAAGTGGGATTATAGGAGAAGGGTTAGTGTTGGGTTGAGTTCAAAAAGTAAATAAAGTTAATAAATATTATAAAATAGATATTAATCTTATGAAAAACTAATCAGGTGATTGATTGAGATGGTTGAATCATTGGTGGAGTTTGGCATGATTCTGATAGATTAATGATACTTGGTGTTTTGGTGGACCTACATCAACAAGTTGGCTCTCTAACATAGTAGTTATTTTATTATATTAGTGATGATGATTGACCTATAAAAAGAGAATTCTAGATGCACAAGCTCTTGATAATAATTGTATATCCATTTTACCTTCTTGCTCCTCTCTTCTTATAGGCAAGGCAAGGGAGTTGTAAAAATATGTGAACTAAGCTTCCTAATTTTAACTTATCCATGTAATGGCTCACATGTAAATTTAGACAAGTTATATTTAAAAAATCAAGGTGGGTGGTTTACATGTTGGTGGTTGAGGAGGTGAAACCTGACTGTTGATGGTCAGGGTGACTGTTGATGATCAACCTAACCATCGGTGGTTGAGGGTAAAGGCTAGAATTAGGTAAAATGTTGGGTTTAATATAGTTTGGCAAACTAATTTAAGTTAGGTTTGATCATAGGTCAAAGGGTTAGATTGGTCATATAGTCTAGGGGAATTATGACATTTAGAATCATAGTGCATGGATTTTCAATGTCTACATTTTCCCCCTTTTTGTTATAAGGCTTTGAATTAACAAGTTGTAAAATAAAAATTGATGTTGGTTAAAGGTCTAACTACCTTGAGTATGGTAAGAGGTTTTCCCCCTCAAATTGGGAGTTGATGAGGTAAAATAGAATCAGGTATGGGTTTGATATGGTGGATGAAGGTGGAAATGAAGGTAGACATCATGAAGGTAGGTGATAGGTTCGGTACTAAAGTTCAAATAGGCATGTAAAGTGTGATAAAAGGTGTGATAGCTGAGATCATGAAAAAACTAGGTTACCATAGTTGATAACAATAAAGATCAATGTTAGGAATATAATAGACAAGTGGACCACATGACCACATTTAGACATGGTGATTGGGTACACTTATAAGTCTCCTAAGCGATGTTTGTATTTTGGTGGGTATCCAAGGCAAGAAGTGTACTTGATGAAAACACAAACTGGTCAAGTGTTGTGGCTATTTGATTTAGGAAGTACTCTCAAAATATGAGGTGTCACAAATAAATAAGGTGGTCAACATGGAAATATTGTCACTATGATCAAAGGACTAGGCAAAAAGTATTATAAAATGCATGCTAGTTGGGCTAAAATGGACCAATGGTGAGTTGATGAAGTGATCGGGTTGGGTGGAGAAGGTAGTCTTCAAGGGTGGGTAAAAATGGGTTGGTGTTACCAAAAAAGGGGTGTGCTTAGGTTAAACCAACAAGGTGAGCATCATGATCATTGATGGTTAGGGTGCTCAAGGGAGACCATCGATGATCACCCTGACCATCGATGATTAAGGTGAAAACCCTAAAATCTTGATGGTCAAAAGCAAAATTAGAATTACTTTGAAATCATTTATAACTTCTACAAATGTTGACTTGAAGCTCTAGCATTTTTGGCACTTTGTGGTGAAAGTGATTACTAAGGGTATTTTTTAAAGTAAAGATGATTGGTATCTGAGGTAGAGGGTAAACTAAGGGGACCAACCAGGATGTAGGGAGCATGTGGGTGTAGATGAGGATGGGAAAGCTTATGGCTGACTTCATGGTGGTGGTCATGAAATAAGGTAAGGAATGTCATTGAAATTAATATATTAGAGTGATATAGCTCTTGCATTGGGGTGAAGGGTGGTTTAGTATCTATTTAGGTTATGCCCTAGGTAGGGTTGTGTTTATGGGATTTGGGTAAATTTTTTATTAAAATTAGTAATTTATAAGGTCGGTATGTGATTTAGGTTGGGTAGGCATGAGGTTAACAAATTATGTTATTTGGTTTGTCATTTTGATAGTTTTTAGGGTAGATAGGGTTTGGATGTTCCAATTTTGGAAAACCCATAGTGACCATCGATGGTTGAGTCTGACAATTGATGGTTGACATCCTTGAAAATATGAATGTTTAATCATTGACTGTCACCCTGACCATTGATGGTCAACTAGGGTAAAAGATAGGTTTAGAAACTATGTAAAAATGCTAAGGCAAAGTAAGTGTTTGCTTTCTAGGTATAGGCTGACATTGTAGGTTTAGAGGGAAATTTTTACAAGTATTAGTTAGATGGGTAGGATAGATAATAAAATAGGTTAGTAACTAAAAGGGTAGGGTAGATGATAATGGTGTAGGTAACTAATCCATGTTTTTGAATTAGTGCAAGCTAGGGATCAGATACAAATGCATGATTGAGTGTCATGTATCTTCATATAGATCTAGTAGGGCATGACCCTAGTTGATTGGGCCCATATAGAGGAGGTTAGGTTTGGGAGATGAGGTATTATCAACATGTGATTTGGGATGCATCCATTTTTGTAGAAATCATTGATAGATGGGATCCTGATATGAACACCTTCCTATTATTGATCGATAAGATGATAATATTTTATGAGGATGTGCATAGGATCACATCGCTTCTACTTTGGGGTGATATGATCTAGCATATAGAGTGAGAGGAGGATGAAGAGATCATGGAGATTTTGTATGGAGATGATAGTGATCAAGGCATATGGCATACTGGGGGTTTTAGGTATAGTGATTTATATCAAAGAGATCCAAATGAGAGGAGAGTCATGACCATGCTTATGATTGTCATTTCTTGCTTTGCTCTTCCCAATTTGAATAGTAAGCAATTATGTTATTTTCTATTGGTGGTATTGGTGGAGCTATTAATAGGTTAAACTATGTTTGGTTGGGTACTTGTTCTTTGTGTGTGTGTGTGTGTGTGTGTGTGTGTGTGTGTGTGTGTGTGTGTGTGTGTGTGTGTGTGTGTGTGTGTGTGTGTGTGTAAGGATTTATGAGGGTTTAGGGCCCAAAAGAGGTATGGTATCAATTTCAGCTTGGGTTTTCATTACTAGGCCTATGAGCACATCTGGGTGTTGAGGCCAATGGGACTATCATGGGTAGGTTTTACACAAAAAAATTTCCCTATTGGTTTCACGTGATGGAGAGGAATTTTTTATACATCAGGAGTAGGAGGTGGTGCACACAATATAGAGTGGTTTAGGGGTGCATTAATGATAGGAGACACCAAATGGAGGCCTTATATCTAATTTCCAATATGGTCTAGCTACAGAAGGTAGACACTTTCCCTTTAGAACTATATATGGATACTTAGTTGTATGGATGAGAGGTGGAGCTCATCCCATTTGAGAGGATGAGGAGGTAGTTTGGCCTTGTACAAGGTATTTTGGGTGCATTCCCTAGGTACAAGTGAGAGGACTCTGAGATTTTATTTCCAGAGCCACATCCTATTCTAACTTTGATGGATTATGAGGAGTTTCTATATAGGCCATAGGTAGATGATATTGGCTTTGTAGATGGGTACATAGCTTGTTACCAGCCTTTATAAGTAGCTATAGACATTGGTGGGGATGATGGAGGTGTGAAGCTGATGGCCATGGATTTGGCTAACTCTGATGGATAGGTAGGAGTGGCTTTAGCCATTACATAGGTACATGTTATAGTGTTATAAGGGTAGGTGGCCACCTTAAAAGGTTAGATTTATATTTTAAATGGTTATTTTAGTACTCTTATAGGTGATAGGGACTAAGCATAGTCTTCACTTGCCTTGGTTACATAAGAGAGGGACTCTCTAAGGTAGAAAGAAGGAGGAGTAACTGTAACATAGATAGGGCCACCAAACATGATCCCCATTCCATGATACTTGGCTATAGTGGAGGAGCTATGGTATTATGAGGCCATAATTTTGACACAGTGTCCACAAAATCCTTGATGGGTTGAGTATCGAACCAACTTGGTAGGTGGTGTCAGTGTAGCATCACCAGGATAGTGGATAGCATCCATAGCTAGATGGAAAGGGATAGTTAGGGGATTTGTAGGTATAATAGGTGGGTAGGCACAAGGATATAGTAGTGCTCTAAGAGATAGTGGTTCCCCTAGGGCATAAACAAGATATGACTTATGATATTATTGTATATCATTTTGATTCTAGCCTACAAGCCGATGCAGTGATATGTACATTTTGAGAGAGAGACATGTCTATCTACTTATACACATTATGATATTTGACTCATGATATATATATATGATCTTTGTTTATTCTCATGTTCATGGTTTATGGTTTGTGTTGATGTTTAATGCTTATGATGTGATGTTTATATTGCTTACAAATTATGCTTATATTATGGTTGACTTGCTAAACACTAATGTAGACTTTCTAGATATGAGATAATTGTCATGGATGGTTATGCTTATGACATGCTAAAATTTCAATGAGCATATATTTAATTACTTAGATTTAGACATGTGGTGGAAAATGGTAGGTTTTTAAATTGTTCATGGATGTTATGATGTTATTGTGTTTTTTATGGTTATGCTTATCATTATGGTTGTTGTTAATTGTTAATATTAACACATGAGGTAGTTTAATTAACAACACTAGATGGGAAAACAAAGAATATAATCAAGATACAAATTCCATAATGAAAATATCAACTAGTCATCATAGAATAAGAAGAGGGCACAATGCTTCTTCATTGGCAAGCACTAAAATAAAACCAAAGTTAGATTGGCCTAATGAACATAAGCCCTTCGAATGCTTGACATTATCGGTCATTAGTTGATTAAAAAGGTATCTTGACCACATAATGTAAAGTACGCTAAAAAATACCTTATTTATAATGTATAAAAGGGAGAATGGATAGAAATGAAACCTTTTTACGAGACTAGGATGCCTTATCTATAGGTGTCTAGAGAGCCAAGATAAATAAGTCTATGTTAAACTGTGTAGATTGATCAATGAAGAAAGTCTACTTGTGAAAGTCAATTATGGCTAACACATTATTATGCTACTTAAGAGTTGATTACAAATTTCAAAATGAGTTTGCTTTTATTTTATTTTCATAATGTCTCTTTGATTTTTTGTTGTATATGGGAAGCTGATCGATGCAAAAACCTTTCAATTAATTGTTATGCCTTTGACAAAATGCTTTACTCAGCCATCCTTCAAGAGATTGGTCTAAGTTTATTAGATTTATTCAATTATTTTTTATAGTTGTCCTTTAAGGGAGTATCCCACCTTATGTTTGGCAATTTCAAATAAGTTTTTAATAGTTGTCCTTCAAGAAAGCAGTGTGTGAATGCTAGGAATGACCCATGATTGCTAGTGATAGTAATTTTTAATGTTTGATTTTTCTTGAAATAGACTTAATTATATAGGCTTAAGAGTCCATTTTTATGAAGGAAAAATTAAAATCACAAGAATATTGATTAGGTGTGAAGAGGTGTAGGTAACAATGATCATGTGAATCTATCCTATGAAAGGGGTGAAAAGTACCATTAGAATCATGCCATAGGTAGAGCCATGGTACCCATTATTAAAGATTAGGTTATGAATATGATGGATAATCACATGATTTAGTTTTAATCAGTTACCCCTAAAATAAGGAGATGAATGTGGTTAAAAGTAAGGGATGAGCTTAAGTTGAAATAAAAGGTGAACTTGATCCTTCCTAACAAAAGAATAGATGCATATGCAAAATATTGAGGGGCTTAGGTTCTAAGTGGCCTTCAAAAGAAGACAACTGATAAGATCCTGATCCATACTTATGGGTTATAATATAGGTTCTAAGTCAATTGAAAGCAAAATTTTCCCACATTTTTTTCTCCATGTTAGTGACATGTTGATTTTCCTTTAAGATGAGGTCTCTGATGTTAAAATCCCATGCCCTAAGGTGTTTGTTATAGGCATGATTAGCATGCTCTTGATAGAAATGGAGATGGGTAAGGGTTGATAAATGATGCTCATAAAGTAGCTCAAGCTGAGATAAATAGTGCTGATGATAATCATCCTCTATAATGAGATCTTGAAATAATATGCAAAGAGATGGGATTTGGACTTCAAGAGGCAAGATGGCCTCTACTCCAAACATAAGAGAAAAAGGTGTAGCACCCATATGGGTTATAATGCTACTATGATATTCCCATAAGGTGAATGGCATGTGTGAATGCCAATCCTGACTAAATTCATTGACCATTTTAGTTAGCATGTTATTAAGAGTTTTGTTAGAGGCCTTGGCCTGTCCATTCACTTGAGGGTGATAGGACATAGAGAAGCTTAACTTAATTTTAAATACATCACATAGACCTTATAATTTCTTGTTATTATAGGATTTACCATTATCAATGATAATCTTATGAGGAACACTAAAATGGTAGATGATATTATGTTTGATAAATTTGACAATCCTTTCTACTTTGGCCGAGACCAGAGGGATAGCCTCTACCCACTTGGTAAAATATTAAATCAAAATTATTATAGAGTGGTGTCAGTATAAATAAAGGAGATTAATTTCACTGATAAGGTATAGCCCCATTGTGAAAAGGGATAAAAATTGGTAGAAACACGAAGACTATGGCTAGGTGCATGATGAAAATTGGCATGTTGTTAACACTTAACACACATTTTCACATAATCATAATAGTCTTGGTTAAGGCTAGGCCAATAATAGCTTAGTTGAAGGATACATTTAGCTATATCAAGGCCATTAAGGTGTTCCCCATAGATACCATCGTACATTTCCTTGATAGTGTGAGAGGCTTCATGACTACGTAAGCAATGAAAGAGAAGACCATTAAAGCTACATTTATAAATAATTCATCCCATAATGGTATAGTGGGAGGTGCTCTGGATAAATTCTCTTTGAGAATTCCTAGAAAGGCTAGAAGGAATGATGACAAGGTTAAGGTAGTTGAATTTCTATTGATACCAAAGGTCAGGTTGGGTGTCTTTCACATTGAAAATAGTGGGAGAGTCTAGTTTCACATAAGAAGGCTAGGTGAGTCTATGGATAAGGACAGATAGCCTAGAGTTAGAAGGTGTAGATGGTATTTGAGAGGCAAGGGAAGCCATGGTATCAATGAACTTATTAGTAGATTATGGGGCTTATTAGATGTGGTAGTGTTCAAATGATGCTAAGAGTTCATCAACTAGTTGCTTGTACTATAATGTCATTCTTATACTGGTAAGATCCATTGATTAGTTGACCACAAATTAGGAGTCACCAAAGATGTTGATTGTTTTGACTCCTAGGGCTAAGTCAGTTTGAAGGCCTATCACTAGGGCTTCATATTTAGCCATATTATCGATACATTCAAAATCAAGCTTAAAGGACAAAGGAAGAGGATCACTATCAAAGGGGATAAGGATGATACTAGCTCCACCACCATGTTGACACTTTGATCCATTAAAGAACATGGTGACTTTAAATGTGAAGTCTACGTGTTGTGATGGACTCATTAGAGAACTCAAGAGGAGGAGGTTGGTTATCTATTAAAGGTGATTTAGCTAATTGATCAAAAATAACTTACCCTTTAATTGACTTTGATAAAGGAACTCAAGGTCAAAATATACTAAGAACATGAGCCACTTAGCCATATGCTAGTTTTGGTATGGCTTGGAGTGCATGTACTTGAGTGGGTTGGTGTTGGTTATAACATAGGTTTTATGGTTAAGAAGGTAGTGGTGAAGTTTGGTGGCCATGAATACTAAATCCAAGCAAAGTTTCTCAATATGGGTATACCAAGTCTCATACTCTACAAGTATACAGCTAATGTATTTGATGACTTTCTCTCTATGTTGGCCATCCTGATGAGAAAGCATTGTGCCTAGGGAGTGATCAGTAGTAGAGATATAAAGGTAGAAAGGTTGGTCATCTTTGGGAGAGGTAAGGATAGGTGGAGATAAAAGGTACTTTTTGAGTGAATCAAAGGCCTTTTGATAGTTGTTATTCTAGTTGAAATAAAAATCCTTATTAAGAAGGTGGTGGAAGAGTTGGCATTAGTTTGAAAGATGGGAGATAAAGTGATGAATGGATTGAATATTTCCTTGAAAAATATAGACTTGCTTAAGTTTAACTAAAGGAAGCATGTTGAGGATTAATTTGATCTTGGTGATATCAACTTTGATTCCTTAGAGGGAAATGATAAATCCAAGAAGCTTTCCCAACAAGACCCCAAAAATGCATTTTTAGGGGTTAAGGCAGACATGGTATTGGATGAGGCATTTAAATATGATCTTAAGAATGGCCAAGTGATCCTTTCAAAGTTTGGATTTTTTGAGAAGGTCATCCATATAGTCCTTAACAATATTATGGATAAGATCATGGAAGATATAGGTCATGGCACATTGGTAGGTGGAACCAACATTTTTTAACCCAAAAGGCATGACTCTATAGTATAAGGTCTTGCATGGGGTGTTAAAGGTGGAATTATGCTAATATTTGAGGGAAATTAGGATCTAATTATATCCCAAGAATCTATCCATGAGAGATAACATCACATGGCTAGTTATAAGATCAACTAGTTACTCAATGCTTGGTAGAGGAAAGTCATCTTTGGGGCAAGAGAGGTTGAGGTCATGAAAGTCCACACAAATGTGTAGTCCCCATATGGCTTTGGTGATGGGTATGAAATTTGAGACCTATTAGGGGTAGTCAATGGGTTGAATGAAATTGATAGATAAAAGACACTGAATCTCTTCTTTGATGAGAAGGGCTATACGAGGGTGCATGCACCAAATTTTTTGCTTGATAGGCTTGGTGTCATATTTAGTGACTATGTTATGGGTAGTAATGGTAGGGTCAATTCTAGGCATATCACTGTAAGACCAAGCAAAAGTTATGTTGCAGTCTTGGAGGAAAGAGGGGAAGTCCTAGAATTATTTAGAATTCAATGATTGGCCAATTTTGATAATATGGGGGTCATCTAGAGTGTCAAATTTGATATCCATGGTGTATTTTTTCAACATGTTCAAGGTCTCATGAGGAAGGGATTTGTGGATGGAAGAAATTGGGGCACCAAGGTAGGTGAGAATAGAATCATTATCTTAGCACTGAACAATGTTAATGGTAGGAGAGTCATCTCCTATCATCTTAGGATGGGTCAAAGGGATGATTATGGTTACCCCTTATTTTTGATAAGTTAAAGGTCTAAGGTTGATCATGTTGATGAAAAAAAATTAGGTGGGATGATGTTATCATCCTCACACATAAGCAGAGGAGAGGTTGGTGAGGAAGGGTTATCTTCCTCAATAATGGTGATGGTAGGTGGTTTGGTTTTCCTCTTATTAATTAGGATGAAATTGAGGTTGTGTTTTTCATGAGGCTTTTTAGTTTCAATTGTGACCAACTCATGTGGGCCATGCTCATATCACCTAAGACCAAATCCTTTCCAAGCACACCGATAGAGGTATATCTTGGTAAAGCTTGATTTATCTAGGTAGGATAAATTGGTGGTAAATGGAGTAGGTGAAAAAGAGGTGGTAGAATCACCAAGAGGTTTATTGAGTCCCTCATATATGAAATGGGTCTGATAGTAGGGAGGTCCAAAGAGAATAATAGTTCTAACATTGGGGTCATATCCTGATTGGTTGATAAGTTAACCATACTCATGAGGAGTAGGGAAAGCACCAAGGGATAAAAGGTGATATTCCCCCAGTGAAAGGTGATGAAACATTGATTCCCAAGGGTCCATGGTGGGGATTTGGTCTGAAGAGATAAAAGAACTAATGGAGGGCTCATTGGTGGAAAGGGATATGGTATCCACTTTATGGTTAAAGGTTGGTTTTTAGCTATAAAGTGTGTACTAGATGGAGGTATGAGGATATCATTATGGTGATAGGTCATGTTACATGTTGAGAAAGGACTTGGGTCATCTTAGATGGTGATGACCTACCCTTCATGCTCAAAATTAATGCAATGGTGAAGGGTGTAGGGGATGCAACCCATGGAGTAGATCTAGGGTTGTCCCAATAAAATGTTGTATTAGAATTCATCTTCTACAACATAAAAGAGTTTAGGGAGCATATGAGGTCCTAAATGGATATGAAGGATGATGGTTCCCAAGGTGGTGTCCATGGTATCATTGAATAATCAAAGGATGGTTGAGGTTTTAAACATGACATTATCTGGCAGGTTGAGTTGGTTATAGGCATGGGAGGAGATGATGTTAATACTAGATCCCCCATCAATTATGACCTATTTGATGTAGTTTTGGTTGATGTAAGTAGTAATAAAGAGAGGTGTATTTGGGTCATTTGGATGGATGGAAGATATTTTTAAATCATTAAAGGTAACAAGGTTGGAATTTGAAGGGCACCAACAAAGGTTGCTAGAGTTTGGGGATCTTTGGGTGACCTCTATGGATTATAAAACCTCTATTAGTGCTTGGTGGTGATGGGGAGAGGTATAGATCAACCTATACAAGCTCATCTTCACTAGGGTTGAATGAAGTTGTTTAAAGATAAATCTTCTGATGGATTTTGAGGGGTTAGATTGGGTGGCACCTAAAATAAAAACCTTGGGTTTGGTTAAAGATGGGGATTGATGGGTTTGAGTTGGTTTGGAGGTTAAACATGGATACATCCATAGAATGGACACCTTATCCTTCCCCTTATCCTTTTGTTCTGATCTTGTGACCACATTGATAGTATGGATAGGATGAGTTGGGGTAGGAGATTGGGTAAACTCATCTTCACTCTAAGGTGAGATTAAAGGAGTGGGTAAGAATTGGGTAGGTATGGTTATTGGTGGGATAAACATAGGGCTCATGGTAGGTTTATCTGTTAATAGATCATCCTCATGATAATGCTAGTGGATAATGGCTTAGATAGCTTTGCAATTTTCCAAGTCATTGTTAGGTGTCTTATGATAAGAATACACTTGGTGGTAATTATACCAGATTGGTTTTGAAGTAAGAGGTTCAAAGGGTCTGATGGGAGGTAAGGATAAACAATAATTTTTTAATAACCTATGGAAAATGGTTGAGTAGGATTTAGTTAAAGGTGGTAAAGGTCAAGCGGTCTTGGATTTGGTTGTTAAGGTGGAAGGTTGTTTGGAAGCAAGTTTGGTGATAGGTGCCTTAGGTAATTTGGTGTGCTTGGTTGATGGTTTTAGTTTAGACAAGGAGGTTGATGAGCTATAGGTGCAAGATTGAAAGGTAGGTAGCCTAGGTATTACTGGTGTAATGAAGAGAGGTGTGTTAGAAAGCAACTATGAAGGTGTAACCAAAAGAGGTGGTGGGATTTTGGTAGAGATAATGGGCTTCCTACTCAAGGTAGAGGGATGAGGTCCTAAAATGGAGGTAAAGGTTGAGGGAAGTATAATTTGGTCCTTTGAGCCTTTGGGTGGTTTTACCTCTTTGGTTTCTTTGGTTTGGCACTTGGTTATTGGTTTCAACAAGGCAAGTTCTACCTTCATAGATGGATGGTTAAGACTCTGTGTAGGAAAGGTTTCAAGGTTCTTGATTGGTTTAGTTAGTTTGGTTTGAGAAGGTGATTTGGCTCCTTGGGGTTTAGATTCCTTAGATGGTTGAGGGATTATTGGATTGGTATAATTTTCTATTAGCTTAGATGATAGGGTAGGAGTTTGGATAATGAAAGTGGTAGGTTGGTTTGCTAAAGGTATAGTTAGAAGTTCTTGCTTGGTGATATAAGGTATCCCTAATTTATTCTAGAAGGTGTCTCGATCCATGTTAGGGTTGGAGATAAATTCTAATTTTTATACTAACCCAGAGAATGGTTTGTAGACTAGTTTTATTCCCTAAATAGTGGACCTAAAAAATAAGCCCATAGGTTGAGACATAGGGATGGTAACCTCATCTTCTTCCTCAATCAAAGGATGTGAATTTTTAATGGATAACTTATCTATAAAAGATGCATATATTTGGGATTCCTCTTTGAAAATTATTTTTGAATGGGTAGTAGGTTGCTTGGTGATTGATGAGAAAGGTAACATGGGTGCTTGGTTTGGTATGTCAATCAAGGGAGGGGTTGATGACTCCACTACCTCAATAAGTGGAGGAAGAGAAAGTGGGGTTTCTATGGTTTGTGTTTCCAAAAGAGGATAAGGTGACTCTATTACCTCTATAAGTGGAGAGGGTGAGAGACAGATAGGTTGGTCAGCAGGTTCTTTAGTAACGAGTGTGTCAAGAACCATGTTAATAGTATGGGCATCATGAGAACATCCCACCATGTTACTCTCATTATTAGTAGGTAGATGGTTGGGAAAATGTTTCCTAAAAATGTTAAGGGCTTGGTTTGAGGGTGCATTAGGTTGTCCAATTTGAGATCCCCCTTGTCAATGAAGGATTGGACAAGGATATTGAAGGTATTTCACCTACTAACGTCATGCCCTATTACTCAGTGGAAGTCACATAGATCATTCTCATTGTACCAAATAGGTGCAAGATGAGAAGATTAAAATTTTTGGGGTGGTTTTATAGGAGGAAGTTGAATGATATTAGCTTTCAATAACTTCTCCAATATTGAAGCATAAGATTCTTCAAGCGGAGTGAATTACTTTTGGTTTTTACGGTTTTAGTTCTTCATGTTTTGATTTGAGGATCTAGAGTAATTTGGTTGGTTAACAGATGATGGAGGAATAGATTTAAGGATAAATACATTTGCAGTTCTCTTTCCCCTAGTATTGGTATTGGATTGGTTGTTCACTTTGGAAGAGGAATCCTCATTGGTTTTATAGGTGGAGTTATTGTTTTTTAGTTTTAGCTTTCCTTTATCAGTGGCTCTATTATCTAACTTATGCACCATGGTAAAATATTTATCAAAGGTTCAAAATATTTGGACACATAGTGTAGCAGAGATATGCTCCATACATGCTTGAGTAAAGAAATCTATGAGTTCAGGTTGAGGCAAGGAAAAGGAAAGTTGGTTAATTAAGCTCCTATAATGAGCTATAAAATTGGCAATGGATTCATCCTCAAACTTCTAGATAGAGTAGAGGTTGGTGATAAAAAAATTCTTGTAAATATTGATCAAAAAGTGGTCCAAGAAAGTTTAAGCCAGCTAGGTGAAGGAGGAAAGGGAGTGTTTAGGTATGGCACTATACCAATCCAATGTCAACCTAGTTAGGGACATGGGGAAGGTATAAAGAAGGAGGGCATTATCATAGGTAATCTGATAATAAGCATGCCTAAATTACCTAAAGTGTTATTGGGGATCCTAATTTATTTGGAACTTGGATAACTTGGGAAGTTCCCATTGGGGAGGATATGGCCTAATAGGTATGGATGGATGGATGGATGGGCTCATTGTAGATTTGGTCATATGACAAGATATTATGAGAACCTGAGATGGATGTATCTAAGATGGTCATATTATCTATAATAATCTTCATTAGGTCCACTTGGGGTTGTGCACTTGAAGGGTTGTAAAGTGCATACTGTGGTTGAGGTTGAGTGACATATTGGTAATTTATTAGAGGTTGAGAAGTTACCACATATTGGTAAGTGATCATGTGTGGTTGAGTTGAAGCCACATATGAATATGTGATCACTATTATTTGGGTAGAGGGTATGTATTGTTGCCTAGGCATAGTTGGTTGATTTATAGGTAAGGGATAAGTGGTAACCCTGGTGGCAATAGGTGGTAAGGTAGAAGGTATGGATGCCACTACGTTTAGAAGCATAGTGGAGGCAACCAAAATAATGGTAGTGGTGATGGTAGTATGTACTCTAACAATGATAAAAATATGAGTAGTTAAAGGTTAGGTGGTGCTTGTGTTGAAAGAATTATTAGTTAGACTAGGAGGTGTTTGGGTGTTATAAGGTGGAATGGGTTGGTTTTACATGGTTATGTCAGATGGGTTACTAGCTAAGTTAAATGCCTAAGTGGATAATAGTTGGGTGGTGATAGTGGTAATAAAAGAGTTGCCTAAAAATCCCAATGGCATGCCATAGGGTGGATCGATAGGTGAAACTAAAATAGGTGTATGGTGAGCTACTATGTTAAGGTAATGTTTCAAGGCTATCAGGTTATTATCCAAAAAGATAGTAAAGTCCTGGTTACCTTGGGAAACTACTTGAAGCACACTAGAAGCATCAGAATGATGAGGAGAATTCTCAACATCTAAGATATACTCCATGAATGAAGAGGTAGATGAGACTAGATAATATATGGATTGAACCTAACTTGCTAAGTCTCTTCATTGTTGACAAGTAAGAACCATGCAAGTAGGATGAGAATAAAACATAAATAATAATATAACTCAACTAGAGAGAAATCAAGAAAATGATCAAGGAAATCCAACACACACTAGAGTATGTTAAAATCACGTGGTTAATTTTAATATTACTTTGGGATTATGCCTTAAGTAATGAGAATGTGTGATATAAGTTGGGTTTTAGATTAGGTACTATAAAATCAATTGATGTTTGGTTTCAGGTTGTTTAAGTAATCAAAAGAATCTATATCAAAATCAATACATGGCTTGGTATTAGGGCCTACCCCCTCACTTCACACACAACAATGATAAGGGTGTCAAGTGCTTAGTCAATATCTATTGATTTCTAGAGTTTATACTCAACTAGAGAGTTGATTTGGTTCTCCCCTTGGTAATGACCTCTAGGTAGGATCATCAGGAAAGGGTAAGGTTACCACTAGGTTATGAAATCCTATTTGGGCCTTATCTTAAATTTGTTTGATATTTAATTGATGAAAGTGTTTTGTTTTAGTGTGTGTAACAAAAGTGATGATACGATAAGATTATTGTGCCTTAATTCAAAGTGAGCTAAAATTAGAAGCAAGAAATGGATACACTTGATTTTAATCCCAAAAGAAATTTTAGTTTCATTAATGAGCACAGATAGAGAAAAGAGAAAACAAATGCAAATAAAATATACCCAAATTAAGGATTCAAGGTCCCACCAAGCATGCCAAAATGTTTTAATGAATTTTACCTTATTATTTGAGAAAGGGAAAAGAAGAAATGAAGTACAAGTATGGTTTAAAAACATATTTGATTATGCGCATGTTGAATTAGATGATTGTGAAGAAATATTCTTTAGCTTGGAAGGATTACCTAAAGGTAATAAATCACTAAAGTAAATTTGTTTGTTGGATAGATAGTTGAGTGGATTACCTAGTGATAGTTAGATCCCAGAAGCAAGATCTTCCTCGAGGGTTGTCAATCCACATATTTTAAATAATTAAGTTTATAAATAGAATAGAAGGTACTAAAATTAAATACAAGAGATATTTTCTAAAGAATAGACTATAAATGAATAGAATAGTGATAAGCTAATTCATAGTAGTGTTAGGTGATTGGGGTCTACTTCAAAAAATTAGGTAGGGGTTTGTGAACTGGTAGGGACATAGAAAAATAGATTTGGTTAGGGTTAGGTAGGTGGAAATAACTTGGTAGAATTTATTTTCATAGTGAACTTCAGTGATTAGGTTGATTTTGTTTAACGTGACTATCAGTAGTCAGGGTGAGCATCTATAATTGGACAAACCATTGACTAGTGGGACAACCATTGATGGTTACTATGTGTAGATCTGGGTTGATAAATGGTTGATCGATGGGATTACAAAGTGAGATTATGGGAGAGGGGTTGGTGTTGGGATAATTAAAAAATTCAAACAAAGTAAATGAATATCATAAAATATATAGTTATCTTACAAAAAGCTAATTGAGTGATTGATTGAGGTGGTTGACTCATTGGTAGAGTCTGGCATGATTCTGATAGAGTAACAATACTTAGTACTTTGGTAGAGCTTCGATGGCAAGTTGGCTCTCTATTGTAGTAGCTAGTTTACTATATTTTTGATGATGATTGACTTAAAAAAAGATAATGTTAGATGCATAAGCTCTTGATAATAATTGCAAATCCATTTCACCTTCTTGCTCCTCTTTTCTTATAGGCAAGGCAAGGGAGTTACAATAAGATGTGAACTAAGCTTCTTAATTTTAACTCATCCATGCAATGGATTACACATAGATTTAGATGATTTATATTTATAAAATAAAGGTGGGTGGTTTTCATGTTGGTAGTTAAGGAGGTGCATCCTGATTGTCAGCAATTAGGGTGACCATCGGTGGTCAACCTAACCATTGACAGTTGAGGGTAAAGGGTAGAACTAGGTAAAAGGTTGAGTTTAAACCAATTTGTAAAATGAATTAGATTAGGTTTGATTAGGGTTTGGAGGGTTAGATTGGTCCTAAGTGGGTCCTAAGGTAGTCTAGGGGAATTACGACATTTGAAATCATAGTGTGCAGATTTTTGGTTTCTATATCCACTCTTCCCATAATTACAGCATATCATCTGGGCTCTAGATCTAGATTTAGACCTACCTTTTGACTTTTCACATTTTATTTTTCTCTTGTCCCTTTACCTCTCTCTAATTTCAATAGAAAAATCACTACCTCAAGATGATTCACTAGTTTTCTTCCTTCATATTTCCTTGTTAAGAATCATACCTACAACATCCTCAAAATTTAAACTTCCCTTGGTAGGGACTGCATTACTCAAAACCATAACCAAGTTATCTCAAATATCAAGAAAAGAAAAGAAAATAAATAAATATCTAACTTCATCATCAAATTTAATTTTAATAGAAGTGAGCATACTTAAAATCATATTAAAATCATTTAAATGATTAGCAATAGAACTGTTCTTAGACGTTTTCATATTAAACAATATTTTCATAATAAATATTTTATTTGAAACATAGGGTTTCTCATACAACTTTCCAAGTTTATCCATGAGATCCTTTGTATATTTTTCATCTCAAATGTTGAATGCAACAAAAGATGTAAGGCATAACCATATGGCTCCCAATGCCTTATTGTCAAGTAATGTCCAATCTGCATCACTCATGGCTACAGGTTGTCCTCCTTTCCTCTCCAAGGGGATATGAAGTTCCTTTTGTACAATTAATCCTCCATTTGCATTTTTCACAATCCAAAAAAAATTCCATCAAATTTCTTGACTCTGAATCTAATCTCTTCTCCCATAGTTCCCACTCAAGCTAATAACCCTTCTTGTGATTTACCACTTCAACAAAAAACACCACCAAAGCTTTGATACTAGTTGTTAGGAATTAAATGAATTCAAAACATATTTAATCCACCATAAAATCTTAGTCTAAAACACATAAAATAGATTTTAAATGTGTAAAATCAGATTACATTATGCACTACTTCCATCACAAAATCAATTCCTCAAATCATAGTAAATGAAAGCATTAATGGAGAATATAAAAACAAAAATTAAGACTATAACACAGGTATACCATGGTTCACCCAATGTGGTCTACATCCAGAAAGAAATTCCTCAATAAAATTAATTATAAATAACCTCTTATAGAGATTAAAAATCTCGATAAATTCTTTGAATTACTGATCCAAATCTGAAATCTATCAACAATTCTCCACACATGCTTTTCCACTCTTGTACATGTATAATAGCATACCACAAGCCTCTATACCACACCCTATAAATAAACACATCACCTTTCAAAGTCACACCACACATGTATATATACAAAATGAGGAGAAATCCACCAAATAAGGAGAAATATGCCATGCTTATCCAAAATAAGAATTATCCACAAAGAAATACCCATCCTCCACCTAGTCATGCTTATCCAAAATCCCACTAAGGAGGAACTTGCCATCCTCATCTCTCCTCCACAAAGGGCTCTCATAACTTTCAAGGAGATAACAAGTAACTCCACAAAACATGAAAGTCAATCCCACTTCCAAAAAACATGGAAGTCAACATGAAAATAGATATCTAACAACTAACTCCACAAAACATAGAAGACATAGAAATTAGAAAAAAATGTAAGAATATTCCACTCACATGGAAGCAAGGTTTCATAAAAGGTGGAGTGGGTAAAAATGTGCTCCCCATATTTTTGGAGCTCTCTAAGCCCCCAAAACGTACCATCATGGCCATGTGATATCACCAAAAAGATCCACACTCAACATTCCCTATAGAACTCATTTGACTTGGAGAAACTCAATCATGCCGAGCAGAAAAAGATTTATAGCACATTTAGGTTTTAACCCCTTTTTTTTTTATGGGTAGTTGTAAATATAAAAATATATTATTATTAATAATAAATAATCTTTAAAATCCTTAATAAAGTTTTAAAGCATTATTCATAATACATACCATCTAACTACAAGGCATAATGGGATTCTACATATTTTTTGTCCACATCCATCAATATGATCTTTGTATTGATATGGTTAACATTCCTATGAGGAAACCCTATCAATTTATGGATGTCCTTAGGTGAAATTATAAAGGAAAGAGAATGGATATTGATAGTGATATCAAATCTCAGTGATGACATTGAAAGATGGCAATAGTTGAGCATTCAAGTAATTATCTATATCATATTATAGCATGTGAACAATCCCCTTTAAACTACATTTTTTGATCTATTCTGAGTGTCTTCTTGCTATAAAAGCTTTAGCATCAGGGTGAACATTATATTCTTGAAATATTTTTTTCCTTCTCTAGAGGCACTTAGGGTAGTAGACATTATTATAGTGATGAGCAGGGATGTGCATGAGACTTGGTGGAAGCTAGAGACTACAAGGGATGGTTATTGCAGAGAGGCAAAGTGTAAAAACTATATGAAAAATGAGGGTTGAGGCTCTTATTTATAAGTAAACTTGGCCATGTCAAAAGTGGTGGATATTAATACAGGTAGGTTGAGACAATCAATGCATTTGGGAAGCACATATGGGCATCTAACTAAGCATCTATATGATCACCTAGATATTCATGATAGACGACCATCTAGAGTATTCAGATGATCATTTGGAGTTTTCAAATGATCATCTATAATGTTGAGATGATCATCTAGAATAGTCATATGTTTTCCTACAGATGGTCTCCTGTTCTCTCTAGGCATTCATTTTTTTCTATAAATGACCATCTTCACATTCCTAGTCGAGCATCTAAAACACTTCTAAGTGCAAACATACCATGAGAAACATATAATGTATTTCACATTGATTTCTCTTTTATAATGATCACCTTTTTACATGATTTATCATGACTCTAAAATGGATTTGGCCTAACATACTCATGTTTTTTTAGTATATCCCACTAAAATTTTCCCTAAAAGGATAAGATAGCCATCTAAACTATGAAAGTACCATGTATAATATAGAGGTAATATGTCCACATAGATATATCATTGAAGTGTGATTAATGTGATCACAGCAAGTCCTAATATGCATAACGTAGTTTATGGTAATGCCTAGATAATAACAGTACAATCTCAAAAAGAAATCAAGCACACACAAAAGAAATTTAAAAGAAAATCAAAATACAATGGTCCAAATATACCTTAATTAAGGGAAATGTCCAAATTTTGCACAAGCAAAGGGACTTGACTTAGTCAAATATCCACAAAACAAGAAATGACATATTCAAATTCCAACATACACCAAATAATGGCACATTAAAATGTTGAATGAGAAAACAAAGGCATGGGGAATGAAAACAATGGATCATATTCAAATGATCAAAAAATCAAGATAATAAAAAGGCAAGACACTCAAATAATTGCATAAATGACATAATAAGCAATTGACATAACATATCATATTGGTCCCTTGATATATGTGTTAGCAAAAAATGTTAAGTACATAGCATATCAAGTACACTGTGAAATCTATAAACATGGATAAAGGCATGTTTAATTACATATATTATATCAAACATGATAATGTAAAGTGACAATATAATTATATAACATATATGTATCATGATTATAGAGGTGGATGCCCCAATGTCCTAGTGACATGAGTAGCAAGAAATCCCAACATCCAAAAGTGCATAGATCATATATCTATGTATGCATGAATCACACTCAAAATATGTGTGAAACATATGGGTATATATGAATTATTGATATGACATCTACCAACATGGAACTGACAACATATATGCCAAGGAACTAATAGGATATGTAAATGCTAAAAATATTTTTGGATTTTTTAAGTTTTTTCTATTTTTTTTGTTATTTTTGGGATATGTGAGAAATTGAAACCTTAATTTGGATCTTTTACATTGTTTGTATCATGTTTGGATAAGTTTAAATAGTACAGTATAATAACTAATTCTATAATTTAGAATATGGATCGATTTACCTTCATGAGAAATAGAAATACCTCGCTGATTTTGGTCAATTTTTATTCCATTTAGTGCAACAAAAAAATTCTTAATGTAAATGCATATGGATATGTGGTAGGCATAACCCAAACCCATGTTTGAATTAATTTAGTACCATTGGAAATTGGTATTATTATGTTTCCCAAGCAGTCTTTCCAACTAACTTTTTTTGGTAAGTTTTTTAAATCAAAGCCCAGTTATTGTAAACATATTATATTGCAAGTATTATTTTTTTATGTAGGACCAATAAGGTTATTAAAAAAATAATCACCACCCATGAATAATTTTATTTTTAAATATTTTTGGTGTGGATGCTTTTTGAGTTGTTCACCTTGGGGTTTTTGCATAGGATGAGGACCTTGGATTGATCCCTTATTGATAAACCTTGTAGAGCTCCCATTTAAATATTATGAACTCAACATTTTTTTTCATAATGTTTAATTGGTAATTCATCTCCCTCCTTTGTGTGAGGAATAAAACTTTGGTATTTTAAGGGGATATGTTAAACTCCTCTGGATGAGAGAGTATGAATGAACCATATCAATGCACATCCACATATAAATGTGTAAATGAATCATATTTTTTATGCAATGCTCTTTATTTCAATGGAGAAAGATGACCTCTACTAAAAATTAATTGTAACTCCAAACATGAAATTTTAAATGCTAACTCATATGATGTATTTTTGAATTGAATATTATAATCTTGAAGGGATTCATCATCATGTTGTTTTAAATTGTGAAAATGTTCTAATGTAAGTTTTATCACCTTATAGATATTAAAATACATGAAAAATTCATCTTCAAATTGTGTAAAATTCGTTAAGGAACCTTTTTATAGGCTATAGAACCAATTATGAGCCTCATCAAAAATTCTCATATGGAATACTTTTAATAATAGTTTGTCATATTGTGTCCATTGACAAAAAGAACATACATAGTTAATCATGTGGTCAAATGGGTCCTTATGAGTCAAAAAGAGATGTAAATCTAGTAGTTAAAAATCTTATGGATAAGGATATTAAATTATACATTGTACAAGAGGTTGATTTTTTAATGAGGTAACATTTGCATTAGTGTTATGGAAATCCATTTGCATTTGAAGTATGCAAACCTATTTTTTAAGATCCCCAATAGTGATCATCATAGAAGTAATATACTCCATGGGAATGGTGGTGCTTGGAATAGGTGCTATCATTGATTATAATCCACCACCTCTCTTAAATCTAAGCATATGAGTATCATCATCCTCATGGATAACAAGGGCAAGTTTTGAATCACTAAATTTAGGATACTTTGGTAATGGTATTAGATAGTTGAATGGTGTTACACTTATTATATCATTTGAAGAGATTGGTTCATTTACTT
Organism: Torreya grandis; assembly: GCA_037957365.1. NCBI lineage: Eukaryota > Viridiplantae > Streptophyta > Pinopsida > Cupressales > Taxaceae > Torreya > Torreya grandis. The sequence continues at coordinate 1,683,107 of JARHVA010002521.1, read as the reverse complement.
TTGGTAGAGATATATAAATTGGTATTGGAGGGAGATTTTATAAAGGTGCCTTTTTTGGTATGGTATAAACCTGTTGCATGAATGAATATTTTGGGAGATAAATATCTATTGGTTTAAAGACCTCAGTTGTAAGACATCAATTGTAAGATTTGGAATATTATGAGCCTTTTACACCTTAGGTTTTCAATGTTTCCCTCTTATTGGTACCTTAAATCTACTTGGTAATGATGGCATGATGTCTTGGTTAACCTTTTGAAAACTTTCAATGTCAAATTAAGGGAAAAGAGAATCATCACCCTTGATAAGGGGAGAATTATATGGAAATGTTTGAATTATGGGGGTTTGAATTAATTCATTTGAAGGAATATCCCCCTTATAAGTAATTTATAAATTAGTCATAATTTATTTATGCATTTTTAAAAAAAATTGATGATCATATGAAGGAGCATCTTGGTCATATGTTCTTACTTTTTTGGTAGAATGTGCAGGAAGGGCATGATTAAATGACTTTCCTCGTTTGTGCCTCATGGTTTTTTCTAAAAAACCTAAGCCTTGCTAATATGTATAATATTTTAGATATAGGGTGGCTTATACCTTGCTCATATTTTCCCAACCCTTGTCCTTTGTATCCATATTTTAACAAATATTGGAGGCTAAAATCATATGATGGTAGTGTAAGAAGTAACAATAAACACTATTTATCTTCCTTAAAATGGATTAACTTATCTCTTAAAATGGTTTGAGCATGGACCTATTTATAGGGATGGTAGGTACCACCATTCAAAGATTTGAGATTAAATGATTTGGCAATTGGAAGGATACAATAGTAATCAAAAATTTCCCCTTCTTTGATATAATGGTCAAGAGTTTCATAATCATACTCATCAAATCAATTAATATCATCTATGATAAGTGAGATAAATAATACAAATATTAGGAAAAGACATGTAAGAATCATCTTACATGGTACACTTTGGTAAAAAAAAAATGATGTTCAAGTATTGGGTTCACCAAATGTTTAACCCTAAAATATAGATGTGGGTAATCTAGGGTTAAAGGGGAGGAGATAACCTAGGGCATAAAGATGGTAGACTATTTCTAGAGCAAGCAAATTATTTATGAAACTCAAATAAGCATATATCAAATTCATTATGCTAAGATATGCTAATAATAGAAAGTAAAACTATGCTAGATATAAAAATGAAAACAAGATACTTATCTACTTTTTATGTGATTACATATATGGATTTTGAATAGGTAAAAAGTGGACTATATCTATATTTTGTAACAATCATCTAATTTTAAAACTTTGACCTCTATATTTGTAAACACTTGCAATGACCTAAGATAGTTATGTCTATACAATTATCTAACTTAGATGCAAGTATCCAGTATAAAATACTTAATGAAAATATATGCAATGACTTGGATGCTTTTAGGTTCTATGTCACCTTCACTTTGGTGTATTCAAATCTGTGTTATGGATGGTTGTTCCTTATCAAATAACAAAACCCTAGTTCTTCATATTCATTATGGAAAAAATGGGTAAGTTGGCACATAATGTTGAGTTACCCAAAATAACCCTCCACCAATGAATTTTGCCTATATATCCAATAATTTGAATAAGGCCTCAAACTTATATAGTTATCCCCTATAAGTTACTTGTGTGTGAATCATGCAATATGTGAAACACAAGTAGAATAGTGACCTATATTATAACTTTTAAAATATAAATCTTAGACAATATTTTAGTACTTCATAACTATATATGTGTTATCCTAATTATTGATATGGAAATAAGATAAAATAGGGAAGATTTTCTCACTTGAATGATTGATAGAATTCTTTTGGTAAGTTGCCTTTTGAATAGGTAAGAAATTTCTAGGTATGTGCTAGGTGAGGAATGAATGAGGGTTCATCTTATATTTATACTAATCCTTTCGAGAATATCTCACATTAAATAACTTAGGTTGACCATTTAAATATGTTTCATTTTCAAATTGGATTACTTTATGGCACTAGACACTTTCATTAGGACAACACTTTCATTGATGCAAGTGTCTGACTAGGATGCAATTATCTGGACAATGAGAAAATAAGTGTTGTTCTAAACTTGCAGAGTTGGAAGATAAGTAGGTTTATAACATTTTAGGAAAGATAAAAGGTCTTATTTATAAGAATAACATTTATTAGACTAATAAATAATTAATTAAGCATAAAGAGATAGTGTATTCAAGCATTTTAATAGTGAGAAAGGTCTAGAAGTTGAACGTATATCTATGATATGTATTTTCTAAGTGTAAAAGATTGATGTACGATACCATTTATAAATAGTGTCTACAAAAATATTCTAAGAAGGCTAAAGATAATAAGGAAGGATAGTTCCAAAGTGAGAGGGAAGAAAGTCAACATAGTCTTTTATATACTAGAGTAATACATTTGTCAAAGTTAATTTAACTCTTAATTTTAAACTATCTTCAATGGATTCTTGACCTGTAATGGACAATTCATGAAAATATGAAATTATAAAGTTTTTAATCCTCCATAAGCTTCTCCATATTAAAATAAAGGTAACAAACAAGTTACTCAAAACATTACTAGCATCAGAAGAGTGTATATTCTGCTATTATTTTTTCATAATCATACTAAGACATGGTAAAATAACAACATGAACAAGGAAAGTAAACTACATCAAAAATTTCTATATTATCTCTATGATGTATTCTTATAACACCAAACTATAAAGTTATATTTCACCAACAAGGCTTACCTAGTCAAATTCATGATAGGAGTGAACAACTTCTAAAGATAAACTATTGGTCTTAGTTCAACATGAATAATTTTGTTATTGTAAGAGATACCATTTCACCTCAAACAATAAAAAATAAAGATGGTCCTATACAAAAATAATTCTTACTTGAACATGAATAGTACTCAGACATATAAGAAAAAGGTATAGTTAATGGAAGATTCCATGGCCATTTAATAAATAAAAACAAGCATTAAGATACCTTAGCTAACAAAACTATAGACTAATATAATTATCAAATTTCTTACTATAGTCAAAATAAAACTTATATAGGCAGCTAAAAATATTCACTCAACCCTTAGAATCAAGTGAAACAATCTAATATCAGGCCACACAAGGAGATAAAAAATATCTAACATTAAAGAGAATAACTACATTAATTTAATTCCATGGAAATTTTATGTTAACCTCATATAACTAGTCTTAGACAAAGAATTTATAGATAATATAAACTAAACATAATTTAGTAGCATGTCTATTAAATAGAGTAACATAATCAAAACCCATTCATAACTGCATTGGTAATCATCCACATCAATGAAATAAAAACCAATGTGTTTAAACATGTCAGGTTAAAATGAATATCATTCATCTATATTTTCAAATTAGGTAATGCTTCCAAAATTACATAGTCAATAATTCAATATTAATAATTAGTTCTTATCCTTACATGATCACAACAAAAATAAAAAAATCTTTTTTTGTATCATAAAGTAAATAAGGCCATTTTTAGACCTGTAGGTGGATGTTATCACCATATACAGGTCCAAAAATAAGCATGTAATTTTATGTTATTATTTACTCACAAATCTATTAACAGATTTGTAGCTTGTAGGTAAATATAATGCTATACAATTTACTACGTAAATATATTTCAAGCTCTATCACATGGTGCATGGAACAAAATATATTATCCCAATGAAGGATCAAACAACAAGATAATTCCATAACACTTATATTTTATTTTCATTAGAAATTTTAATAAAAATTTCATACCATTGTACCAATTTTTATGTCTAAAAGGCCAACCAATTCATGATGCTGGAATGTAAACTACTATGTTGGTTGGGATAAACCAAACTAAACTAATTTTCTGGTCCTGATGGATAATTATCATAAAGATGAGATGTAATAATTTTCACACACACACACACACACACACACACACACAAAAGACTCTTGTCTCATTCAACATACCTTGTATACTTGAATAAATTCTAACTTGAAGTTTGAAAATGAAGGTGACATGCATGGTGTTAGTTTTAATACATTCTATATTTAAAAATTTAAGGATACCATAAATAATCATCCCAATCATCATGAAGATGCAAAAAAAACTCCCAAGCATAAGTCATTTACCAATATGAGCCTAAAAAGAGGTTTCATAGAAAGTAAAAGTATACTAAATAATAATTTTTAAGGTAACATGTAGTTAACAACAAAATACCCATGAAACCAATAAAATAATGTCCAATAAAGGTTAGAGTCTCACATAAGTCTACAATACTTAATATAAATATTATTATCTAACAAGTATAATTTTCACAAGCTTAGTTAGTAAGTCAAATGCATAGAAGAACATATTTTTTAATCATTATATTATAACATACCATAAACCTCCATATTTCTCAAACCACACTACCTCAATAAAAACTGATGGATCTTTCCATATTTGATGGTAGGTTGGGTTTTATTGACCCTAATTTAGATGTATATCCTCTTAAGTAGATAGGTTTAATATTATAGAAATGATATGGAATAAGGATGAATATCATATATATAATAGGCTAATTAAATGCTAAACTTAGATGTACCATATGCTAAATTTATTAAATGAAGATAAGATATAATTGGAAAGTACAATTATGGTAGATATAGAAATGACATAAAATAAGGCACTTAGCTGGTTTTGATGCTAATGTAGATATGGATATGGAATAGGGTGAAAATAGGTGGGAAGACACTTCTAAAACAATTTTCAAATTTTGGATCCTTTGGCTCTTTGAATAATTTCATCAACCCTGGATAGTTATATCAATGTTATAGTTTGGGTTCAATGCTCATGTCCTATGAGAAATATCAACTAAAATAGGATGCAACCACTTACATGATTCTATTTTTGGGATTGTCTTCACTCTTGTGCATTCAGATCTGGGTCATGAACTATCACTCTTAGTGAAATGGTAAAATCCTAGCTTTTCATCTTCAATGTGACCTTGGGAAAAAATGGGTTAGTAGGCACACAGTGTTGAGTTGACCCAAAATGACCCCATTGTAAAATGGCACTGCTTACATATCCAATACTCTAGAAGAGGGCCTCAAACTCATGTAGTTATCCCTTATGTGTTGGCTCATGTGTGAATCATGAAAATTGTGTAAAATAAGTACAATAGTGACCTATCTTATAACTTAGAAAATAAAACCTTATGACTACTCTTTTAGTACTTCATACCTATACATATACTATACCTATGATTGATATGGAAATAGGAAAGCTTTTGATCAATTAAATGTTTGATAGAGTGTTTTTTATAAGTGTCTTGGTCTATTGGTCTAATTTCTAGGTGAAGAATGAATGAGGGTTGATATTGTATTTATACCAAATCTTATCAGGAGGTAACTATCATTAAATAACTTTGGTCAACCAATATAATACATTTATTTTATAAATTAGATGACTTTAGGGCACTAGACACTTGCATCAGAATAGGATAGTAATATCGATGTTACTATTTATACTAGACATTAGTGTCCAGGGAGCATGAGAGAAGATACAGGCTCAAAACTTACAGAGGTGTAAGATATGTACATTTTAATCATTCTAGGAAAGATAGGATGTATGTGTGATCAATGCAATATTTCTTAGACTAAGAGATAGTTAGGGCATAAGATAGAGCAGATGCAAGGCTTACAAAAGCAAGGCATGTGTAGGACTAAGAGAAATATCCAAGGTCTGAATTTTCCATATGTATAAGACTAAGGTACTACATAATCAAAAAATATCATCTACATTTCCCCCCTTTAATCTAGTAATTAAATTACTATTTTAAAGGAAATGAATAAGTACCTGGGTATGTATGCAAACCTTATCTTTTCTTGAGTTGAATTTGAGTACTTTATTGGTTACATACATAAAACCAAGAGCATGTTGTAGTGTAAAATTAGTGCATATAATTTGGGTTAAAATTACTTAAAATAGATTGGAATTGAAAGAACAAGGTTTAGGAGTACACCTATGCATCAATGTAACTACCTTCATATTGATAAGTTATTTTTTAGAAGATGTATCATTGTAAGGATTTGAAACTGAGATTAGGATAATATAGATAAATATTTATAGTGAATATATCCAAGGATATATATATATATATAGAGAGAGAGAGAGAGAGAGAGAGATTGGAAGGCACATGCCCCCAACTTTGGAGTAAAAGTGAGTTGCCACCTGATAATTGAGATTATCTCAACTGTGTAACCTAATGATACTTATAACTTGGTGAGGTTTTATGATCAATTTTAACTTAAAAATTTGGTAGTATTGAGTGATTTAATCACCTCAACCATGCCAAAAAGGTGAACCAAATTTTGTAGTAGATTGGTTTGATAAACTTCATAAAATTCTATGGGGTATCAGTACATGTAATGGTTTTAGAATGTAAAATTTATTTGAATTTTGTAATATTAGGCACATGTTGCATAAAATATAAACCTTAGGTATGTCTCATGTTAAAACTATGTATAAAAATGGTACCATGTATAGAATTCTACCATAATTATGAATTTGAATCATATAACTATATGTTTTGGCCAATTTGGATAACTATGTAAGTGTGGAGACATGCTTCCAAATCATTCTCCCACTATATATGGATAAATCTAAAAATGATATATCAATATGTAGGACATGTTTCCAAAACATGCCCCCACTATAAAATGGAGATGTTGAATACTAAATCGGTGTGGAGAGCATGCTTCTAAAGCATGCCCCCACTAAATCTAGAAATTATGAATGTGTGAAATCCATGTCCATATGATATTCCCATATTGAATCTAAAAACTAGTATAAGTAACATATATTGAATTAGTGAGGAGAATATTATTCTAAATCATTCACCCACTATAATATAAAAATTGTGAATGTGTGGAAGCCATGTCCATATGACTTGCCCTCACTACATCTAAAGAATCTAAATGTGTGGAAGCCGTGTCCATATGGCATGGTCCCACTGAATTTGAGAACTATGAAAAGTTTAGAGAACATACTTCCAAATCATTCCCCCAATAATATACCCCCCCCCCTTTGAGGTGAAGGAAAAATAGTACTTTTAAGTTACCTCAATTCAAAAGGGTAAGACAACTATAAAATCTGTGAGTGTAACCATGTAGCATATATATAGAAACATGTCTAGGTAAATGTATTATTAAAGTTCATATAACCAATGTGATCACATGTAGGCCTGTGATGCATGATAAATATAATGGAAATGTCTATATAGTATTAATAAAAGCTCAAAAATCAAACAAGCACATAAATAAGAGCACTCAAAATCAAGTCAAAAGGTAATGATCAAAGGAGACCAAAAATAAGGGTCATGTTCAAATGCCATAAAATTGAATGGACATGACTTAGTCAAGTGTCCACAAAATAAGGAATGACATATTAAAATGTCCATACAATAATATATGACATGTTTAAATTTCCAATAAGGCAAACATAGGCATATGGGCCACATAAAATGGAGCATATTCAAATTCTTGAACAAGTAAGACAATAACAAGGCAAAACATTCAAGGAAGTATACAAATGAAAAACACAAGCAACATGCATAAACATATCAAAGTATCTCATGGATCAAATGTGTTATAAAAAAACATCAAATGCATAGCATATCAAGTACCTTATGTAAGATATAAGCATGGATAAGTCATGTATAAGTACATACGATCCTAATCATGATAATGTGATGAGACCATAGAATGATATAACCTAAAAGTATCAAGATCATACAAGATGGATGCCCCTTACATCCTAGCTACATTAAGTAGATATAAATCCCAACACATATAGGTGTATATAATCATGTATCTATGTATACATGTAAATGTGTATGTATAAGTAAATGATATACTAGACCTAAACATGTAACTAACACATAGATGCCAAAAATCCAATAAAACATGTAGGTGCCTAAATGTTTTTGGATTTTTTTTATTTTTGGAATTTGTGATGAGTAAAGATCATCCTATGATGCCATCCAATTTATGGTCATACATATCTCCCCCACTGTGAATGTTACAACCTTAAGTTGGATATTTTAAATTATTTTCATTATGATTTAATAGGTTGATAAGGTACATGGCATGTTCTTCCTCACATTTTGCATGTGTAGTAGAAGAAGTAATGTTATCATTTGAAACATGTATTAATTTTCCTTCATGAGAAAATCAAATGCCTTGTTGATTTTGGTCAATTGTTGCTTCCATTTGGTATATACAAAGAGTTCTAACTATAAATGCATATGGATATGTGGGTGGCATAACCAAAACCCATATTTGGATTAATTTAGGAGCAAAATAAATTGGTATTGTTATGTTTCCCAAGGAATCCTTCCAAGTGACCTCTTTTGAAAGTCTTATAAGTTAAAACTGAGCTACTAAAAATGTTTTGTACTAAAAGTGGTTTTTGTTTTTGTAAGATCAATATGGTAATTCCGAAAATAAGCACCACCCATGTATAGTGTTTTTAAATATTGTTTTCATGAATGATTTTTGAGTTTTTTTTAAGATAATTCTTTGGGTGGCTCATCAAATGTAATCTATTGGTCTTCAATGAGGTCCTGGATCTTACATTTCAAGGTAAAACATCTATTCATAGAATGTGTAGGGCCTTGGTGATAGTCAAAATACTAATTTGCATCATATCCTTTGGGTAAAGGTCAACTCATATCAACCTCAATAGGATAAGGGAGAGATATAAGTAGGAACTATAGTAACCATAGGAGTAATGAAATTGGGGTCTTAGCAAAATTTGTAAATTATCTCTTTAATGCATTAGATATCATAGTCTAATTAGTTTATTGTAATGGAATAATTTGTTTATGTAACTGGTGAAATAGTTTGGTCATATTATTAATTGGATTTTTTAAGGATTCATAAGTAAAAGACCTAGGTATTTTAGATTGAAATTTTATATGTGTGTTTCACTATATTTTTAGATCATTTTCTTTTCTTTTTGAAAATAAGTAAAACTAAAGAAAGGGAGAAGATGTAGATGAACCTAGATGTGGTTGCACACTCCATGATCCAAAAAATGTGAATTACTCCTATTTGTCTTGGGAAGAATGCCCTGTGATAAGAATAAGACTATAAATAGGATTGATTAGTAAGATTGAAGGGTGGATTTCCTAGAAATTGTTATATCCAAGAAGTACAAGACTCCCTTGGAAGGTTGTTAATCCACTCATTTTAATAAATTAAGTTTTGAATAATGTTCATAAGAAGTTATTGTATAAAGGAATGAAAATTAATTTAGCACAATGTATTAAAATTATTTTCAAGAAAATGATTGATTTAATAAAATGACATTAACTTATGCGAAAGAAATGCTAAAGTGTTAAAGTATGGCTCAAATTATTGTTTTTGATTATATATTATGATAGGGATTGAGAAATAAGGTTTTGGGTTGAGGTTGATAGGTAATTTTAAATTGTTATTTTAATAAAATATAATTACATAGAGACTAATGCCAGTCACTAAGTAATCGATGTTGGTCAAGGATGATTGATGTCAATCACTGTGTATTGTCACAATTTTGGCTTTTGAGAAAAAATGTGTTTTGGTTATAAGGTGTTTATGGGCTATTTGAATGTTGGTTGATGGTCATAAATATATAATGAAGACTCATGGATATCAAACACAAATGTTTAACACTTAAAAGGCTAGGAATGGTTAGTGGGAATTTGGTGAAAAATGGGTGTTGGAGTTGCATAACTCCAAACACAAAAGAGAGTGTGGGGAGAGATTGAAAGGGTTGAAAACAATAAATAACTAAAACAAAATTCTAAACTTATAAAAATCCTAGAATACTTAGTTGTTGTGTATTTCATGGCCTTAAAATGATCTAAAATTAAGTGAGATCTAGTTGGAAGACTAGAACAAAATGGGTAGAGTAACAACGCTTGAATCTTCAATCTTGAGGTGGTGAAGCACTTCTTGGTCTCTAGACTAGTTCTCTAGTTCATGAGATAGATCTAGTTCACATGAGAGTTTAGTTCTTACTATAAATGATTTAACCTCATTATTTAAGGTCACAAACCATCTTTTAGTAACCGATGTTGGTCCTAGTCAACCAATATTAGTCGAGGGATGACTAGTGTCAACCAAGGTAGAAATGGTCCAACATGAAAAAAATAGTGTTTTGAACTTAATTTTGGTAGTTAAAAACATTATAAATGGTCTGAGTTTACTTAAATAAGTATGGTCATGTGGTTATAAATAGTCTAGCAGGTTAGGACTTAAATTCTAGGTTAGGAAATGGTCTTAAGGCAAGGTGTCACTAAGTTAGACATGGGCTTGGTTAGGGTGAGGTGTAAATATAATTTTATTAGCTTAATTAATTTATTTATTTATCTAAATTTAGGTGTGATCATATTAATCCAAGAAAGGAGGTTAGTAACATGTTAGTTCAAGTAATAAAAACTTCAATAAACATACTAACACTTACACTCCAAGCCTAGATCTTAGGGGTGAGCTTAATTAAAAAAAATAAAAATGAAATAATAACTAAAATGTAAAAGATAATGAATCCTTTACCTTCCTTGAGAGATCCAAATGCATTGTTGAGTGGTTTGATCAACTTGTGCATCAAAGAGTCTTTGAAAATGGAGGTTATGCAACTCATCTCCATGACACCATGGCTTGTGTTGTGGTTTGGATCAAGATTTTAGCATTATAACACTAATTTCAAGGCAATTTTTGCATTATAACATTACTCTTACCAAATATTTGAATTCATTTCTGAATGATAACTTTAGACCAAAATAGCTTAAAATTCAATAGGCAAGGCATTGTATTTATAGAAAATGGATCTAACCCCAACCCAATGTGAGTCAAGGTGGATTTTAAACATGGAATGAGTTCAATACTAACTTAAGTGAGTCAAGTCTAACCCCAGTAGATTTAATAGTTATCAATTAATCATGATTTACAATGAATAGGCATGGGTCTCCAAAATGAGATATTTTAGGATATTTCCAAAGAGCTTGACAAATCATAAAGGTCATGATGAAAGGCTAGGATATTTGCATTTTTGAATTTCATTTTTTAGATATCCATTAATTGAAAATAGATCATTCAGATAGGCATTTGATTTAGTTTAGCTTTTTAATTAATTTTGATTAGCCATTTAGCTCTTTAGAGATTTGATATTTGTTCGTGTGCCCCACTTAATGGGTCTATAGGCTAAATTAACTATTGTGATATTTTAGGATGATTATGGATGAATCCATGAGAGATTATTATTACATATGGTATGATACCCCAATTAGGGATGTATCAATATGATTATGAGCCTTAATGAATGATGCACAAGCAAATTTTAGATATTCAGTGATTCTTAGGTTTAATTTTCAATGGTTGGTAGGAATCATTTTGAAGTCTGATCAAAAGCCAATTATGTCCAATTTTAGGTGTTTATCATTTTCCCATGTTTGGGAAGGTGTTGTAAGCTATAGGCATAGTAATGTCTTCTCAAATAATTAAAATGTCCTATATGCCTATGACTTCAATGGAAATAGATGAATTGTAGATTTCCCCTTGAGGGAGTGATTGGTAAAAGGGTCAGAGATCGGTCCCTTAAATCTAGTTACTAATAAGGACAAAGGAAAGGAAATACTTTTTGATTCCCTAGAGGTCAATTATATTGACCTAGATACCCTTGATTCATTATCCCAAAAGCCACCTCCTAAAATTTCTAATCATTATACCATCTTAGCTAATGGCCTAAGAAAATATTTGACCCATGATATATTACATATTTATAAGCTTCCACATAACCCCAAGTCCTATTGAAGACCTAAAGATAAACCACCTTACATGGAATGGAAAACAAAGGGCAAAGGTAAATTACATAATCCAACACCTATCATTTTCACATCGGCCACTAGCCAAGAATAGGACCCGCTTGTAGGTATAAATCTTGGTTGTATAATGACAAACTAGATGATTTTTACCTAAATGCCAAGTATCCCATTCCAAAAAAAATCATGGAGAAGCATGTCTATGAAAATGAGGCCTTGGGTTAAATCAATAGGGTCTACTTGAGCTAATTTCTAACACTTGATATAAAATAATATATGGTCTTGGATTTAAACCACCTAGGGGTGACCCCAAATATCTTATTCATGTTCCAATGCCAATGACTAGTGATGATGATGCTTACATCGAAGTAGAGTCCAATCATAGCCCTTCTATGATCTAGACAATACCAATTTTTTTAATACTCATGCCATTTATACCCTTAGACTAGTTATTCATAACAATCCACTTTCTCTTTATCACCATCAACTTATAGACTAAAACCAACAAGAGTCCATAATGCCTATGGATGAGTTTGAAAATGATGAGGCCTTCTACAATTTTCTAGGCCTAAGAGACAATGTTTCGTTGGGAGACCACAAACAAGGGTTCTCAATCAAATTAGATCCTACGACCTATTTTAGAGAATGGGTGAACAACCTTAGCCATAAATAAATGAATAAAACATTGAGGTCCCAAAGTAAAAACCTCTTCAAGGCACTTTTGGACTAGGGAAATAGTAAATAGAAAGGCTAGTCTAGTGGTAAAAACCTGTTTCATGCACCATTAGATAGGTGTGTTCAACCTTCTTCAAACATAGCTCAAGAGACCACTAATTATGAGCTTGCCTATGGATTCAAGTTTAGTTATGAAGAATAACTAGCTCTTGATCAAATCATCCAAGAGTTTCCAACAGTGTTTATCACATGGCCATCCCTAACATTAGGAGATTTTGATTCCTCATGCTCAGAGAACTTGAAGATCTAGTCCAAACATAGGTCTCTACCATTACAGGCTAGTTCAAATCTTTGCTAAACATTCTATAAGATGGTTTGACTCTTCTTATAAATGACTCTATACAAGTTAACATCAGGATTCTAAAGACTCAAAATGGATCAAACTAGGTTGTCCCTTACTGAGGAGGAATGTGACATCTTAACAACCCTTTTAAGGGAGTTTGTTGATATATTTGCATGGACCTACTCAAACATGCCTGGTTTGGACTCCACTTTGGTTGTGCACCATATTGTTATACATCCTTATGCCAAACCTTTAAAATAAAAATTATGCAAGATGCATCCTCGCATTGATGTATTACTGAAGAAAGAGTTGGAAAACCTCTTAGAAGTGAGATGTTTTCGACCGATCGACTAATCATAGTGGATCTTGAATATTATGCTAATTAGAAATAATCCCAAATGAATCAAAATTTGCATTGATTTTAAAGACATAAACAAGGCCTAACCCCAAGGATAACTTTCCTCTACCAAACATTGACATGATTATTGATTTCACATCTAGGTATGAAATGATTTCATTAATGGATGGATTCTTAGGATACCATCAAATCAGGATTGTGCCAGAAGACCAACATAATACAATGTTCACCACTATATGGGGAACATTCTATTATCATATAATGTCATTTGGTCTCAAAAACACTAGTACCACATACCAAAGATCCATGACCATCATATTTCATGATATGATGCATGGAATTATTGAAGACTATATCAATGACATACTGCAAAAATCAAAGACCAGGGCTGATCATCCAACAATATTACAAAGGATATTTGAGAGAATATGTGAATACAAGGTCAAACTCAATCCAAAGAAGTGTGTTTTTGGAGTTACTTTAGGAAAATCGATTGGCTTCATTGTGTATCACCAAGTCATTAAAGTCAATCTAACCAAAATATAAGCCATTATAGAGATGCCACCACTGACCAATTTCAAGTAGCTCCATAGTTTTCAAGGTAAGATTCAGTCTATCAAACACTTCATTTCTCAATTGGCTATCAAGTGCCATCCATTTACACACTTATTGAATAAAGGTGCCACATTTCATTGGGATGATGAATTCCAAAAATATTTTTAGCACCTCAAAGACTATCTTGCCAATCCACCTATTTTGTTACCTCTTATGCTAGGAAAGTCATTCCTACTATACCCATTGGCCATGGATAAAGCTCTGGGGGCACTTAGCACTCAACAAAATGATAATATAAAGGAGCATACCATGTACTATTTAATTCATACACTAGTCACATATGAACTTAATTATATGTTCATTAAAAAAGCCTATTTAGTTATGGTCTTTATAGCTAAAAAATTGCACCATTACATGTTGAACAACAAGACCATGGTCATTTCTAAAGTAGATCCGTTCAAGTATCTACTATATAAAATAGATTTACAAGGTTTCATGGCCAAATGGATCATGTTTTTGGGTGAATTTGACATATAATACATCAACTAGAAATCCATCAAGGGATAGTCCTTATAGATTAGCTTATTGAAGCACCCCTTACAGATATAGAACCACTAACATTCCAATTCCTATATTAATCCATTATGACCATCATTAAAACACCTCTTAAAGAGCAACACTGGAAGCTATATTTTGATGGATCATTCACAGCACATGGATTAGGGGTAGGCCTTTTGTTTATTACATGACAAGGGGATCTTATCCCTAAATCAGTCTACATCACCTTTCCTTGTAACAAAAACATGGATGAATATGAAGCACGCATTGTAGGACTTTGACAAGCAGTACAATGGAATATTCAACATATTAAATTTTATGGTGATTCTTAGTTAATATCAATCAGGTTACAAACCATTTTTAGACCAAAGATGACAAGATGGTACCATACAAGGCCATGGTCAACACTCTCAAGTAGTAAATTAATGATATACAATTTGAACATATACCAATGGCTAGTAATATAATAATAGATGCCATGGCCACCATTATATATTTGAATCATCATATAGACATAGTAAAATAATATCAATTCCTTGTTGAAAATTTGATAGCACCAACTCACGCACCTTCAACTATCAAAATGATCTATGATTTTATTGGTCCCAAATATATATGGTATTTTGAACTTTATGCCTATCTTCATGACCAAATAATTCCACCAAACCTATCCTACAAATAATCCAAGGCCTTTATCCACCAATCTGCATAATATAGCTTACTTGAACCAACCCTATACTACCATAGTTTTAATGGAACTCTACTTCATTGTTTAAGTTTTATGAGAATTTCACAAAAGAGTATGTGGATCCCACACTAGTGGGGATATCCTAGCCAAAAATATCCTACATACTAGGTATTATTGGCTAATGATGGATGTAGATGCAGTTGCATATGTCAAAAAATGTGACAAATGTCAATGACATGACATTCTAATTCATGCCCTAGACAAGACTCTGAAACCAATGCTTACACCATGGTTGTTTACTATTTGGGGCCTTGATCTCATTGGGAAGATAAACCCCACCTCATATAATATCTACAAACATATCCCTACCACCACTGAATATTTCACTAAGTGGGTCGAAGCTATACCCCTCATTACATGACTGGAAAGCAAATTTCCAAATTCATCTTTAACCATCTCATTTTTTGCTATGGTATCCCATTTAAAATTATATTTGATAATGGTGGATCATTAAAAAATAAGGATGTCAAATTTATATGTGTCGAGTACCAAATTACTCAACATTTTTCCATGGCATATTACCCATAAGGTAACAACCAAGCAAAAGCATCTAACAAAACCATTGTCAACATCTTTAAAAAGATTCTTAATGATGCTAGCCATGATTATCACTTCCAAATATTCCACACCCTCTAGGCATATTGCACCAACTACTATACTCCAATAGGATCCACTCAATATTCACTTGTTTATGACACTAAATCCATTCTTCCCATTGAGGTCAAGTTACCTTATTTATGTATCTCTTTGAAGCATGTCCTAGAAGATAAAGACTATCAAGTAGCTTGCCTACAAGAGTTGGAGTTACTTGATGAGAAACACATGGCCATAGTTAACAACCTACAAGCATACTAGAACTGACTCCTTGGCCATTATAACAAATGGGTTAAACACAGATAATTTGAGCTTGGTGTTCTTGTTCTTAAATAAAACCCGCATAATATCATGACTGAGAAGAAACACAAGGGCAAGTTCAAATCCAACTAGATAGGTACATTAATCATTATTACAAACTATGGTACTAGAGTATATAGGCTTGTTACACTAGAATAGGATGTACTTGATGAGACAATGAACATTATACACCTCAAGTGTTACTTCACTTGAGAAACTAGATGTATTGTTTATGAGGCTCATTTTTATTGTACCATACTCTCAACTTTTTATTTATACCATACCGCTCTACCATGCCATTTATATCAATTGAGTTATTTTCACCCTTCTTACCTAACCCTTCAAACTTGGTTCTATTTCATTGGTTCTATATCTACTTTTAGCAAGAGGATTCTAATCAAGTTTTAGTAGTTGTTTCAACATTCTAGATAGAGGTATATCTTGGAGTCGTATGATAGTAGTTTGGTAGTTGCATCCTTCATTACTTGTTCAATTTAATACCAATTCTATCTGGTTCTAACCACTTTTGGGTAAATTAATTTCCCATCATCTTGTTACTAATTATAACCACCTATGGTCAAATAAGTATCATTGACCTATGTTGTTATTTCTTAATTATAACTATTTTTTGGTAAATTAGGGAAAACACCATTTATCATGCCTTGAAGTATCACCTTGTCATGCCTCTATTTTATTGTGCCATTTGCCTACTTTACCTATTTTATTTGAATTAGCTACTACCTAGTTAAATTCTTCCACTATAAGGTGGAACTATAGTGACTTGAGGTCCCATCCTGGGACTATGTAGGCAGTGTTCGATTCACATTAAGGTCATCTCAGTCACCCCTTTGCCACACTCTTTTGGTTTTGTAACCAATTATAAGTTTGAACACTCTCACCATCTTGTGAATAACCAAAGACACACTCTTAACCATTTTACGAGCAATATTTAGTTTGAATGCTCTTACCATTTTGTAATATTGGAACATTTAGTATCTCATCATTCTCTATCAAGTTGAGATACATATAAAATTCCAAAAACATTTGTAAAACTAGTTTAGAAAATCCTAAACATTGACCACTTTTTTACCTTAAAGATTATGGGAACCCTCACTAAGTCACAAGAAAACACTTATCATTTAGTTTTCCCATCTTTTTTAGCATGATATCTCATGCTCTCACCATTTTATAAGATCATTCCCATATTATTCTATAGCATCCATCTTGTTTTTCTTTCTCATCATTTTCTTCTATCCCATATCCTGGGAGAACAACATTTGGCCTAAATTTTATGTTATATCTTGCATCCATTAAATTATGTAGGCAACATCTACTTGCCTAGTGCATCTAGAGTCAACTTGACCACCCCCTTCCCTTTCTTTTATTCCCCCATTCTTGTTTGTTTCATTGTCTCCTCTCATTTAGGGGCAATGTTCATTGTGTTTTGTTGTTTATACTAACATTGTGATTAACAATTATTTGTTTTTGTCTCATTTTATTCTCTTTTCTTTATTTGGTTATTTATTTTCTTGGTGTTTTATTTATTTATTTATTTGTTTGACTATATTTTACTTTCTTGTTGTGCCTTGATTCAGTCTATGTGCATTCATTGGGTGATTCCATGCTCACTATTCTTGAATCCATCCATATTCATATGTTAACATTATCATCATGGTCTTTATCATTGTTGCATTATTTTCCATTATTTATTGAATTATATGTCAATCATTATGAATATTTTAGCTCATGGATTATGTTATTCTATCATGATGCATACTATCACATACTACAATAAAAATCAGCTCTGAGAGTCTACATAGTAATGAGGAAATGATATATCTCATTGGCACCTAAACATTCTTGATCTAATCCAAATCATTCCCACATATAGTGTAATTAACTAATGAAATAATTTTAACCCTTACTAGTTCAAATGAGCATCTCCCTACTAGTAGGTTGCCTAAATTCATCTTTCACCTTTATACCAATTTGCCATCACATTCCATATCATTTTTTTCATAAGTAGGGTATAATGATTATAACCACCTCTGGGAAAATCATTGTATATCCTCCCACTTGCATTACCAATGATTCTAATTGCTTTTGGGAAAATCATTGTGTTTCCATCTATTTTAAAGTTAATGATTATAACTACCTTTGGGCAAATCATTATCTTTCTTGTACCCAAATGGGGCATGTTTTCATTATGATGATGCTTATAAATGCCTTTGGGCAAATCATATCTGTACCCACCCAATTGAGGCATGTTTTTATCTTATAAATGATTATAACCACCTATGGGCAAATCATTATTTTCCCTTTTACTGATTATAACCACCTTTTGGAAAATCATTCTCTTGTTACCCTAAGGCTTTTTTGTTGATTATAATTATCTTTTGGAAAATCATTACCTTTTTTAATCCACTTGTGTCGATGATTATAACTTCTTATGGGCAAATCATCATGTTTGTCTACCTAGCTGGGGAAGCTCCATATGCCACTGATTATAACCACCTATGGGCAAATCAGTCCCTTATATCCCATTTTATCTTTTTGGTCCCATTATTTCCTCCTTTTAAGGTACTAATTGTTGACCTTTTTATCAACCGCTACCTCAAGGGGGCACCTATAGTTCATTAATAACCATTGAAGCCATAGGCATATAATACCTTTCCATTATTTTAGTAGATGTTACTATTCTTACACCTTGAAATTCCTTCCCAAATAGGGGCAAATTGTAGACACCTAGAACTAGCCACAACTACATTTCACCTAGACTTCAGATCAATTCCTACCAACCATTACAAATTAATCCTAAGAATCATTGAACATCTCAAATTTTCTTGTGAATCATTTATTAAATCTCAAAATCATGTTGAAACATCCTTAATTGGGGTATCCTATTGTATGGAATAATAACATCTCACAGATTCATCCCTAAGCACCTTACAACATCACAATACCCAATTTGGCCTATGGACGTATTAAGTGGGGCACATGAATAATTATCAAATCTTGAAAGATCTAAATGGATAATCATAATTAATTAAAAATATAAACCAAATTAAAACCTTAGTTTAATTATCCATGTGCAATTTATGAATAACTAAAAAAGGAAATTCAAAAATGCAAATATCCTAGCCTTTCATCATGACCTTTGTGAGTTGTCAAGCTCTTTAGAAATATCCTAAAATATCTCATTTTGGAGACCCATGCCTATTAATTGAAAATCATGATTAATTGACAACTATTAACTCTACTAGGGTTATATTTGACTCACCTAGGTTAGGTTTGAACCCATTCCAAGCCTTAACTCCACCTTGATTCACCTTGGGTTGGAGTTAGATCGATCCATTTTATATAAATACAATGCCTTTCCTATTTAATTTTAAGTTATTTTAGTGCAAAGTTATAATGTACAAATGACTTCAAAGCTTTGAGAATAGTAGTGTTATAATGCAGCTTTGGAGAGAGACATAAGCTATTTTGTTGTAAGCAATGTTATAATGCCAAAATCTTGAGCTAAGCTACATCAAGCCATATCAAAGCCAATAGTTCCAAGGAGAGAAGGATCCAACAAGATTTATTTACCAAAGACTCTTTGATGCACAAGCCAATTAATCCATTCAACAAAGCATTTGGAGCTCCCAATGAAGGTAAAGGATTTATTATCTTTTATGTTTTAGTTGTGCTTTTCATTTGGTTTTGTCATTAAGCTCTCCCTAAGTTCTAGGCTTGGAGTGTAAGTGTTAGTTTTTTTTAAATTGAGTTTTATTACTTAAACTAACATGATACTAACCTCCCTTCTTGGATTTCTATGATCATAGTAATATTATTTAACTATTATTAACATATAAATATATTTACCCTAATATGTATATTAATACGTGCAGTTACTAGAATGAAATTATCTGAAACCAATTATTCATTTATTATAAATTATGAGTAATTATGTACATTTATTTATTTAAATTGGTTATTTATAAAAAAAATATTTCAATGTACATGTAGTTTATATAATTATTGTATTAATATAAAATCCCACTTATGTCCATTATGGAATATTACTTGGGCTCAGTCATAATTATAAGTGTTATTATTCCCATTTCTAAAACTAGATTTTATTATCAAATCACCTAGAAGATACAATTAAAATAATCAAGACTAACTTAACATAAATGGCCACTTGACAGTCCAAGTAATGTTTTGAATTTACACAAATTTGGTTCAGTGGATAGACCTGACAAATGTGACCCACCGACATGGAAATCCCTAGAAATCATAAACATCACAAGAATTGATAATATAAATAGTTGTTAGTGTTAAATGTACACATTCCAAGCTGATCCTACAGGAGTCATAATGAACCTAATTTTAAGTTACCACAACTAGGTCAATCAATTGCAAGACATCTCGCTCTTATATCTATCTCATTGACACACTCAACACATTGGTCATCTACATGATGACAGTCATTGAGGAAACACTATCAAACTTGAGAATGGTATTATAATAGGTCATTATACTAGTGATGATGCCCCATAATTCTTCATATTGAATAATCGTGCATATCTTCATCTTCCATGTGGAAAAATTTGTCTCTTTGAGAAGCTGGGCATTAGACAAGAGTAATTTTGGTGCATACATTATCTTTACTTATTTATATAAGATTTCAAAAAGCTAAAAAACAATATTTTAGTGCTTCAAATTTGTTATATATACAAACAAGTGTACCTTTTTCAAGGATGAAAAGTGGGATGCAAGTAGGCTCGATATGATTATGCAATTAGATGTGGATGCTTATGGGGGAATTTCTCTTGATGTTCATCGTCTACATCATTGCCTTCATTGAGATTTGTTAAAAAATTTCTTGCTTTGTAATTCACATCAAATAGAAAATATTCAAGTATGCCTTGGTGAACTAATTCATCCAATTGAATATTACTAATGTCCTGGAGGGCATATTACAAAGAAAAATGAATGCCAATGCAATTGGCAAAACTCATTTAAACACACCAAATGCTATCTTTATCTCTAAAAAATCAATTCTCCTTTTTTTCTAGTGTGAATAAACCCACAAGATTAAGAAAACACCTTCTTTTCTCTTGCATCAAGAGTCACCTTCTTGGGAGCAACAACCATGGGATTTTCTTCCTTCTTTGAAGGGGCAGGAATGAGAGCCTTTACATCAGACTTTGAGAATGCTTAGAACACATACAGTATGTGATGACTCTCCATCACTTTACATCACCTATCTCTCCAAATTGGCCAAGTAACCTTATTCATCTTGCTCACAAGTGTAGTAAAAAAACTACCAATATCTTCTCCACATATGATCTCTATAGTTTGCTTCACCACATTTTGTAGCCACTCTACAAAATTTTCCAGTAGATGTTGGTGGATACAATTTGAATCATAACCTCAAGTGTAGTCTCCATCACTTATGATCATATGCTTTAGCTTCACCAAGTTTTGGACATGACTTCATGCATAGTCAGATTAATAACCAAATCACTTCAAGATGAAGATCAACTCTATGTTGCTCTGATACTAGATGAAGAGATAAAATTATTTGATGTTATTCATTGACACAAGAGGAAAATATATACAATATAAAAATAGTTATAAAATCTATAAGTTCCAACCACTACCCAACCATAACTCTTAACTAATAACTAACAACTAAGATAACAATGTAATAGTTAAAAAAAACTATGCTAATAACTTTATTTTTTGTCACACCATTCGCAGAAGAGGTTTTATTTAACATTATGTTTTTTACCACCTTGATTTTCATTTTTTTCCACCTTTTCCCTTGTACTTCTTCTTGTAATTTTTATGCCTTCATTTTTGGAAGATGTGGCCTTATCAGATGTTTTCGAATAATTTTATTTGATATAGCACACAATTTATCCTATTATGGACTTGGTTTTTCTTCCAAAGGCCTTTTTTATTTGTACCATCTTTTCAACCAATTGATCAAATGTGAGAGTATTTAACATATTTTTTGCTTAAAGAGACTCCAAATAGGTTGAATAGTTGGGAAGAAAGCATTTTATGAATGTAGTCATATAGATGTCTATTTTGACACCCATTGATTCTACATCATGCTGGATAGCATGTATCATTGATGCCAATCTCATCAAATCACCATATTTTAACTCAATGTTAAATAAATTTGACTATAATTGACTAAATTCCAACTTTTAGTTGGAATAATATAGCTCCTTAAGTTTGTCAAATGCTTTCCATGGAGTATTTAAACCTTGAATATGATGAAACACATCTCTATCGATTGAAGCCCTCATCAAGGTCAATGTTGTTTCCATGCATGAATATTCTTTGTATTCATTATTGGATCAACTGGTTGTGTATCCCTATCACAAATATCAAAATATAGATCATTGAAGATGAGTGTGTTCTCCACTTGTTGAAACCATTGTAACCAATTATCTTTGTCGATCAATGTTATGACAACAATAGATTTGATTGAATGCATGGTTTTGAGTTTTTATTAACCCCAATTGGTTCCTTATCACTCTAAAATTGTCCCATTTTATATATACCACCAAACTAATATACCAAATCTCTCAATATACTCACCCTTCTTATATACCCATCAATACATAGAAGAAGCTAGACCTTTATATACTTAGAAGTATGTGAAATAGGTTTTAAGGTATGTGAGAGTAGAGTGGTACATGGTATTTAGGTGGTACATGGGAATTATTCCCCTATCATTAACACCAGATTAAAAATAAAACTTCATACATCAAAAAACTTGATTTTTGAATTTACATTTTTTGACAAAAAGGAATGGGTAAAAGAGTAGCTCTCTTTCTTTCTCCTTGAATTTAAAAATTGACAATTTTTTTAGAGTATGCTACTAAAGGCAATTTCAATGAAAACATTGTTCCAAATTTAAATGATTTTCAAAATTTGAAAAAGAACATTAAAAGAAAATAGAGATTCAACTTTTTCATGAAAAATCTTAAAATGTACCTCTTATTCCTTCATTTATTTTATATAAAATATTTCAATATTGGAATGAGAAAATGTATAGCTTCTTTAAAAAATTCCATCTATGTTTTCATGGTGAAGGATTTTCAAACTTTGAATATAAAATACTTCAATGTGGAAATATTTGTAGGCTTTTATTGTAAAACTCAGTCTCCTCCAATAGGTAAAAATAAATTAGTAGATACCTTGCACCCCGATGTCATACAGATATAAACAAAACTACCACAAGTTAATAAAGATATGTCAAACTCTAGCACTACGCTTGAAATTATTTCCACTCTCCACTTAGATAATGATTACCGATAATTATCACTAGCTAATTATGTCTTACACCAATCAAGATATACTATGCAGATAATTATCACTAGTTACTTGGCACAAGTTTTGAGGATGCAACTGCCTTGTGTAGAGCACCTATGCAAGTCTAAAAGTCTCTGTGTAGCTAGTTTTTACTTCTACCAACATAGTCTTCAAGATAATCTACTACACATGTTTATCCTTAGAGGAAGTGTAGGGTATTCTAAAAAAATTAATGACAAGAAAATACTACCAATGCCTAAGGATAAATTAATATGCTACCAACATCCCACTTTAGACTAAACTATCTCCTTATGGATTGTTGATTTTCTTAGAATTACTGTCAGTCCAATCTATTTTGAAGGAGAATAAATTATTTTAGGGCAGTACAACTAAGAATGAGGAGAGAAAAAAATAAATTTTCTAGGCTCTAATAGCAATGATAGGCCATATTCTATTCAGAATGCACATAAAATTCTATTTCATTATTCAAGTTGGAGTGAGAGTAAACATTACAATATAAAAGCCAAAATCGATGTTTATTTCACATTCTCAATGTGACTCTTCCTATTCCTATGGGAATGGAGAAATTATTGAATAAGAAAAGAATTAGACACCTATGCTAGATAGTTAGAATTAATAAAAACTATATATAATATTGTTGTAGGTGGTGGTTTCATAATTATCACAATAATTTTTTAATGTCATGTTACAGTTTTGTGACTGACTCAAGGGTTTTGACTACATGTAATGCACATGAAGTTTAAAAGATACAGAAATGTTTGCTTTTGAATTTATGATTCTTAGACTTCTTATTCAAGTTAAAGAATGGGTTTTGTGCATTTATGAGCCCATGGGGGTTTAAAGGAAAGAAATATTCAGTTTGAATCTTCTTATTCCAACGAGGATGGATTGAATAAGATAAGAATAAGACACCTATGCTAGACACTTACAATTAATAAAAATTATATATAATATTGTTACAGGTGTTGGTTTCATAATTGTCATGACAATTTTTTAATGTCATGTGACAGTTTTGTAACTAACTTGAGGGTTTTGACCACATGTAATGGACATGAAGTTTAAAAGATAGAGAAATGCTTGGTTTTGAATTATGGTTTCTGGGCTTCTTGTTCCAGCTCAAGAATGGGTTTTGTGCATTTATGAGCCCATGAAGGTTCAAAGGAAATAAATATCCATTTATTGATGGAGTGTCTAAGAGGATTCACTTGGTAAATAGTGGATTCAAAGCAAAATTATTCATAGATGTGTAGTTGATGGTAGAGGAAGCACAATGAGTGAATGTGAGTTCTGTGAAGTTCAAAAAATGTAGTTAAGTTAGCTGATTTTAATATTCTCTCATGATAAATAAGTAATTCCTCCACTAAGGAATATAGATATCATCATAAAAATAGGATACTTTTCAGCTTGGTTCCTTTTTAAGCCTAGGAAGGAAAAAAATTGTAAACTACATAACATAGTGGAGATGAGGAAGCATGGCTTCACTCTATTTAGAGTTTTCTAACATTGAGTTTCTCTAGGTTAAAGTTTTTTGTATCTCTCTTTCATTTTGTGGTTGTTTCCATTGATTGCATATTTTTAATTCCTTGTAACTAGTCTAATATAAAAAACAATCAAGAGAGCTTAAGAATAATCTATCATAAGCATAGTATTTATTATTGATGTTAACAAACTTCACGTTTGTTTGGCACTTATATACAAGCACATTGAATTTCAATAATGTATGGAGTAATAGAAAATCTATGATGTGAATGGCTGTATTAAATGTATGTAGCATGTAAGAATTTGATGTAAAGGTAGCATATAGAATCGTATGTTCAAGATGATAATTCAATGGCTAGATTATGTCTTATTATATCATTTTAGTGATTATTAGATGACACAAAAATTGAGGATAACCCCTTATTAAATATAGGATATATGTTTATGAATTTTAGAGTAGAATATTTACATAATTTATAGATCATTAATAATATTATTAAAATAAAAAATTGAAAAAAAATGCATCAAGTAAAAGATCAAAATCCTTACCACGTGAAATACTTTTAAAATGAAATTTTAATATTTTTTTGATTGAAAGCATCATTTCCAACTAGTTCAAGAACTAAACTCCTAAAATGTGATACCATTAAAGAAAAAAAGTACCACATGAATGTATAATAACAATTAAATAACAATAATAAGTAAAGAATACATAACAATCATATTGATTTACTCAAAAAATAAAATAAGTGGTGTAAGGGAAATGTGAAAACACACTAAGTTTGGAGATTTGTATTGTCATGTAAATGTCTTATAAAATTACTAAAATTAATTTGTTGGTTCCCAGTTATACACGTCTATGATCTAGCCTTGCACATTTAAAGAAAATGACAAATAGTGATGAGAAACCCACTAGAATATCATTGTATCCATGGGAGGGTTTAGCATCAAGAATGAACCAGATCGAGAAAATGACTAGAAGACACCTACGAAGGTTATGGTTAGTTCCTTGCTACTTTTGGCTCTGCCTGAACCAAGGTGAGAGGACCTATAGGGGTAGCTTTCTCTCATAGATGGATTTTACAATTCAATTTCCATAGGGATTCTTAGCACAACGGACAAATATGGCCAGGGCATAACCAAGTTTGCATACTTCACCTGTGAAGGGTTGTCACATAAAATACACAAATGCTCTAAGTCATACACAAGCTACTAAAGACAGATGAAAATATGATTGTAGTCTTCCTTTTGAACAATATTCAACAACAAAGGGACTAAATAAATATTATAATGCTAGGATTTTAAGGCACAAAATATAGACACATTTCAAATATGCAAGATATTATGCATTTTCAAGGCGAGTAACACTTATAGTATGCAATAGGGTGTGGTATTTGTATGGTAGGATAGGGAAGGACAAGTTTATAGTTAATTTTAAAATGGAAGGTGGCATGCTAGTGGCTTCCAAACAAAAAAGTATCTAATAGTATTTCAAGATAATTTTGCTTAGTAAATATGCAAAAAACTATTCAAATGCAAGACAATGATAAACACCAAATGATCCCTGAGAGACCAGGGCATACACTGAAACTAGAATCTCAAATACTTTCTCCTACTAAATTCATAAAATTAGGATGCCCCTAAGAGGTATTTCAACAACACATTTACAAGTATAGCCACAGAGAGGGATTTATAACCTAGATGCATGCTCAGAATGACAACTAGTAATGAACATAGACCCAACTATCTAATCAATATATTCTATAAAATATGTCATTGTATTTCATTAACAGGATATAATAAAGAACCATAAATATTTTTTAGTAGCTTGAAAAGAAATATTACAGACATCAACACTTCTGAATGTTGCCATGGGGACAAGCATGGTGAGATTGCTCTTTTGACAAAGGAGACATGAATATGCTCTCAAAGCTTGCTAGTGGTTGTACAGATGCAACCACCTTAGTAAGGGATACAAAGTCTACACACAACACTTGATCCCAAAAACAATTCTATAGAATCTAGACTTAGAATAAATGGATGCCTAAAATGACCTATATCGACAAAAAAAACCAGCAACCAACAATTTTGAAATAGAAGACAAAGCCCCTATTTTTACTTTTTCAATCCTTCCAAAATTTGGGACTATGAGGCGAAATTTGAAAAAATTGTCTAACAAACTTCTCCAATCCCATCAAGATGCTCCTATTTGGAAAATGTCTTTTTGCTACGCTTGAATTTTTTATATACATTTACAAAAAATCATTGTTGTAACTATCTCTACAAGAAATGACGAAGAATTGAAACAAACCTTGAGCATAATATTTGATCTTTTGGTTTAAAAATTCCTTTTGCACAAGCTTGGAGGGGGATATTCACTTGAGGAGCTAAACATATTTTATCTTGATGTGGAACTATCCGAAGATCCCCTTGATCACTCACTTGCACAACTAGAGGGAGAACATCATTTGAAAGCCAAACATATTTTGTCTTCATGTGTGACTTATTTGGAAATACTTTCATGTTACTAATCTCAAATCATGGACATTTCTAGATATGAATCTCTTCTTTCTGCATGCTAAAGGGAAAGCCCATTACCTGTAATGATGGTTTGAGAGTTGGTTTGATTATGACATGAAACTAAAATCATTTGCAATCATGATTGGAAATATTTGCTTTTGAAATGGTAGTTAGACATTTTTTTCTCCTCAAACCATTGCCACGTATATGAAATAACCATCAATTTTATCTTTGAAGATAAAGCTTACCACATATTAACACTTGGAGTTCCACCTTAGATCCAACTGGGCATTCGCATAGTTCTAAGAGTGACTAATGGCTCTAGTTTGGATATTTGTCAGCTCCTTGTGTAATCCTAGCCCTTTAAAAAGTTATTCTTGGTGTGCACTATTAGATCTTCATCTCCCGAGCATATGCAAGCCATAGATATTGTAATGAGATGCTTGAGCTATAACTATACCACTTGTCATGTCTATATTTTCTTGTAAGATCCTTAACTTTTAAAACCTAACTACGTGCTATCAGATCTAGCTAGGCACATAAACACACTCAATCGGATCATGATCCAAGGGGTGGAATGTGATTGGATATTACCTCTTCCTTGACCCTGAGGGTATGTCACTTGGAAGCCCCATGGGCCTCCTATGTACCTAGTAGACAATTGATCCTATTTTGAGTGAACTTACACAACGTAAAAGTGTCTCACTTAATCTCAAGTACTATTGACTTATCAACCACCAACTTGCACCATTGGATCTTTGAAACATGCTCAGAGTTTAAAACATGCTCTGTGAGCTGATGCTTGGTAGCCCTATGGGCTTCTTGAGTCCCTTTGACTATTCAACCTTGATCATGCACCATCAGATCATCCCATTCCAAATAAATATGTGCCATTGGATATGTCATGTTTGAAAATAAATGGCTACTTCATATGGTCTAAAAATGATTATTGTGCGATCGTCCTGACATTTGAATCTTAATGGCTAGTCCCTGCAACTTAAAATTGATGTCTATGTGCCTGTTGAAAATGTTTGTGAGACCATCACCTGTAATTTGGAAATAATATTTTGGGGTCTTTGTTCAATGAAAAATTTGTCTAAGTCTTTGTATTTGGCATCCCTATTTATTTTGACACTTTTTCTTACAACAATTCTTTCGGGCATCCAATCGAGACAATTGTTTTGAATAAAATGTCTAAGTTAATTTCCCTGAAAGATTTGATGTTAGTACTTTTCCCAAAGAAATGCATTCAAATTTTTTGGTTGGGAAAAATGTCTGAAGGAAATAAACCTTTGCCTTGAAGCAAATTTTTATGAAAGAATCTTTAGGGCACTTGAACATACCCTTCAAAATTTTTGCAAAGGGTACTGTTGGGTGAATATTTTATCACCAGCTAATTGACGGCAAAATAGGTGCATCAACCACATCATAAGGAGATTTATGTGGAAAAATTGGTGTGGTGACCATAGCTAGAATGAGATAAATCTCTCCTCTCAGCAAGGGGAGGTTCCCTATAATCTATAGTATATATATAAGCTAAAAATAGACACAAGGGTGAAATCATACCATCCATCTCTCTTTTTTCAGAGATGATGTTCACATAACAGAGGAGAATTCTAGTGTAACTATTGAAAAGGCACTTCTCTTCTTTCAGAAGTGATATTCAACAAACAACAAGATTCTTCTTAGGTAGTAACAAAAACTATAAGAAACCAATGAAAGCACAAAGTCTTTCATTGTCTCTCTTACTGATTAGGAAAAATTAACACAAAAGGATTAAGCACCGCTCAAAGTCTGCACCTAAAACTACAATAGAGTAAAGGATTATGAAGGATAAAGAGAGCTCAAAGTCTCTCTAGTATCCTTTACACAAAACATAGAGACAATTATGGTAGCAAAACGTCTCCCACAGTCAAATTCAGGACATCTTCCAGCTTACTTCTACTTGTTCTGCTTGTTTGATTAAATGGACAAGACTATATTTAGGAAATAGACATAAGAATAATTTCTTAGATGACACAAGCTTATTCCAACATAAAGTCTAAAAGGTCACTTGCTTACTCATTTATTTAATAAAATATGATTAATAGTCTGAGCTTAATGTCTCAGGAATACCTTTCAATTTGGATAGAGCTTCACTTCTGATAATAGAGAGATCCCCTTATACAAAATGAGAGATTACAATATATAGCATCACAAAACAGACTTGGGCACTTGTTTTCATGAAAATGGCCCATGCTGAATTGAATGCATTGAATATCTATGAAAGGGCTATGCTAGAATAGGTCATCGGCCTTAACTTTGAACATTTTGAATCATCTCAAATGTCTCTTCCTAAGCATGGGTTGTCTAGTCTTCTTTATGACGCTTACACATCTGTCTATTCACCTTTACTAAATGTAGAAAAACAAGTCACACTTTTGAATGTTCACTCTCTCTGATGTCCATCTGGTGGACTATTCCACCTACTAGAAATAACTCTCCTATAGATATTTATGGATTTCCTATAGCTATTCCCTCCTTTCTTGCCACGTTTTGTCTCTTCCTAAGCAATCTAAGCTCTCAAGGCTACCTTCTCACTTTCTGCTGGCTCCTTCGGCTCTTTTCTTGGCTGGTCACTGAGTTTGTTGTCAAGTTTTTTGAAAATCAATGGTTATTCCATCACCTTGAATTTGACATCCACGGGGACATCATTGATCGCTTGAACCACTTTGAACCTTTAAACCTTGAACTCTTTTGGTTCAATGGTTCAATGGTTCAATGTTTTGTAAAGGGCCACATTCGCTCTCTTTTTCTTCTTTGATTGAACCAATTATTTGAACTTCTTTCTGAAATATTCCACTTCCTTCATTCACTTGAAGCTTCCTTTCAAAATTTGAACTCTTTGAACCCTTTGAACCTTTGAACCATTTCGATTCAAGGTTCAATTGGTTCAACAATTCATTCTCTTTCTTTGAATCCTTTGAAGCTTTGAACTCTCTGGATCTTTTCATTTTCTAAGTCCGTTGAACTTATTGAACTCATTAAACCTTTGAACCTTTAAACTCTTTTTGGTTCAAAGTTCAATGGTTCAATGGTTCAATCTTCACTCTTCAAATCCTTCTTTTATTTAAGTCCACCGAATTCATTGAACCTTTGAACTCATTAAACTTTGAACCTTTTAGAGGCGGGGTTCAATAATTTAATGGTTCAATGGTTCATTCCAATTTTTTTAAGCCCATCATTAAGTCTTTTGATTGAACCTCGGTGTTGAACCATCTTCAAAACACTAAGGAAAATCCTTAAGTGTTTTGAACTTCCTTTGAAGAAATCCTGCATGTTGAACCTGTGACTTCTTTTACTGAAAAAGGCTTGAATATTTGAAAAACTTAACTGATCAAAACATTTTGAAAGAAATAAAGAGACCATTTTGTCCTACAAGACCAAAAATGATCAGCATATTGTCCACAAAAACAAGTGATAGATTTTGGAAACAATAGCTAGCTCCAATTGGGGAACTTCCATTGATTGAAATTTTGAAACAATCGAAGGGAGTAGAATCTAGAATCTCAGTGCCTTTATCTATGCCATTGGGCTATGGATTCATGCTACCCAAAAAGAAAGATGTCAAAAACCAAACGGTGCCAAAAATAAATAAAAAACATAAGACAAAGAAAGACTATAAAAATGTATCTATGTACAACTAGACTTATCTGATACTTCAAGGATTGAAGTGCTTCAGATGCTGCCTACTGTGAGGTAGAGTAAATGGCATTCCATCTTGATATTTTAGTAAGAAACTATTTTCACCATTTAATTAAACGATGAATGGAAAATGGGCTTCTCCACAGGGAATCCAATTTTTCATGCATTCCTTTTGGTTCTCTCCTCTTGTCCCACAACAAGACTTGATCTCCAATCTAAAAATCATAGATCCTTACTTTCTAGTCAAAGAGTCTCTTTACCAGACTTTAATACGCAGCAATTCGGTCCACCACCATAGTTTGTTGCTCATTTAGTTCAGTCAAGCACACGATCCTTTTATCGATGGAACTTTCAAAAGTTGAATCTTCTAATACCTTTGCTAATTTTAATTCTGGTAATTCCAGGGTGATTGGTATCTCTGCATTCAGACCATACAGAAGTTGGAATGGGAACATCCCTATCACCCTCTTGGGTGTGATTCTGTTTGCCCATAAAGCATCAAGCAATGCTTTATGCTAGGTTCTTTGATTATCATCTACCAGCTTCCTAATAATGGTAACTAGGTTCTTGTTACTTGATTCTACTTGACCATTTCCTTGCAGATAATAGTCAAAAGAGTGGGAGAGGATAATCCCATAATAGTATCAAAATTAGGTAATCTCATGAGAAGAGAAACAGGCTATATTATCTGTTAGAATCTTGGTTGGGACCCCAAACCTAGAAATAATGTTTTCCTTGAAGAAATTGCATACTAATTCTGAAGTAGCATGCTTGACTAGAATGGCTTCCACCCACTTGGTAAATTAGTCTATGGTTATGAGGACATAATCATGTCCAGCACTCGAGGATGGATTTACAGTGCTAATAAAATTGATCCCCCATTGTTGAAACAACTCTTCTATCACCACAAGCTTGAGAGGTAACGCATCCAACTTAGGTTTGCCAATGAACTATTGATATAACTCGCATCTATGCACCCAAGCGTATGAATCTCAAAATAGAGTAGGTCAATATTACCTGGCTCACAAAATCTTATGGATAGTCACAGGCATAAAAAAATGTCTTCCATAAGCTAAATTATGGAAGGACTCCAAAAGTTTGTTCTACTGCACTTTATCCATGCAGTAAAGGAATACCCCATCAAGGTTTCTCTTATACAAACCATTATCCCATAGCACAAAATTGGAATCTTTCAAATTAACTATCCTCTTTTCTTTATGAGATAGGGGAGTAGGCCACTCACTATAGGTAAGGAAATGAGCAATATTCGAATACCACTCATTCGTAGTGGTGACAAAGAGAACTAGTGGCATGTCTTTAACTCATATTTATTCATGCCCTACTTCTTCTAGTATGTTATTAGTAATTAATTAGCAGAGGCCATTTCCCCACACAAGCTTCATTGGTTTGATAACAAGATCAAACTCTTAGATTTTAGCAATCTAATTGCCCCTTTTAGTTCCAAACTCTAGCTGAGTCAGGATAGACTTTATTGTTGTATCAGGAACCAAAGCAACAGTGTGTGAGTTTAGGATGTAAAAATGAAATTTCTTTACCGCCTTTACCATAGCATAAGCATGCTTCTCCATGTTTGAATACTTCAGCTCATGAGCTTTAAGAGGACAACTCATAAAGGATATGGGAGATTCCACACCTTCTTTATTATGTTGAACCAAGATGGTTGAAAGCATATGTTCAGAAGCATAGCTATACATCACAAAGTCTTTGGTGTAATCAGGACAAACTAGGATGGGGGCATGGGAAATAGCTTCCTTGATGTCTTAAAATGTTGATTTGCCTTTTTTAGTCCAGCTGAAAGTGGCTTTGCCCTTCATCATATTGATAATATGGCAAGTTTTCTTTGTGAATTCAAGAATGAACCTTCATAGAAAATTTACCTTTCTAAAGAAAGAGTGGACTGTGGTCTTACTGGCAGGAAGAGAAAGCTCTTGAATGGATTTGACCCTTTTTGGGTCGATCTTTATGCCTTCTCAGGACACAGTGTGACCAAAAAGTTTTCCTTCAGTCACCCCAAAAATCAATTTCTTGGGATTAAGAGAAATACCATTCTACCTACATCACTTCAACACTCGTTGTAGATGATGCACATGATTAGGATGATGCTTAAAAATTAATGTTAAGTCATCAAGGTATACCACAATAAACTTACCCATTTCATTTTTGAAAGTAAGATCCATCACTCTTTGGAAGGTGGCACTAGCATTGATCAAGCCAAAAGGCATTTTGTGATATGAAAAGATGCCCTAAAGTGTTGTGAAAGTGGTCTTATGCTGGTCTGATTCACCAACTTCTACTTGATTATATCCTAAAAAACCATCTAGCATTGATAACATCTCAGCACCAGTCACTATTTGCAGCAGCTAATCCATGATGGGCAGGGGATAGTTGTCTTTTAAAGATGACTGATTCAGATTTATAAAATCAACACACAAGAAAATTTCTCCATTCTTCTTTCTCATAGGGATTATGTTCACAACCCAAGTGGAATGATGGATTGAGAAAATAATCCTTACATTCAGCATTTTTTGTATCTTAGACAAAATTGTGCCTGATATCCTGGGGTTGTACTGCCTTTGTTTTTGCTTGTGAGGAAACGACCCAACCTTGAGAGGAATTTCATGCTAGATTTCTTCAGGTCTGAGTTATTTTAGATCATCATAGGAATAGGGCAAAACATCAATGTAATGGTGAAGTAGAGTGATAAATTTGAGTTTTTCATTAGGGGTAAAACAATTCTCAATGTTGACCATTTTTGGATTGTTTTCTGTACTCAAATTTATTTGATCAAAATCCTTGGAGGATTTTGAATCCATTTGTTGTTCCTAGATAAACCTATCATGCTTTTCAAAAAAATTCTCAAGAGAAACTAATCCTTTAAGAATTTTATTTCCTTTGAGCTGAAGGAACTCTTCATCATTTTTTGAATTTGTTTTGAGAGCTGATTCCTACGGTGGAGATTTACTGCCTTCAAAATGAAGCTTTTCAAAGCTATCTATTTATTCCAAAAAAGGAATGATCTAGTTATCACCATTGAATACCTATCAATGGTTAGCATTATCAGGTACACTTTGTCAAAAGACCAACTCAATAGTTTACATGTCTTCTTTGAAATCTTGGTGAGGGACCAAGAGAGTTACAGAGATGGCCAATGCATTTGCATGACTATTGAATTCTCTGGGCATGACAGAAATACTAAAAGCATCAAATTTTTCAATATAGTCCCACACCAGATTGTGATAATGTCACAATCTTTCATTATTGGTTTGATACAGGTTCCTCCCCTAACAAACCACCAGCTCAGTATCTCCTTTGGCATGAAGGAGCTTAACACCTTTATCTTGAGCAACCTTTAAACTAAGCAACAGTGATTCATATTCAGCAGTGTTGTTAGTGTTTCTAAACTACAACTTATATGTATAGGGGAAAATATCTCCTTGAGGAGATATCAAAACTACTCCAGCTCCAGAACCAGTTGAAAAATTGCTACCATAGAATTCCAGAATCCAAACATCATTAGAATTTGATCTTCTTTCAAATTTTTATTTATCAAAAAGGGAAGATCCCTTTTCATGTGTATTGCACCCTGCTTGTTAGGTTGTGGAGCTAAAAGCTTCAACCCTTTGCAAACTGAGGAACAGAAGGTTGCTGAGATCCAGGAGCACCGGCATCGGCAGCAGGACCGACGTCGGTCCTGACCAGTGCAGAAGGCCACCGGTGATGGCAGGAAGTCGGTCGACGTCGGCAGAACTAGGCAAGCAGGGACCGGCATCGGTCGCCTGTGTGTTCCAGAATTGCTCGTTGCACGGACAGTTAGTTAAGTAAATGAAGAGTTTGCATGTTAAGACCAGTTAGAGTCTTGGGCTGCGAGGATAATTGTCTAAATTAAGAGTCTAAGTTATTGTTTAAGTTAGGGATCTATTTATAGACCCATTGGCATGTATTGTATATGTATGAGATAGAAAGGAAGAGTTCCTTCTAGTTGTAAGATCATTGAGTTATAGGTTGTTTCAAGCTCATTGGGGATCTACATGTGAGTATGGTCTATTGAATTGCAGGTTGCAGGTTCATGGGAGATCAACTTGAAGTGCTATAGAGTGCTTGGTGTACCGGCAGGGTTATTACTGACTGGTTGGTGAGGTGAACACCAATTCTGTGTGTGAGTTGGTTGTTGGGACCATTTTTTTGTGTAGGAGAGTGTGTGTGAGAAGAATTACTGTACACTTGAGGCGTGGGAAACCTCTGTAAGGTGGAAGAGTGTGGCGGCTCTTTGTAGTATTCTTTTCTGTAAAGTGTTAATACAAGATAGTGTATTGCCTCTCATATTATGTGCTATTGGTGAGTTCTAGTTACCTATGTTTCTGGTTATTTTTGTATATTTAATTGCTTATATTTGGTAATCATATTGTGCTCTTTCTGAGGAGCAAGATCCTAACAAGAGGAATCAGAACAGGTGTGTTTGTTCTTGGATTCCCACCACCCCCTACAACTGGTATCAGAGCTTTTGGTTGGGATACTAACAGATTGGTTTAGATCTGGGTAGTGTGTTTTGATTACAGGTTACTCACAGGGTTTCTGTTTGAGTGGGAGTTGAGCAATGGCAGAAGACAGTACGCTACGAATGGAAAAGTTTAATGGCAAGAACTACCAATTATGGAGGATGCAGATTGAGGACTATTTGTATCAGAAAGATTTGTACTTACCGTTGGGTAGGGTTAATAGCAAACCCTCAGATATGAAGGATGAAGAATGGGAGGTTCTTGATCGGAAGGCTCTGGGATCTATTAGATTGAGTCTTGCATCATCTGTGATTTCCAGCTTATCACAGTGTAAGACAACGGTGGAGTTGATGGAATCTTTGGCAAATCTGTATGAAAAACCCTCGGCTTCTAATATTTGCAAATGTTGGAAGGTGGATCTGTTCATAGCCATCTTAGTGATTTCCATGGTTTGGTAAACCAGATAAGTTCAGTCAATATTGTATTTGATGATGAAATTAGAGCTCTCTTAATCTTGTGTTCATTACCTAAAAGTTGGGAAGGTTTGGTAATGGCAGTTTCTAATACTGTGTCTCCTTCAAAAGTCTTAAAAGTGGATGATGTTGTGAGTGTGATCTTGAATGAAGAGATACGCAGGAAAAGCACAGGTGAATCATCAGGAGATGCTTTGAGTGTTGAAGGTAGAGGAAGGCCAAGAGAGAAGATAGAGCGTGGGAGATCAAGGTCGAAGATGGGCAGAAGATCCAAGTCCAGATATGGCAGAATAACCTGCTGGAAATGTGGAAAGCAAGGGCACTTAAAGAGAGATTGCAGATCAGGTGAAGATCAGCATGAAGGACATGGAGAAGAAGTAGATGTTGTGGATTACATTACACAGGATGCTCTGGTATGTTCTTTGGATAAAGTAGAATCTTGGGTTTTAGATTCTGGTGCATCTTTTCATGCATCCCCACATAGGGAATTTTTTCATGAGTATGTCCAGGGAGACTTTGGAGAAATTTGTGTAGGGGATGGTAAGCCTTGTCATATTGTTGGCAAAGGAAAAGTGAAGCTGAAATTGCAGATAGGTGACACATGGGTGTTAAAGGAGGTCATGCATGTCCCAATTCTGAAGAGGAATTTGATTTCTGTTAGAAGTTTGGGTGATGAGGGTTGCACAGTAACTCTCACAGTAGACTCTTGGAAGGTTACCAAGGGTACACTTGTTGTAGCTAGAGGTAAGAAAGTAGGTACGCTTTATCTATCTACTTGTATTATTGATTCTCTTTTTGGGTTATCTACTTCAGTTGTAGATTCGGAGATGTGGCTTAATAGGCTTGATCACATAGATAAGAAGGAGATGCTTGTTCTTGAGTCAAAGAGTATGCTTTCAGATTTGGAAGGCATGGATCGTGGTTTCTGTATGCAGAAGAAGAAGGTGACGTTTCTTGAGGAATCTGATGTTAGTGACAAGAACAGGAAAGCCTTGGTTTTCAAGGAGAAGGTGACGGATAGAATTTAGCACAAGGTGCAGAGGAGTTTTGAGCAGAGCAAGGGTGATTTGGACAAGGGTTTGATCCAAAAGGAGCTCGTGGGAAAAAGTCAGGTCTCACTAGAAAAACATAGAGACCGACGTCGATAGGAAAACCAGCATCGGTGTCCAGATAGGGACCGACATCAGCTATGTGCAGCTTGACGTCGGTGACTCAGGGT
Organism: Torreya grandis; assembly: GCA_037957365.1. Taxonomy (NCBI): domain Eukaryota; kingdom Viridiplantae; phylum Streptophyta; class Pinopsida; order Cupressales; family Taxaceae; genus Torreya; species Torreya grandis. Next base: position 1,645,860 of record JARHVA010002521.1, on the reverse strand, counting down.
AGATATCGACCGGTGTCGACCAGGGGAAACTGACGTCGACAAGGTGGCAGTCACAGGGAACCGACATCAGTCGACTGCAAACTGAGATGTGACCAGCACTGGTCACTGAGACAAATTTTGGGTGGACAGCCAGCTGTCATGGAGTCTCAAGTGCCTATATGGAGGACTGAAGGCATAAGTAAGTTATTAAATTCGTCATTTCCCTTCTTTACACTACTTGTTGCTCACTTATGGTATAGAACCAGGAAGTTGTTGAAGAAGCAAAACAGGTAGATCCAGGAAATAGTGGGAGCTTGGCATGGATGAGGATGTGATTCCTTGGAGGAGAACCAAACAGGTGTTTTGGGTAGAGTTGCCAGCTGGAAGTAAACACTGAGAGATGAATGGATGTTCAGGATGAAGAAGAGTGGAAATGGATACGTGAGATGGAAGATCAGGGTATATGGTCTTGTATTAGCTGCAGGGCAATGGAGGTTTAATCATTGTGTTTCTCTTTACCAGGTTGGATAATATTAGCTACATTATCCTATTTTTGTATGATGTGCTTGTTGCAGGGTTACATATATAGGTATTGTTGAACTAAAGGTAAAGCTAGTTCAGGGGTGTGTCATGGAGAATCTGGAAGCAGCAAGATTCTTTGGCATGAGTGTGTTCTAGAGACATGGAAGGTCTTTTTGACTTTGTTTCAGGATGATTGTGTGAGACCGGTTAGCACGCCGATGGTTGGATAGTTCATAGAACAGGTGTCTTGATTCACATAATGAGGTTGAGTGCATGGTATGTACTAAACCTGAGTTTTCCCAAGCAGTGGGAGTTGTCACAAGTTTGGAGTCAATCCAGGAAAGTAATACTGAAGGGCAGTTTAGTGGGACCAGCAGCAGGTGCACATGCTATGCAGGGTCAAGTTCTTATCTACATGGTTGTAGATGCGGATGTGGCAAGTAATTTGGATGATAGGTTTTGCACTACAGGATTTGTGGTGGTTGGTCTTCAAGAGTGATCTTGAAGAGGGATACAAAGCCAAGGGAACAAACTAGATGGAGTACAGGTACAGGTACAGGTTGCAGCTGTTTATCTCCAAGTGGGAGATTGTTAGGTTGTGGAGCTAAAAGCTTCAACCCTTTTCAAACTGAGGAACAGAAGGTTGCTGAGATCCAGGAGCACCGGCATCGGTAGCAGGACTGACGTCAGTCGTGACCATTGCAGAAGGCCACCGGTGACGGCAGGAAGTCAGCCGACGTCGACAGAACCAGGCAAGCAGGGACCAACGTCGGTCGCCTGTGTGTTCTAGAATTGCTCGTTGCACGGACAGTTAGTTAAGTGAATGAAGATTTTGCATGTTAAGACCAGTTAGAGTCTTGGGCTGTGAGGATAATTGTCTAAATTAAGAGTCTAAGTTATTGTTTAAGTTAGGGATCTATTTATAGACCCATTGGCATGTATTGTATATGTATGAGATAGAAAGGAAGAGTTTCTTCTAGTTGTAAGATCATTGAGTTTCAGGTTGTTGCAAGCTCATTGGGGATCTACATGTGAGTATGGTCTATTGAATTGCAGGTTGCAGGTTCATGGGAGATCAACTTGAAGTGCTATAGAGTGCTTGGTGTACCGGCAGGGTTATTACTGACTGGTTGGTGAGGTGAACACCAATTCTGTGTGTGAGTTGGTTGTTGGGACCATTTTTTTGTGTAGGAGAGTGTGTGTGAGAAGAATTATTGTACACTTGAGGTGTGGGAAACCTCTGTAAGGTGGAAGAGTGTGGCGGCTCTTTGTAGTATTCTTTTCTGTAAAGTGTTAATACAAGATAGTGTATTGTCTCTCATATTCTGTGCTATTGGTGAATTATAGTTACCTGTGTTTCTGGTTATTTCTGCATATTTAATTGCTTATATTTGGTAATCATAATGTGCTCTTTCTGAGGAGCAAGATCCTAACAGGAGGAATCAGAACAGGTGTGTTTGTTCTTGGATTCTCACCACCCCCTACACTACTAATTCTTCTGATGTCTTATCTAATTTTTTTGGATTGTCACTTAGTAAGCTTTCATCTGCTAAAATAGGAACATCCTTAGTAGATAAAAAGTAATTACCCATTCCTGAAGACTCAAATAGAATTTGAGCTTTAAGGGATGATGTTTGGGTGACAATGTACTTCGATTCTTTCTCAAGAAGTAGTCTTTGAATGACGTCCTTGACAGGAATCCTCACCTCAGATAGGTTCATGTTCAATTCTCCACCAATGTCTTTGCAAAAATTTCACCCAAGAAGAATGCCATAGGAGGCTGGGATGTCAGCCACTAGGACTGTCATTTTAATTATCTTATCTGGGAAGGCCACAAATGCAAATTGAGCATCTTTAATTTGTCTCAGTAGAGGCACTTATTTGTTTTTCATGGAGAAACATCTCCCAAAGGTTTTGGTTAGTGTGAGACTAAGAGATTCTGCCACCTTGGCAGGAATGACATTATCAAAAGCTCCTGAGTCTATAATGTAATTATTCAGTTGATGACCATTTATCAGTAGGGAAACATAAAATAGTTCTATCTTCTTAGAGGTAGCTGGAGGAGTAATCACAAGATTATTTTAGGTAGGTATGTTCTTTGGGAGAATCAAAGTTACTTTCAAAATTTCTTGTCCTGTAGGGACAGTTTTATTCTTGACGCATTGAACTAACCTATCCAAATACTCAAGGTTGGATTGCAAGAATTCAAACTCAAACAATTGAATTTTGGTCTTCTTAGCATGGTCAATTATATCAAATGATTGAAATGAATTTGAAACGGAGGAAGGCAGTCCATCAATCTAGTTTTTACTAGGTGTAGAACTGGTCTACGAATTTGAAGTAAAAGGTGAAGGAATATTTGAGGTACTTACTTTTTTGTTGATCACCGGGTCCTTTGATTGGAAAGGCGGTGAAGTTCCTTGTTTAGCAATTGAAATTTCTAGTCGAGATTCTTCCCCTATTTTTCTTTTATCTGCTTGTTGAGCTGACTAGTTCTGGGACCTGGTAAATACTGTGTATGATCCATCAAACGCTTCACCTTTACTTTTGAGTTCATCTTGGTAATTCAAAAAACTAAATTTGGAGTCGTCAACTAATTCTTCTTGGTTCTCTAAAAAGAGATCAACATCATCTTCTTGGTTCAACTCAGGTTGGAAAGAAAAATCACGTTCAGCTTCATGATAACCAACTGCTGAGTTAGCTGGTGCTACTTCAGTGGCAAGCTTTTCTGGTGGGGGAGGAAGGTGATTTGGTTACCCTTGATTTCTGGCAGCATTACCCTAATAAGACTGGTTGGGAAACATCCTCCTTGGTATATCCTGATAAGGAGTAGACATCCCTTGTGCCATTTGCTTTTTTAGAGCTAGCAATTCATTTGCTAGCTTTTGCACCATAGGATCAGTGGTGCCTGTAGAAGAATATTTAGAAGATGAAGAAGATTTACTTTTGTTAGGATATCTTCTTATCTTTCCTACCAAGATAAGATCATCTTCAACTTCAATGGCCAAAATATGAGCTGCAGCAAGATATATGTGGCCAGCCTGCCTCAACAAAAAACTCACTTCAGGAAGTTGACAATTGATGAAGAAGCATTTGAGATTCTCAAGTGTCAGCTGAGAAATTGTGGGAATCATATTCCTCAGCTTGTCAAATTTAGCAATGAAGTCTCTCATGGGTTCATGAGGCTCCTTCTTCATTTATGTAAGCTAGGATAACAGGGTGTGTACATCTTTTGGAGGTTTGAATCTAGCCTCAAATTTGGCCTTAAGAGTGTTCCAGTCAGTCACTATTTGTGCTTGTAAATGATAAAACCAGTCTGTAAGAACACCTTGCAATGTTTCTACAAACAGTCTGATTGTAATGTCTTCATATTCAATGCCTATCACACCATAGGCTATGCAAAAGGATGCAATATGTTCATCAAGATGAACTTTCCCTTCACCATAGAACTTGGAAAAAAAATTCTTGAACTACGGGGTAGTTCATGTAGAGGTGGGGTTAGATTCAGAGGACCAAAAGTATTACCCTAGGGGCCTTGAGCTACCATGATGTGGCTGTTGAAGGGACGGATAATAAATCTCTATGAGATATGTATGGACAAAGCTATACTAGCAGAGGAAAGAGAGGCTTTACCTGGTATTGGGGACCTAATGTTTGTAGGAGGAAAACTTCTAGTTCGCTGAAGGCGAGATGGTGGAGAAAAAAGATCAAAATTACTTAGCTGTACCAACGCAAATACAAGGTCAACAATACCTTGAGCTCTCTGGCTTCACGTGTATGGTGGGTCTGCCAGAGTGCTAAAATGGATATGAAAAAGAACTAGAACTGCTTTAATTTGAATTTTGAGGCTTCAAACTGTGCATTCTTCACTAGTAGAGTCACCAAAAATTATTGATGTGGAGCTATTAGAAAAAGATCAAAATTACTCATTCATCCCCAGCGGAGTCACCAAAAACTGTTGGGTGAATATTTTGTCACCAGCTGACTAACGACAAAATAGGTGCATCAACCACAGCATAAGGAGATTTATGTGGCAAAATGGGTGTGGTGACCACAGCCAGAATGAGATAAATTTCTCCTCTCAGCAAGGGGAGGTTCCCTATATATATATATATATATATATATATATATATATATAATCTGAAAATAGACACAGGGGTGAAATCATACCATCCATCTCTTTTTTTTAAAGATGATGTTCATAGAATAGAGGAGAATTTTGGTGTAATTACTAAAAAGGCACTTCTCTTCTTTCAAAAGTGATATTCAACAAACAACAGGATTCTTCCTGGGTAATAATAGAAACCAATGAAAGCACAAAGTCTTTCATTGTCTCTCCAACTGATTAGGATAAAGTAACACAGTAGGAGTAAATGCATCTCAAATTTTGCACCTAAAACTACAATAGAGTAAAGGATTGTGAAGGATAAAGAGAGCTCAAAGTCTCTCTAGTATCCTTTACACAAAACACAGACTAAAGACAATTATGGTAACACAAAGTCTCCCACAGTTGGCTTTAGGACATCTTCCAACTTACTTCCACTTGTTTTGCTTGTTTGATTAAATGGACAAGATTGTATTTAGGAAACAAACATAAGAACAATTTCTTAGATGACACAAGCTTATTCCAACACAAAGTTTGAAAAGTCACTTGCTTTCTCATTCATTTAATAAAATATGATTAACAGTCTAAGCTCAATGTCTCTAGAATGCCTTTCAATTTGAGTAGAGCTTCACTTCTGATAATAGAGAGATCCCCTTTATAAAAAATGAGAGATTATAATAATAACATCACAAGAAAGACTTGGCGCTTTTTTTCATGAAAACGACCCATGCTAAATTGAATGCATTGAATATTTGTGAAAGGGCCATGCTAGAGTAGGTCATCAACCTTGACTTTGGCATTTTGAATCATCTCAAATGTCTCTTCCTAAGCATGGGTTGTCTAGTCTTCTTTATGACGCTTACACGACTATTTATTCACCTTTACTTAATGCATAAAAATACGCTATGCCTTTGAATGTTTACTCTCTCTGATGTCCATCTGGTGGACTATTCCACCTACTAGAAATAACTCTCGTACAGATATTTCTAGATTTCTTGTAGTTGTTCCCTCCTTTCTTGCCACATTTTATCTCTTCCTAAGCAATCTGAGCTCTCAAGGCTACCTTCTCGCCTTCTGTTAGCTCCTTCAGCTCTTTTCTTGGCTGGTCGCTGAGTGTGTTCTCAAGTTTTTTGAAAATCAACGGTTATTCCATCACCCTAAATTTGACGTCCACGAGGATGTCACTGGTCGCTTGAACCACTTTAAACCTTAAACTCTTTTGGTTCAAAGGTTCAATGGTTCAATGGTTCAATGTTTTGTAAAGGGTCATGTTCGCTCTCTTTTTCTTCTTCAGTTGAACCATTTGTTTGAACCATTTGTTTGAACTTCTTTCTAGAATCTTTCGCTTCTTTCATTCGCTCGAAGCTTCCTTTCGAACTTTGAACTCTTTGAACCCTTTGAACCTTTGAACCATTTCGGTTCAAGGTTCAATCGGTTCAACGGTTCATTCTCTTTATTTGAATCCTTTGAAGCTTCAAACTCTCTGGATCCTTTCATTTTCTAATTTCGTTGAACTTATTGAACTCGTTGAACCTTTGAACCTTTGAACTCTTTTTGGTTCAAAGTTCAATGGTTCAACGGTTCAATCTTCACTCTTCAATGCCTTCTTTTCTTTAAGTCTGCCGAAGTCATTGAACCTTTGAACTCGTTGAACTTTGAACCTTTCAAAGGTGGGGTTCAATGGTTCATTTCAATTGTTTGAAGCCCGCCGTTAAGTCTTCTGATTGAACCTCGGCATTGAACCATCCTCAAAAGACTAAGGAAAAGCCTTAAGTGTTTTCAACTTCCTTTGAAGAAAGCCCACCTGTTGAACCTGCGACTTCCTTAGCTGAAAAATGCTTAAATATTTAAAAAACTTGACTGCTCAGAACATTTTGAAAGAAAGAAAGAGACCATTTTGGCCTACAGGACCAAAAATGATCAGCATGTTGTCCACAAAAATAAGTGACAGATTTTGGGAACAACAGCTGGCTCCAGTTGGGGAACTTCCACCTTACAAAAATGCTCTTCAGACTTATTGAAAGTGTTCTTTGGATCCCTTGAAAATGCCCTTCAGGAGCTTTTGAAAGTGCCCTTCGCCATCTAGACTTATCCTTCTGAATTTTTGCTAAGGGCACATACCGTACAAAAAATGCCCTTTGGACTTTTGGAATGGTCTTTTGAACTCTTGAAAGTGCCTTTCAAAAATATTAAAAGTGTCCTCCATCTTCTAAAATTGCCCTTCAAGGTTTGTGCAAGTGTCCTTCGCCGTTTGAAAGTGCCATTTAGGAATTTTGAAAAGGCAAAATGCCCGAAAGAATTGATCATTCGAAACTTTTGCAAGGGTAAAATTACCCTTTGGGACTTCTATAAAGTACCTTTGGCCGAAACAAATGACTCTACAATTCCTTTGGGCTTTTTATGTGAGCAAAATGCCTAAAGGGCAAGTGCCCTTCAAACTTTTTGCCATGGAAAAAAAGTCTGAAACAAATAAGACTTGGAAAATGAAATAGCTCAAAACAAAAGACCCGAAACCAATGAAATGGCCCTTTAGAACTTTTTTAAAACACTTATATCAAAAGAGATAAGACATTGAATTCCTTCAGAACTTTTGTAGCGGACAAAATGTTCAATGGAAATAAGTCTTTAAACTTTTTGTTTGAGACAAAAAGCCCAAAGATATATTTCCGTCGGACATTGTGTTCATGCAAAAGGCTCGGAAGTCGAAGGGAAAGAACGCCTTCACCAAGCAAAGACAAGGCAAAGGACTTAGCAAATTGTTTACATGGTCTTGACCTTTCAAAAGAACATATGGAGAAAGAATTGGGGCTAATGACTTAAACATTGATACTCACCCCAAGCTAGACTTAGGCATTTTTATAGACAAGGGCCCAATTACTCCAGTGCAATTTTTGGCACTAACATAATTCATATGAAAATTTAACATTTATTTATTTATTTTGGGAGAAGACTTATTTGTTGAGGATACTTTCCTTTTTAGTTATACTCAGAAAAAAGAGAGAGAATTTGAGAGTAGTTCAAGACTAGAGGGCAAAATAAAACACGTACAAATTTGTGCAAACTTACGTGAAATATTCTGTACTACACAAGCCTCATGGATCTATCAACGGTGATCTCATTTTTTTAGTATATAACAATCCATAATGATAATGATAATGTATCTCCTACGTACTTTTAGAACGTATGGCGAAGCCTGTCCTGTAAATGTAATTCCCGATTGGTTGTTTTGAGAATATAGAAGCAGTCAATAAAAGAAAAAAGCAGCAAGGAAGCAGCCAGAATCATTTGATTAATCCACAGGAACTTCTCCTTACATAAAGCAACGACAGGGAGGGCAAAGCGAAAGAGAAAGCGAAAGTGAAAGGGATACATCTCCTCTCTTTAGCATCTCTACGATGTGAGCCTTGGCAATAATTACAAGACCACCTTCTCATTCCAATGTAATATTCTTCTCCCGCGGCAGAAGCATACGCGCCGTGTATGTGCGTGTTTTATTTATATTTATATTTATATTGAAGTCAAGCGAAGAAGTAAGCATAATTATATCGAGATTTGAGAGAAAGAATGCCGGAGCGTGCAGGAAAAAATCTAATGCGAGCACCGCAGGGCAGGGTGCCCAGATTTGTGTGTGGAGTGATAGCGGGCCTAATATTGGTGATAGGGGTTGCAGTGCTTATAACATGGGTGTGTTTGCAGCCCCACAAGCCCAAATACCATGTGGCCTACGGCTCTTCCTCTCTCTTCAAAATCTCCGAAGACGACCTGGTTAGCTCCAAATTTCAGTTTAATCTCACAACCAGGAATTCCAACAAGAAAATCGGCATATATTATGACAGAATAAGTACGGCGGTGTCGTACGACGGGGATTACTTTGCGTGGGGAACGCTGCTGCCGTTCTATCAGGGGCACAAGAACACCACCTTCCTGCACACCAATCTCATAGGGGACATGGTTCCTCTGCAAGCGGGCAAATCCCACGATATGAAGGTGGAGCATTCCTCTGGCAATGTGGACTTAGCGTTCGAGCTCTACGCCATGGTGCGCTTCAAAGTCGGCAGCTGGAAGTCCGGCCATTACAAACTCAAAGTCAAGTGCCGCCACACCATGCTCCATGCTTCCGATGCTTCTTTCCAACACACCCCTTGCAAGGTCAAGGTGTAGGACTAGGACTAGGACTAGGATTGCAGGCTTTTTCTTTTCTTAATGTTTTCTCTTTCTTTATTAACTTCCCACCGTCTCTGTGCGTCTTTACATTTGGTTGAGGTGTTTGGTCTCTATAAAATCGATTGTATGTATGGTTTGAGGGAGGAGGATTTGCTTATTTTATCTTTCCATAATTTGAAAGTACCTACGCTCTTTGTTTGTATTATTCTAAACTTTCTTTCTTTAATGACGTTGCATTTTGTATGACCACGGACCTTGCTTCCTTCTTACGCTTATTTAACTAACTGCGGTCTTTACGCCTCTAATATAATTTTTATGTCAATTTTATAATTATAACAAAGAAATGAGGTGTAACGGCTTATAACTCTTTTTAATGGGAATGTGGCTTTACATCAAAATGTAACATATTTATTCATATAATATGTGATTACCTTCATTCACATGTAAAATAGTAAACTAAATTTAATCATTGATTTAATTTTAGTATACAAAATGATAAGATATTTAGGGTTTAGGAATGACAACGTTATTTTTATAATATGTTTTGATTTTCTTGATATCATAGTTAGGTCTTTGTGTTCACTATCTAATGTATTTTAATGAGCACAACTATCTTTAGTGAGTTGAACAACACTTACATTTATCGATGTGTTACATTTTCATTCCACATTCTCCTGCAACCTCTCATATCAAAGTTCCCTACAAGCTCCAACGATGTCATTTTTAATGTATTTTTCATTCCTATTGAAATGTTTAATAATTAATCTTTTTTTCTATTATAACAAAATAATGTTTTTGCACCATGTATCACATATAACATTTGTTGAAGATATATGCCTCACATTCATTGATCATTATGTCTTCTCTTCAATGATTGTAAGGTTGTGAAAGCAAAAAGATTGCATAAAGCGTCAAAGATATACAACCCAAATACCTTCTTGTTCTCAACTATTAAATGGTGTTTTGTGATGACACAAGTTTATTTTCAAGGTTTAAACTATACCCATGTTAATAAATCATGTTTGAAGAGCATCAATTTATACCCTATATTAATGTTTATATATCTTATATAATAAAACAAACGTTTTAATAGCAACAATATATATTGTTATCCGAAAAACATATAATGTGATCTAGATGAATAGTTTGGCAGTGCCAAAAGGGGTTAAATGACATAAGATACAATCCAATGTCAATGTTTTGATCTTGATATTATTTTATTGTTTTAACACTTCAATTGAACTAGGTTTTGAGTATTTCCTTTAAAATTAAGTTCAATTTAGTAATTATTTAATCAATTGTGTTATATAATGATAATGCAATTCATTACTTGACTAAGTTATTGATGCAAGATCATACAAGGCATATGGGAAACCTTGCATAAAAAAAATAAGTACTTAGTTTTTTAGTTTTCAATAAGGAGTTTAGGGTAGATTTATTAGTGTGAATAGGATTCTTTGGTCATATTATGAGATCCACTTCTAGTTCACGGAGTTGCAATAGTCTCAATGAATTCATAGGGATCAAATTTGGGGTCACACTGTACTACACAACTCTAAGTTTCTTGGTGGTCACATATATTTTCTATTCACACCCTAAGTTGTAATGTCTGGGAAACCACTTCAATATTCCCTAAGTTTTTATGAAAAATGATAACCACACAATATTCCTAAGTTGTTATGGTGGGCACATTATCCATTTTAATTGGACCCCCATATGTGTTTGTGTGTGTGTGTGTGTGTGTGTGTGTGTGTGTGTGTGTGTGTGTGTGTGTGTGTGTGTGTGTGTGTGTGTGTGTGTGTGTGTGTGTGTGTGTGTGTGTGTGTGTTTGAGAGTAAATTTTATAGTCCCATGGATATCATCAACCCTGATGAGGTTCAAAATTGAATTGGAAAATCTAATAGGTCTATGTCTCCAGAGCATTCACTTCTTGGAATTTGTGCAAAAAGTCAACACAAAGCTCTTGGAATTTGTGCATAAGATGATAGATTGATGAGAAATGAAGGTTATAAAATTTATTATTTTATTCATGGAGTCCATGGCCTCCATTTCCTCCCATGGGAGTTAAAAAAATCATGTGAGTTTGAGATGCCAAGATTGCAACACATGTCACAATCACAGGGTTAAATGTTATAAGGTGATCACAATGTAATGAAGACATGTTGCAAATTCTAAATGGAATTAATATAAGACACGGGTCCATATTTTTAAAGAGAATCCACAGTGAACAAGGACCACTTTGCAGACACGTGAAAATTTATATATTGTAATTGATATTCCCAGAGTCGACAAGGAAATAATTGGATCATGAGGAGCATTTGAGCTCATTTATCAAAGTCTGTAGGATCATGCTACATGGCATGATCATATGAACTGGTGGTCATAATTTCAAATTGGTCACAATGTAGTGCAATGACACAATAATTTAAAGTGGCTATAACTTCCACTTGGGATCACCATTTGCAATGTTCTTGGTCTTATTGGAAATTTGGGAATGATAGCTTCTAATTATTAAAAAATATATTTTGATTAAAATTGTTAATAAGGGAGAGATCAATAATATATTTGTGTTATTTTTCAAATATATCTTGATTTAATGAGAGAATTATGAGGAAGTTAAATATTTGGGGACTAGAGTGATAAAAGGGATCATAACCACAGATAATAGGTTCCTGTTATTAAGAGGAAGGTTCCCAAATAGAGGAGATCTAAAAAATGAAGATTGAAAAGAGCCACATATCGAAAAGGGGACACAATAAAGATCAATGAGAAGCCTCAGAGAGGAGTTACAAAGTTTGAAATAGAGAGTGAGATTGTAAAGCCTAAAAGGCTTAGAGACATAGAGGATAACGTATCCATTAGAGAATCATTATGAATTTAGGTGTGGTTAATAATTATTTCATTGAATAAAAAATTAATGTATTTTGTTTTCCACTATATAATTATAGATGCACATACAAGAACTTCCCATCACTAGGACCCCCTACCATAGCTAAACTAAGTGGTATAAGATCCCAATTTTGTGCTTGATGAGAATTATTTTCCACATTGTTATGGGTAGAAAATAAGAGAGTGCATCTTCCAATAGAGAAAAGTTGTTAGATAGAAGGTGTCGATAGATAACTTGTAGTCAAAGTGAGTTTTATGTCAGGTGAGAGGAAATATTTCATGTACATAAAAGCCATGTGATAAAGTGTGAGACTCTTTTTTTAATCAGTTTCAAGTTGTGAAAATAACCTTGCATTTGTTGTAAGTGTTGATGTATGTTTATGTGCCAACACATAACATACCAATATACAAGATTTTTCCCTCTTGTTTTAAGACTGTTAACAAATAAAAAGGCATTATTTATTGGTATTGGGATCTCTTATGTATATTTTTTAGAATACATATGAGATTATTCAACTATTACCATAGATATTTCAAACCTCTTACTCAACACTACATGAATTTTGGAAATTTTATTCCACTTTAGTTACTAAAAATGTTAACAATAATGTTTCCTAATTTTAAAGGAAGGTCAAAAAGAAATAAATAAGGGAAGGAAGGTAACATAGAAAATGGGATCTCTTAGGTCAAGTGAAGATACCAATGTTTGGTGAGTACTCTATGCATCCAACTAAAGGTTGTCTCTACATAACTAGTTTTACTTGTGCTTAGACTAGAATAAACAAGTAGAGTTTCCATGGAAATTGTGATGAGCATAATCCATGTGACATCATCTCATAAATTGAATAGTCATAAATAGTTTTAGTAAATTGCATGTCTATAATTATTTATACAAGTATGATAAATCAAATATATTAGTAAAAATAATAAATAATTCATCTCAATAAAGCACATACATATTAAAATCCAAAATCATATCAGAGTCCACCAAGCTCAACATTCACCACTTCACCCTAAGAATGGGAAGGCTTCCAAAAAGATAACAACAATAGTTATGAACACCCTCTTGAGTTTCTATAATTTTTTATTGAAAAATACAACATAAAAATAATATTACAAAGAGATATATATGTAGATAAGATGAGACCCACCATCCAAAAGGACAAAATCCCACGCATAACCATCATGACTCAATTTGTTACAACAAGTATGAACAAAAGAATCAATATCTAAAGTGTAAGCCTAAAATCAATACACATTATTACCCTTTTAGGACCATTCAAATACATAATGATTAGAAATAGATTAGAGTCTACCATGGGAGCACCATCTAACATTTTTTATTATTCTTGAGTTTCCATGGCTTGATAGATACACTTAGCTTCTTGGTATAGTTTTGTAATTTTGATAAGTGGTTCAAGGAATAACATATCTCAATGGGTCAATGGCTCTACCTATCTATTTTGAGGGGCCTTGAGGCTACTTTTTACTGTGACCACCTTGTTGATGCTCTAAGTATCATGGGTTGCTAAATCAATGATTTATTGTGATTATTTCCTATGGGTCTTAGAGAATTTTAAATTAAAGTAAATTTTTAATCTTTTAAGATGTATCCAAAATTCATCCTTGATGATAATAGTGCCATCTTGGTTAAACAAAAAAATAATTTTGACCTTTTTAAAGGAGGCTAGTATTTTCTCGTTGCTTTCTTTTGAAGGAGTCATAGTAGCTTTTTCATCCCTCAACCACTTCTCCAAATAGGTTCTCATGTTTATTTAAAAACGTTTGATATAAATCAAGTTCTATCATTAACATGATATTTAACCAAGTTAACATTCCTTCGTTAATCACAACTGCTATTTTATTCAGCTTATTGTCCATCATAATGATTTACTCTAAATACTCATGTGTTTTCTAGTAAATCACACTGATCTTTGGCAAAGCTTTCATAATATCCTCTAAAGTATGAAATGGTTCAAATAGTGCTCCTACTTTATCCACTGGGTTATCTGGGAAGGTAGTCCTCACTTGGTATTCTAAGTTTTTAATTTGTTCTTAAATTCCTCCATGAAATTTTCAATCATCTTATGAGAGGCCCTCACAACCAAAATGGGATCCACATTAATTCTTTCTTCCCCTATTTCTCTCTTATTTTTGGTCAAGGAAAATAAGTCTTCATCTATCTACTAGATCATAAGGTTATATTATTGTGTAAATGTTTTAGTCATTACCCTTTTCATTCTACTAGTCTACTTATCAAACTTGATCTATATATTTGTCTCACCATGGTACACCATCCTAAGACTCTACATTTTTATAATTGTAAGGAATAAATTCAATATCCTCCTTGCACTGGTCCAAGGGTCCTTGAAGTGGTGGCAATGGAGGATGTAGTTGATGATGTGGATGTGGAGGGCATGAATGTAGGAGGGGTTTGGATGGGAATGAAAGATAAAATTGGAGTGGGAGTGAAGGTAGATATGGTAAAAGGAGATGAATATGGGATCATGTAGGCCCTGATCTCTTCTAGTGTCATTTGGACTATGGGTCCAATGACACCACATATATTTATCATCATTCTCAAGGAGGATATGGGCTTACTGAAAGTGAAACTTGGGATACCTAGGACATAAGATATTGGGGACCAAGAAGGAGATACTATTAGTGTAAAACCAAGTTTTTAAGGAGGCATAGGATTAATTGGATCACTCTATGTTATAGGGGGTGTAATAAAGGAATAGTTGTATAAAATGGGGATGTAGGGCTACTGAGTGCAAAGATTTTAAGATTAATTGGATGAAAGTGTGGAGTAGGACTAGGTAATGGGATAACTACCTATGTAGTGGCACTTAGAAATGAGCATATATGATGGAATGCTGTCAATAGGCCATGCTAGTGCATACTAGTGTCACACTTGAGGTTAATGAATTATCAAGGGAAATAAAAACTAAAACATTTGGAGGAGAAGAACTTTAGAAAATAGGGGAACATGAAACCAAGGGACTAGAGACTACAAGAGGAATGGAAACAAAAAGGGAACCTAGGGAAATATGACTAGGCATTGGTGAGACAAGTGCCTAAAATATAGGTTTGTTATAAGTAAGTATTGTTGGTTTTGGTGACAAAGATGGCTATGCCTCTGGGTAACTATGTTGGGACCCATAGTCACTAGAAATATATATTGGGTGCTTAGGGGAGGTTTGACTCATTTGGTTGTCTCTCCATTTGAGGTAGTAGTAGCTGATGAAGATCAAGGGGAACTAAATAGATCCCTTGTAATATGATTTATTTCATCTTAATATCCATCATTTGGGTATCATCTGAGGGTAGGGGCTCATTGGTTCTTTATTCTAAAACTTGGTTCTTGGATTGTTTTTCCTTGAATATCCTTGTAGCTTTCAACTTATCAATCACTTCATTATCATTTAACAAGCTCAAATGAAACCTATCATCATCATGGGGCTCATGGTGATAAGTAATATTAATCATTAACCTCAATGTTTCTACTTGCCTATGAACATTTCTATGGGGATCCCATTGTATGTCATCACAAGACTACATGTTGAAGGATGGTATATGAGTAACCATGGTTACTATTTATATAATATTATTATACTCATGGTAACCAATGATTAGAGGTAGGCATGGGTAAGGTCTATACCTCCTATTAGAATAGTAACCAGCCATACCATTGACATATTAATATTCTATCTCTTTCTACACCAATTTATCAAGAACATGGTAGGGTAACCTAAAGGGAATACCCTGAGTTCCTTCAACTTTGATCAAAGTGAAATATTGATAGTAATGATAGGCACCAATATCCATGATTGAAGCTCTCAAACATTATATAATTTAAACATCCTCCTCTTGTTGATGACAAATTATAGAGGTGGTAGAAATGATTGAAAATGTCTTCAATGTGAGCTATGAAATTGTTAATGTAAATATTGGAGTAGACCACATGTACTAAGGGACTAGAATGTGTCCTTATTGGGATAAAAGAGTGCTTGAAATGAATAGTGGCACAATACGCATCTGCTAGATAATACATAATATAAATTTACCTCCTTTCTTAACCATCACCACCTATTGATCGATG
This sequence comes from Torreya grandis, assembly GCA_037957365.1. Taxonomy (NCBI): domain Eukaryota; kingdom Viridiplantae; phylum Streptophyta; class Pinopsida; order Cupressales; family Taxaceae; genus Torreya; species Torreya grandis. The sequence goes on along the minus strand of JARHVA010002521.1, from coordinate 1,630,099 downwards.
TAAAAAGTTATAATCCATCCCAGATCTTGTATTTAATTCCCATCAATGATTATGCTCAGGAGGGTTACCCAAAACTTATTAAAAATCATGATGTCACTAACCCCAAATAGTCTAATGAACAATAACTTTCCAACCCTAATTCCATATATGAATGTTTTAATTATATAGGGAGTTAATGCCATCCTTATTTACCCAATTTTTTTGTATATTCTACCTAGTCTTTTATGGTTTCTATAACATCATGTGTTTCTAAACACTTCACAATAATATCCCTACTATATGGGATATTTGGGTTAGGTAAATGATAACAAATTCTAAGGCAACCCTAGAGATCAAATATTTTCTATATTTTCCATTATCCATTTTAATGATATTGTTTCCACATGTAGATTTCATGAGAAAATTACAAAATAGATCACAATAGGAAAATACCTCAGTCTTGGCAGTGGCCTTTTGGAGTCTCAATTTCTAGATTTTTAGTAGGTCATCTAATAGTTTAATCTATTATTGAGTAGCATCATTATTATCTACCATATTTTACATTCCATCAACTACCTTAAATACCTCATTGTAGTCCATGTATCTTATTATGCCTGCATGAAGGTGGTGTCTCTAAATTCTTGTGCATGTTTATGGTTTGATGAAGATGTTTCCATGGTAAATGTTAACTCAAATAACACTTTGAACCATTTATGAAGGAACACAAGCTATTTATATAATTAATTAAAGGTATCCTTTAAATACTAGATAATATGATTTCTTTTGGTCTAGACTATGAGAGTAATGGGTAAGAATTCTTCTTGGAAGGGACCTTATGGGTTTTTGAATTAATCTTGCATTTATGGTGATTCAAGTTGATCATCATGTGTGTTAACTATAAATTGATATACTATTAAATTTAGCCACCTTTCCACTTTTGAATTATTTTTAAAATATTTGAGTTTAACTTTAAAATTCTTTGTGGCGATGTGACCTATCCATGTATCAACATTTTAAGATCCTTAAATTATACAATTCTATAAGTAAAGTAAAACTCTGGGACTATGTATCTAACACATGGCCAATGTTGATTGGATGACTTTCCCACATCATTTTTTTCCATTTCTATCATGGGAGATACATACATTGCAAGGATATAGGAGTATAGTTTGATAGGTGGAAGGATGTGATTAGACACAGGGTCATAAACCTTACCATTTTACTAGTAACATGGGACTCTGAGATCTATAGGGGAAAAAAGATTAATTTAGTTGAAAAAGGTAATTTATAAAGAAAATAAATCTTACATGTTAAGGGTGAGTCATGAGAGAATAAATTACAACACTCTAAGAGTATGGATCATGACACTCTAGGAGTGTGGGACCTACCATGTCACCACCAAGTTTTTCCAAAGAAACAATAGAATCCAAAAGAATCAATAAATATTTAAAGAGAATAAAATGGAATAAATTTAATGTAAAAGAGAAGTACATGAAAATCAAAGAGTGATTCATTAATTAAAATGGACATTTAAAATTATCTTGAAAACATAAAGGCTAAACGACATTAATCACCAACTATTGCAGGCCCTATTCGATTACCATCCAAGTGGGAAAGCATGCGATGAATGTTTCTTGAATTACCCTTTCTTAGGAAACAACTTGTAATTTTATTGAGACATTTGTTTTTCACTTTGGTTTGATATTTTATTATATTTAATTCATGAGGGTTTGGATCCAATATAGCCAAGGTAAATGAGTAGTTCGATAAATTATTATCACCAAATATTTTTCTTCTACTATTTTCATAAACCTCAAGATGAATCTTAATGTGTTTAAGGTGTAGTGTTGACTTACCCTCAGTAACAAAATTATTCTTAATTTACATATTAATTCTTGAAATAATGACTTCACTTGTAATTGATATTATGAAACAATCTTCCATGCTATTTTCATGTTTAGAATAAAATAAAACTTCATAGTTTCCAAAGTTTAGGCAACACATTCATTGTCTTGTCATCAATTTTAAGGGACCAAATTAGTAGGCCTAAGGGAAAATAAATACATGCTCAACCAACCACACATTTATAGGGGAATGACAATGCTTATTGCTTAATATAATGACTTAAAACTTGGTTGGTCAAATGCCACAAGTTGGGGGTGATAAGATTCATTACCGCATATAATAATTAGGATGGTTTTTCATGGAAAACATCAAAGGATAACATAAATGGGCCCAAATAAGAATAAAAACAAAATAAAATGAGGAAATAAGTGAAAAAAATAAAAAATAAGAAAATTAATATAAATCAAACTACTCTAATCCTATTCTAAGACTACACTAATATTAAGCTAAAACTTGTAGTTACTTTGAAATAGATGTGGATGAAAAAGAGAGATCATTTCCTTGTAAATCCTTTAGCTTGAAGGCATGTAATTCCAATATTTTAGTGATTTGGTAAGAATCAATCTAGATGGGGCCCAACATGGAATGTTTGCCTTTTTTACCATGAGCCTTATCCCATAATAAGAATAAAGTAGATATATTTAAAGTTCACTTTATTCTTTTGTCAAACCATATTTTGAAAATGTCTTGATTTTTGTTGACATTATGGAGGATTTTTCACGTAATCTTCCCTTTGAACAATGTCCATTAGTCTTGAATTCGCCATTTTGTATCTATCCATTTATTCTTACATGATTTTGTATATAGGCAACTGAGTGTCATGGGGAATGTTGGTTAATGGACATATACCAAGAGAAATGGTGAAATCTTGAGGGATTTTTTATTTGGTTTGATAAACCTAAATTACATATTTCAATAGGGAATGCATGTCTCTAGGTCGTTTGTCAGTAGATTTCTTGACCACGTCCACTATATTATTATTCATGGATTTAATGATACCATTTCTCTATGATTAATAATTGGATGAAAACTTTAAGATGATGTTGCTTTCATAGGCCCACTCCATGGGTTTTAATGAATGTAAATTAGGTTTATTGTCATAGACCAATGAGACTAGTGTACCAAATTGGGTGAATATATTCTCTTTCAAAAATTTGATCACTTAGCTATATTATTTTTATGGAAATATACTCAGTACACCTTTTTAATAGTATGTATCACTCACTATGAACTTATGTCCCACTAAATAATTATGGTTAATGACTCCAACATAATCCAATCCCCACTGAGCAAAGGGATGTTCTTCAATCACATGTTGGAGTGGCATTGTAGCATGAACTTATATTTTAAGGAAAGTTTGGTATTCATGGCATGCCCAAATATGATTATACACATCCCTAAAGATGGTGGGCCAATAGTACCCAACTCATAATATTTTATGAGATGTTGTAATCCTTAAGGTATGGCCACTACTTAACCTTTCATGAAAATTAGTCATGACTTCTCCAAACTCTTATTTTGACATGCACCATAAATATATTCCTTCATAATTGTTGTGATGAACCACATATTTATTTAACATGTAATATGATACTTTTAGATAGAGAGATTTTTTTTAAAAAAAAATTCTAGAGGGGATTTCCCATAAATAATTTGGTGAATGATTAGGTCACACTAGTCTTATCTTGTCATCTCTACCTGATCCAATTGCATAATAGTGATTTTGGGACCACCTTATGTCTTTAGTTACATAAGGTATTGGCCTTTCAACATTATGAAAAGTTTAATCTCTAGGTCATACTCTTTTATCTTGGCTAGCCATCTACCTCTATGTTTACCAAGTTGATTTTGTCCAAGCATGAGGTTTATATCTGGATTAGGGATGATGCCATACACCTTGTTTTAAAGATTATAATGCAAGTTCTTCACATATTTCACCAAAGTGTAGGCATGTTTTGATATGGTTAAGTACTTTAGCTTTACATATTTCAAGTTAGTGATCATGAAGGCTATATGGTGTTCCTTTTCATAAATATTTTCTATGAGTACAACAACTATGGTATGCTCAAAGACAAAAGAGTAAAAGTCCTTTGTAGTATGGGATGATCAAGACCAATGCTTGCATGATTGCATTTTTAATGTCTTATAAGTATACTTTAGCTTGATGAGTGCACTCAATTTTTTATTCCTATTTCAATAATCATTCAAAGTTTTAACAATATCAACAAATCCATAAATCAATTTGCACACAAATTTAATCATGCCAAAGAAATATTTTAACTCTTTTTTGCCATTTGGGAGAGTTATATTAGAAATTGAATTAGCCCATTTAGGGTCAATAGAGATACCTTATTTTTTGATAATGTAACCTATAAGATTAACTTTGGTGACCCCAAAGACATTTTTATTAGGATTTATGAAGATACCATACCTTTTGTACCTCTCAAATGCCTTCTATAGATGATGTATGTGATCAGACCTATGCGTTATGAAAATAGTTAGGTCATCCATATATATTATTATGCATTTGAAGATCAAACCTTGAAAGGTTGAATCCATAGCTATATGAAAATTAACTCCTACATTGATGAGGCAAAATGGAATTCTTTTACAATAAAATGTGCCCCACTTGGTGGTGAAAGTAGTCTTGATTCAGTATTTTTGGTTCACTAAGACTTAATTATATCACAAAAATCCATCTAATAAATACATCAATTAGGAATCACTGACCATCTATATTAATTCATATAAGGAGTAAAAAGGTTAATTATCCTTGTATGAGGCTTTATTTAATATTTTAAAGTTGACACAAAGTCTTATTTCTATGTTTTTCTTGTGAATAAGCACCAAGTTGGCAAACCAAGTAAAATGGTGAACTAGGAAGATGATCTCAGATGAGAGAAAATTATGAACCTCCTTGTGGATGAGATGTCTAAAATAGTGTTAATAGGTTGTTTTATCTATCTAAAGGGTTTATGAATTTGTCTAAGTGGGATGGTGTGGTTTGTCAAAATTGGATTGAAGACCTTCAAGTCATCATAATTCCAAGTGATAACTATATTATATAATAAATAATTTGAGATATTCTACTTTTGGTCTATTATAGTTAGGACCAATGTTGACATTATTGGGTTCCTTCACAGTTATGAGGTTAATGGTGTTAGATTGTTGCTTTACAAAGGGTGGTTTATTGGTCTTTCCAATTGATCTATCTAAATATAATATACTTTTGAGTGAAGTTATGCATTTTGGGATATGATCCTCTTTTGAATTCATGATACCATCATCATCATCATCATCATCATCATCATCATCATCATCATCATCATCATCATCATCATAGTCACTATCTAAAATATCATCCCTCTATATCTCATCTATGATTTGAGTTTTTAATACCCCAAAATTTTTTAGGAAGTCCAAGATATTATGATCATCATAAAAATCTTCAAAATTTTCAATATTTTCTAAAACCGAGGGGAAAGGTATTAGCTCTATAGATAAGTGTTATAGCTCAGAATCATCTATGGGGGCATGTTTGTAGCTAAAGTTATTAGGGAATTTGTAACCTAGTTATCATACCTAGGAATGGGAATACTGTTGATAGCATTAGACATTTAAATTAAGTCCTAATCTTGGTTCTTGTATTTATTTATATAGGATATCTTGAATTGGAACCCACACTTTTCCTAGTTGATCACTAGTTTAGAATCCCCACATACTTGTAAATCTTTAACCTTATGTTTTAGATCAAATTATAAGCCTAGTATTAATGCTTCATACTCAGTTAAGTTATTGTTATAAGGGAATGATAATATATAAGTAACCAAGTGTCATTTACATTGTAGAATGAAAAATAAAATAACAACTCTAGAACCTTGTTTAGAGTGGGCCCCATAAAATTAGAGGGACCAAAAACCTATCCATTCAAATTTTTTTTAGTTTCACCTCTAGTAGGATATATGGATAGAGTGTAAATACTAATGCCAGATGACACTACATTCATTTTATCATTTATGGCATTCAATTATATAATCATGTCTTTTATCTGAATTTCCTTATCAATCTATATTTTATTAGTGATACCTCTCCAAGGAATCCACATGTGAGTAAAGCCTATGTCCATGTATCCATTTATTGTCTTATACCAATATCTAATTAGTAACATCTATACACCTTAGGTGTTTTTACCATATATATGTCTATAAAATGATATAATTTGGGTTTGGATTCTAACTACATGTGGACATTAAACAATTCATCTACCACTTTGATCTCATATTTTTCTAGTTGTACAACTATCTTGTTAGACTTGATAAGATTTATCCCTAATTTATTGAAAATTATTGGAGGCATGATATTGGTTGAGACTATGGAATTGACCAGACATTTATGCAATTTCATTCCAAATATTCAAAATTTAAGGAGGAAAGGGGTGACTTAAACCTTTTTATTATGTATATCTACATTAACATGTGTAATATTTTACTTAGGGTGGACTGGTTTGTTAATTAATACTTTTAAAATCAAATCACGTTATTCTATCATATAAGATAAATCATGCAATATGATATTTTCCTTGATTTTATTCATGTATTCCACTATGTTATAACCCATTTTATTGAGGATAGGTAAGCTTCTCCTGGATGCATTTTATCCACCTTTAGGGGGTGGGGATCATTATTGGCTTTAGGATTAGGAGGATTAACACCACTATTTAGGGGGGTGGATGTTGTGAGGGGTAAATATTGTGTTTAAATCTTTAATGTGTATTTATTTATCTAATACTATTGAAATGCATGAATCTCACCTCTTTTTTCAAGGGGTTAATTATCTTCTTGGTTGGGAAATTTGAGAGTTTCCAAAATCATTGTAGTTATTTGATACCTCGATGTGCTTGGGGCCTTAGATAATTTGGTTGCATTCTAATGGTTTGAAACCACTTGTTATCCATATAATTTTGGAATACTTCAAAATCACTTCAAAACTTAATGTAATAAAACTCTCCATGTTGGGATTGTGTACTCTACACTAGCTAGGTAGGGCTAATTCATAGATGTTGATCTCAAGTAATTTGTTACGTGAGTGTTAAGGCTGATTATTGGAATGATTACAGGGATGATTGTATATATGGTAGGATAAATTCATATTAGATATTTCCCCACCAATGTTCCTTAATTACCTTTAAAGGCACAAGAAGTCATTGCTAATATTTTGTACCATACATTGTATAGCATCTAACTTAATATTAGTAGAATCTTAGGGCACATTTTTGACATTATTTATAATGGTGACCAATGCTTGGATGTGAATTTGGGTTACAAAATCACCATTATTTAGGCCAATAAATATTAAATTTTGGTTGGGCACAACATGTATTAGGGTTATTCAATTCATCACTGACAAAATATTGAGCTTTAAGATGTTTTAATTTGCATTAGGGATTATATTTAAGGTTGGTAGGTTTGGTACCACATTTTGAATAGCTGCAAGCATCTGAACCTATATATTTAACTAATTATCTACCTTAATAATTATTATCACTTAAATTTTCGCCCTTGAGAGGTGTCTTTAATCCCTCTCACTTGATCTATACAATGGGATTAGTCTTAGGTTGTGGGTGATCTCTAAGTAGACTAAACCTCTAGATTTTGGGATACCTCCCAAGTACAACACCTATATTAATAATTACACTACTTATTTAATTGGAAAATGGATATAAGGAAGGATAAAAATAACAAGAACACTTGGAGGTGTTGCACCAAACATGATATCCTCTACGTGATAAGGTTTTCACTATGAAACAACAAGTTACAACATGATTCTACTACTCCAAGATAATCCCTATCACACTAGTGCTTCAATATGAAGATTATGGAAATTAAAAGGTCTTAAAATGAAATTAAAGAGGTAATAATAAAATAAATTAATGATATATCAGTTTTCAAACTCATAAAACCATGTGTCATACTTCATATGACTCGTGAAAGGAAGATAAACTCACATAGACACATGCAAGAGAAGGACAAATGCAAAGAAGATCACTCACTATCACAAAGAATTTATCAAAAATTAATTTTAGATCATTGTATAAAAGATGAAGATATAAATGTTTACTTTGAATTTATTTCAATTGACAATTAAAAATCTTAATTTTGGGGGGGCTTCTCCATTACCAATTTTAGGATACATTCCTAGTCATTCAATGCTTGTTTTATAACAAGAATAGAGGAGAAGAGAGAACAAATAGCATAAAAAGATCGTTATGACAATTCGTCATCAAAATAATTATAAAATATGATAATATTAACACCAATCCCATTGATAATGTGTTTTCATCTTCCTTCTTTAACTTCATGACCAAGTGTTGATGAGTTTCCTTTTGAAGAGTGGTGTAGGAGGCTATTTTAGCCATCCGGAACTTATTGAATATAACTCCCTTAAATTTAGGTTACACATTTTAATTTTTAAGGTTAGTTACAAGTATTTAAAATGACATTTGGAATGTTTAATAAACTTATATGCCAACCTTTGTCTCCTTTATACCTCTTCATCAAATGAAACTTGCATTTGAGCTTCAAGTCTCTTTTAAGACTTACCCTTACTATTATAACCTATTTAATCTATCAAAGTAAATTTTTGGGAAATGGATACCTCCATATTAAACTATCACTTTATGAGGTTCTTGCATCAGGTCAAGGAACTTTGGTTTTCCTTGAAAGCTACTTTGTAGTTGTAGCCCTTACAAGAAAGTAGTCGGATATCTTCTTCATCATGGAAACCTCAAGTAACATTAAGGACTATATATTTGGTTTTGTTTAAGACTAGAGAGTCTTCAATGTGTTCATACCATGCCTCTGGGATAAGTTCTTATATATTTTCAATCCACAACCTACCTTTATAAGGCCTTCAACTAGGCTTCTCATGATAGTTAATGGGGCAGTTCTCACTTTAGCCCAATATAGTGACTTTTTAGCTCATTTATCACATTAATAAGTATTTAAAATAGAGTATATAATTTCATATGATCTATTAATAAGATCATAATGCCTTCCAACTTGATTTGATGGCTTATCACAACTTTTCATGCTTCCAAATAAGTCTAAAACCTTCATTTTTGGCCTTTTCTATACACTCTACCTCCACACATGATGAAAATATAATTTAAAAGGTGACAAGGAGAGTCAAAAAAATAATATAGTTCATGTTAGGTCTCAGCCAATACATATTGGGCACTTAATAATTCAAACTCCTCCATCGAGTCCTTTTGAAGGGTTTAGGTAGAGTTTAAGTAACAATTTATTAACGATTGTTCATAGCCATGACAGATTAGATTATTGAAAAAAATCCAAGGTTTTTGAGTGGAATTTTTTTTTTACCTTTATTAATTATATAATAATATCATGCATCTTCTCATTGACGTTCACACATAGAGAAGATGTTTCTCAGGTAGCCAGTCTTGCAATTGTGAGCTCGAGTAAGGTGACTTGGATAAAAAAAGGAATGAAATAATTTTTATTTAGATTAAAAATAATAATTCATTAAATTTATATTATTCACTAATTCACTCCTCAAACTAATTTTAACCTTTGCTAGCATATGATCAGGGTTTGAGAGTAACATTGTGCTATTGACACTAGGAGTCTGTGTTTTTCCATTTTCTCAATTTGAAGTGAGTTAAAACCTAATATAATTTTAAATTATAATTTTATTCATATTATTTAAACTCTAAAACTATACAAGTCACCCCAAAATTTTAATTTTCTTCACATTTCACATATAGGCCTAAGTATGCTTATTTAGACCTTCTAGGCCTAATTAGCCTTTTTAAGCCTTTAATTACCTTCAATCAATTTGAAAAATTAAATATAACATTGATATATTTTATTTATAAAATTAAAATAATTATTTCACCTTAATTAAATTCATGTTCTCAAGCAATTTTCAATATATTTCCTTTATCTCATCCAAAGCCTGCCTATTGTGATCATTAGGTCTGCCTGGACTGTATTCTGAGTGTAAGTCTTATTAATTGGAAATTTTTATGATATAAATGAAATTAAAATATAAATCATACTTATCATGAATATTTTAATTCCTTTCAACTCTATTTCCATCATGTACATCCTCATTTTCCTAAGTTTTCCCATAACAGGCATGTGATCATTAGGTCTGCTTAGACTTTACTTGAAGTTGAGCTCATTTAATTGTTGTTTTAGTACTCTTGATGGTCCTATTAAGGATTGAAACCATAATAAAATTATATCTAACCTTTTAAACTTTTTAATTCTCCCACCCAACTCACAAAACTTAGTATTCATCTACCTAGGCCTTTGTTAGGCCTGTAGGTGCACATTTAGCCTATAGCTCTTTCTTGCCCATGCTTTGTGATTTTTAAGTTTACACAACCAATGGTAAAATTATCGATAATGATTAATTATTATTAATTATCCCATATATGTATTTATTCTTGTAAACTAACTTGATCAACCCACCTATTCTTCACATTATTGTACACTGTATACTTGCAAACATCCATCTCCTTCATGACTGACTATTTTAGTCTGATGATCAGAATTAGGGAATAGTAAGTTTTATATTTATAATTAGAATGTAATAATAACATTTAATAGGTTTCATTTTAGTATTCATAATCATCCTATCCCTTTCACACCCAACTACCTACATAGTGTTTTGAGTTTTATTCTTCCTCATTGCATGTAGCTAATTGAGTACACTCATATTCCCTCAAAAACATTCATGATAAACTTGTAAAACTTAATTAGAGTTCATTTTTATGGTTTAAAAATTCTCCAACACCATGGTAAATTAACGTATAATTTTGTTCTTGAGATTGCCACCAAAAATGTATAGAATACCTTCTATAGGTTATCCAAGATTACCAAGGCCCATCTCAAGTGATATTGAATATTTGTATGCTCTCTTGGCTCTCACCCATCATATTATATCAATTTTATCTTTATTTATGTATCTTATAAAACTCATATCTTAGTCATAAACCTTGTCTAATTCATCTCACCAACAGAGTTATAACTCACTACCATACATAACTACATTAATCTTTGGTGTCTCTGCTCTTTATAAGCTTAGAAGAAAATTGACCTTTTGGTTGAGGTTAGACATTGATGTTAACTATTTTATGTATACTAATAGTTGATCAAGAATCAAATATCCTAAAGATGCACTTGAAGAATCATCTACAAGTCATAGGTTTATTGTTCTTTTGGCACGTTTAGGACTTGTTGTAAGACCCTACAACCAATGGTTTTCAAGGTTTATCACTATTTAATACACTTGAGGATGAGTTTTTAATTTTCAATAAGTTTGTATATTTAGGGTCACTAGAGGATGAAAAGATACAAAACAATCAACCCCTTACCTATAGTTCATTGAAACATGCCTGCCACCCATCTAAATTGAAGGTTTTAGTCCATTTATACCATCACATGCCAAGAAAATGTTGGATTGTGATGGGAGAGAATGAATGGAACCCTTAAAGACCTCTTACAATTGTCTTCATGCATTTATTGATCCTTAAAACTCTAAAATTATAGAAAACTGACCCTGGTGGGGTTTTGAGTCTTTTTTATGCTCCTTAACTTCTTAACATTTGTTTATAAAGTTAAGGATCTTAACAAAGAAACTAATGAACCAAAGTGTAAGGGAATAAGTACCCCATACTACACCCAAGATCTCAGCTTCCAAATTTCTCTCTCTTCCTTGCACTAAGTGAAAACTAATGTACCTTCTAGGGGTGCCAAAGAGATCGATAGGAAGAATGAGTAGGTTTTTGATCTATTTGTGTTTTTAACTCCATTAAATGCACGCATATGGAAATTTATAGGATGGAGGAAGCCTTTGGAATTTTTTTAAGTTATTCTTGCTTTGAAAACCTACAAACACCCTTTGAAAACCTACAACCACCCTTTGAAAACCTCTCTTTTGCCACTATAACTTCCATGTCTTACTTTGGAACCTAGTTGAAATGATGTGATAAGTGTTCGTGGAGGTATTTCATGCTTGTACAGATGTGGGGTGATGTTTCAACCACTTCCCACTATTGTAAACCTACCATTCTCTTATAATATTCTTCTTTAGATGTTACAAATGATCAAGAAGGTTTTTTAAAATGAGTTATAATGTTTAAATGGATATTTAACTTCATTTAAGACACTTATACGGACCATGGGGAATATAAAATACATTGACATGAGTTACATGAAATAAAAAATACCTTTCAACCCTTGACACTCTTTAAACTCCTTTTACTAATACATATCTTGACTAAAAAAGTATGATGGTAGAAAGAAAACTTACCTTAAACTTGTCAAACATACCTTAATCTATGCTAAACATGCCTTATGAAGGATTTATAAGACTATCTATCAAGATGAAGGCTTGACTAGACATGTTTTTTGTGGAATTGGTCTATAGTATCCAAAATTTGGCTAAAAACTTTAGTGACCTCTTAGGAATGCATGATTGATATGCATATATATTAGTGGCCTAATGAATCCATTGGGATCTAGAATCATGAATGTACCTTGAATTTTAGAAAAACTAAGAATTATGATTGACCATAACATTGAAACCAACTAAACTAAACTAATACAAGACACACACCACACCACACACTTGTCATAAGACACTTGGAGGAAATACAACACAAAGAAAACAAGACACACCTATGATTCAAACACTTTGGGAGAAAAAAAACCTACTCTAATATGTGTAAATATATAAAAATGACCTCAATAACATGGATTCAAGTGTATCCCATTGATTTGGATACTCAATTTCTCTCCATTGAGTCTTGCAAGTTGAAAGGAATTATGTTCTTTGAAACCAATGACAACATATGGTCCACTCCACAATGCATCAAAATTGGTGTGTGTATACACATACTATTTTAAAACTTTTATTGATTACTAACACTTTATATCTTTCAAGAACCTATTGAGTCTCAATCTCTCTGAGTGCATGCCTTAAGGAGTATACCAAGAAAGGGGTGGGCAGACCATTGGTGCTTCATAAGATTATTATTCCTTTTACCACTTTCCATCTACACACTTGTCTCCCAAAACCATTTATCCTAAGCTTGTTCTTCTCAGTCCTACCTCCTCTAGTCTTTTTCCTCTTTCCATCCTCTTTTTCTTGGATTGAAACCCTTTTACATAGTGAGTTGTACTAGGTAGATAAGGTCAACCTAGTATAATTTAGGGGTATTTTTCACTTTCTTATCTTGTTAGCCTTTCAGTTGACCTAGCTCATACCTATTGATTTGTCCCTAAAAACACACTGGGTCAAACAGGTTGACACTATATAGCTGACATTCACAGGAGGACTTAAGGCAAGATCTACCTATATATACAAGTTCATTTCCAACCATTTCATAAGAGAAAAATTATTAATAAATAAGTGTGAATGAACATCTGCTTATTGACCATTATACTTGATGAATAAAGCTTAGGGTTCCATACTTTCTTTGGAGATATGGATCTTGTATTGTGGAGAAGTCTTTTGGATGCTTAGATAGGTTATGTAGCCTATAAATAATTTATCTTGGTTATCCTTACATACCAAAATAATATCTTGAGAAGCACTTGGCCAAGGGAGAGATTAAGGCTCGACGGGTTCATCTTCAAAGGTAAGTATTCCTAGCTTTATTTCTCCTTTGTAAGAGTAGATATATAATGCATTTATATTATTCTCCCATGTCTTAGGATTTTTTATACATTGATGTGAGTATATTTTTTCTAATACATGTTTTGTTTAGTTATTTTATTATTTCTAACCCCCACTTTTGTGCCACAAGCTTTGGTGTACACTAGATTATATTTACTTTCTTGTTATTAGAATAAGTGAATGTAAACCTTAGGACTCCATTAGGTTTGTTATGTGATTTTGTTAGACTATAGGTTTTTGAACCCTTCCTAGCATGATATGTTATGACAAGTGATCCCCTAATCAGGTCTAGAGGATCCCCATATTGGTCATGCTCCTACTTAACAAGTGTATCCCCAATCGAAAGTGTAGGTTTACTATATCTTATATGATCTAGGATTAATATATATACATGATGAATTTTCGATTACATACATTTTGGTGAACCTGATGTGAATCTTATCCCATCACTAGTTGAATTATCCTCACGGTTTCATTTTTTACTTCTTTTCTTGTTAGTATTAGCATTCACTTTGGCTTCACCTTCATATTACATCCAGGTGAACCTGACATGAAACTAACCTTTATAGGATTCATTTCACCATATTTTCATTATTTTTATCATCATTTTTATCATATATTTTGACATACTAGATTGATTCTATCATCCCATATTTTTATCTCTATGCATAGGTTTCTAGGAATAGGTAACTGGATCAACCTGGTCAACCCAATACAGGTTTTCATCCTTTTAGACATCCTATTCACCCTACTAGGTCAACATAGTTTACCCCTTATAGTTTCATCACTTTTTAGTAGGTTCTTATACAACTTGATCAATTCTATCGACCTAGTTTGTAAATTTTGAAAATAGACTTCAAGGTTCTTCATCAGCAATCTTCCTTCATTGCATCTCTGATCCACCAAGGTTCCTTTCTAATTCTTTTGTTTCTCTCTTTTTTTTCTTTAGTTTCACATTTTTTAGTCTTTAAAACTACCCTTTCATAGTCAACTAGATCAACACTACCGACCCAGTTCTATGTTTTGTGTGTTATCTAAAGTAACTGGATCAACCCTGTTGACCCAATTCAATTTCAGACCTTACTTATGTAGTATAATTTTGACCCTATCAACCTTGTTATATATTTTTTTCATATAGTGTCAACACTATACCTTGTTTCAAATTGGAATTAACCTCATATCTATTAGTAATTATCTCACACATTTATTTTTCTATTGCTTACATGCTTAGAATAGCTCACATAGTTTAATTAGGGGATTTTTAATTAATCATTTAGTTTCACTATTTATATTTTATGCAAACATGACCAAATCACAAAAACATAAATAATCACTTTAACATTTTATCTACCCTAGGCTAACCTACTTGGATTTCATCACCAAGGTGAGAGCCAACTTAATGCTCTGGTCAAGTATAAAGCATCGTTAATGGTATATTCTGGCTAAGCACCCAATACCCTTATCACTACAATGTGTGAAGTGAGGGGATATGCCCCAATACTAAGCTTTTATCATTACCACTATAGTCCCTTTTAGCCCAAAATACCTGAAACCATCCTTATATTTTTGTTTAGTACCTTGCTTATAGCCAACTTCCAATCACATTAAAAATCATATCTTAATAATATAATAAACATTCAGGTTGACCAATTAGTTAGCTATTTACTTTTCAAGTTGATTTATTGATCTTTTTTTAATTGTGTATGCAAAAACTTTCACTATCAAGTGTTAGTGCAAGGTTTTGTATTATGTGCCTTAATTAGATTGGCCAGTGTTGATCCAATTGGCTATTTGTTTTCCTTTTTTGTACTTATTTAAATTTCTTATAAAAATTGTATTATTTAAATTCACAACTTGATATAAACTTTCTCATATTACCTACATCATCATGAATCCAACACATTTTATGGTTTACAAAATGGATGAGTAGAAATAAAGATATAGGCAAAATAAGGAATTTGCCTATTTCTAGCCTCTGTTCACTATACAATATCGACCTAGTCAACTTTTTACTATCTATAGACCTTTTTCAGCCTTTGTTCACTATACAGGATCAACCCTATTGATCCTATACTATTTATAGACCTTTCTCAGTCTCTATTTATTATACATGACCGACCCAGTCAACTCTATACTATTTGCAAACCCTTTTCAACCCCTGTTTGTTGTAAAGGATCGACCCAATTGACCCTATACTATTTTATATCAATTTTTTTCTCCTTGTGTGGTTATCTAGTCTTATTTCATCATGATGACATATTTTCAACCTTTATTATTCTAGAACATTACATAATCAAGGATTTGGATAATAACCTCACTTATTTTATTACTTTTGATGAAACTATCTAATTTCTTTCTTCCCCTTCTCCTAAACCAAAACCAATCACTACACAATGTAATGTGGTTGATGTCATTTATCTTAATCCTCTTCTCAATATCAATTTTGGGAATCCTCCACCTATAAATAATCCTCCTCCCACCAACACTAATAATCCTCTTCTTTTCAACAATAATGCTCCACCTTCAAACCCACCTATTGATACAACTCAACTTCTTGCATAAGTCATACAACAAATGAACATCTTGCAAACAACCAATCAATCTCAAATTATGAACATGAAACAACATTTATGCAACATAATTATTCAACCACTTCAAGTCATCATGTCTCAACCAAATAAAAATTATGTCCCTCCTCCTCTTAGAGATGCCTATGGAAACATCATCCCTCAACCTCTGATGAATAAAAAAATGCTTCAACATCTTCAAAATGAACCTTTATCCCCATTCATTGCATCCATAGATATTGGAAACATATCTCCAACTATAAAATATAATGGAACTAAGGACCCTACAATATTTCTTAAGTCTTTTGATAATCTCTATAAAGAATGGTTTCAAACTAACACTTTTGCTACCACCAAGCTCTTAGCCAAAACATTTTTTAGTGATGCATTTGAATGGTACAACCGACATCCTTGACATTCCATCTCACAACTAGAGGTTTAGTCAATTCTCTAGTGAAGGAATTCCAACATGATGACCTTCTTAAAAATTATCTTAGCCATTTCATCAATGCCAAGTAACTTGGTAATGAATTTGCTCATACTTTCATCAAATGATGGAAGTATCTTGTTCATAAAGTGGACCATAACAATAACGATTATACTATTTTAAAACTATTTGTCACATATCTTAAACCTTTCCTTCAATACAAAGTTTGAATTTTTTCACCTAAAAATTTAGAAGAATCCTTATACCAAGCAAAAAAGAAAGACTTTATTATGACTCAATTTGAAATACCTCAAACAAATAATAAATCACCTTGTCAATCATTTCCAATAACATTGATTCATCCAATCCTCCCTCACCTCAAAGTGGAGCATCCAATCTAACCCATTTTAACCCAACCCACCCACTCACCCTTGACTTTAGAACAACTTAAGAATAAATTACCACCCTCTAAACCCATGAGCTTTGATCCTTCCAAACCTAGTCCAAAATGGTACATCCTAATAAGTTTTGTTGGTGGCATGTTATTATAGGTCATTCTTATGAGTCTTGTCACGATCTTCACTATTTTCCTATTTCTTCCTTGTTTGGTCCATATTTCAATCTTGATATTCTCACAAAAAAACATTATTAAGACTATCTTCAAGCTTCTCAACTTCAATCTCAAGAACCATAATCACATCAAAATCAACTACCCAATGATCAACAACAATCATCCCATACTTATACCTCATCTACTAATTTTTTTCAAACCACAATTGATCCTTATTACTACACCATTAAAGAAAGGATATCTCACATGAAAAACTTTAAACATATTGTAGCATCCATTAAAACTCAACCTCTTAAGTCACATAAACTACAAGAGTACCTAGTTCAAATGCCTAATCTAAAACATATCATACATAGTCCTCCTTTACCTCCTTTATCTCCACATACCTCTCCTACACATCATATGTCACATTCAACATCCTTAACATCTAAAAAACCAACACATTTGCCTATCTCTAAATGCACCTACCAACCCAATGCAAATCATTCTAATAATTCAATGTTACCTCATTCCAACTCACATGTTGGGGCATCTTACAATGCTCATCCACATGTCCCTTCAGACTTTGGGGCATATTGTGATGCCTATCCATACATCCAATCACCCTTTGGGGCATTTTGTGATACCCACTCTTATTCTACAATACATAATAACAACCAAATTCAACTTCAAGAAACCTTTTGAGACTTGTAGACTTATATTTCACATGCTCATGTTTGATATAGACGTTAGCATAGATATTATTTGTTCTTTTTGTCTCATATTTATTTATTTTTATGGACTTTCTTTCTTTTTCCTTTTTCTTTACTATCATCATTATTTTCCTTTATATTCTTTGGTTTTCTTACACATTACATTTGGCATTTATTTTCATTTTTGTCCTTATATATTTATTTTATTCTTGTATTTTTATGTCACTCTTTATTTTAGTAGCCTTATGATCATGTTTGCCCCTTTATTTAGCATTTACATTTTGATGTACCATAGTCTTCTTTATCTTCTTGCATTTTCTCTTTTTGACACCCCTTGGTTTTCTCTTTTGTGAGTTTCTTTATAAGACCATGGATAGGACCTGACGTTCCTAAAAAAAATACCATCTTTTATATATCTTTCACTTGTTTTTCACACCCCTTGGGTTTTTATTTTGTAAGTTACAGTGTAAGACCATGGATAGGACCCAGTCCTCCTCATAAAATTACCCTGTTTTCATTCCTTTTCTAGAAAATGTTATTGATCCTTGATTCTCAACTTTAGCTTTGTCTTATTTTTCTAGATGAAACATACAAAAAAATCTATGTTAGCATGTTTTCCTCCATTTCCCTCATTCTTATGATAAGGAATCACACTTTTTTGTCATTGTATCCATTTTTACCCCTTTATCACATTTTTGTGACTTGAAGCAATTCAAATTTTTCTATGTGCCACTCCTCTTGATTTCCCCTTTCCTTTCACTCCACATTGGATAAAATAAGGTCAAAGTCAAGACAACACTTTTATTTCACCTAGATTTATGAGACTATTAAACCCCATCCTCTTTGAAGTTTCTCTCTCTTAGAAACCTTATCCTAAGTACTCAAATGAAAGTCATCTTTAGCACCCATGTTTTTTTTCCAAATCCATATGGAGGAGGAATAGAAAAATCCATCAATAAAGTTAAAAGACAAATCATTTGAAACAAAAGGAAATGATATCTAAAATGTAACATACAAATCTCAAAAGTTAAATTCACACTAAAATATGTGATTACAATCACATCTCCTATCTCTAATTGAAGCTCAAACTCCATAGTCAGCCTCACATAGAGCTGAGGTCCTTTGGGGTATGATAGGCTAGTAGATTGGAATAGGGGAATTCAAAAAAAAATTGGTACTACCTACTTTCTCATGTAAGTACCCAATCTTCACAGTAGATTGACAACTCTATAAGGGTTCCTAAAGAATGGGAAACACATCATGGGGAGGTAGGTCAATTTTACTTTTCGTGCATATAACCTTCATGGGATGATCTATATACTCTATTTGTTAACCTAATACTTGTGTGGGTAAGAGAAGTTATTTAGAGTCATTAAGGTTGACAGTCCTTTTATTTTGACAAACCTAATTTGAGTGTCTTTACTTTGATAAAGAGTTCCTCTACCTTAGTTTTTCCTTCAGTCTCCCCTCCACCCATTTCATTTATTTCTTGACAAGCAAATTGTGATTCCAAATCTATTTTCCCTCTTCTATTATTCCTTCTTCTCCACCTCTTAAAAACATACTAGCATTACTTTTTTTCAACTTTATCTATCCTTAGATCAAAACAACATATTTGAGTAACTATGGATCACTCTTTTATTACATTTGTCATTATTGTACTACCGTTCTATTATGGACAACTGAATTTGCACCCTTTTTCCATTATTACATGTTTCTCTTTATGTATGCCTTCTTCATGTTTGTATTCCATTTTCAATTACATTTCATTTTCTTTCTTTCATGGTTTCCTTTTTTGTATCTTACATGAGTTTACTTGTCACTTTCTTACCTATATTTGTCCAATTTTTCTTACATAAATATTCCTTTTTGTCATTTATATTTTACATGCTTCCCAACATGATTTAGTATGTTCTAAATTCATTTTTGTCCTTTATGTTTTACATGATTTTCAACATGCTCTATTTTTTTTCCAATCATTTGTAATTTATTTCCTATAATTTGTCATTTATTTGTCAATCATTTGTCAATAATTTTCCATTCATTTACCCATAATTTTTCATTCATTTTCCATCCTCTTGTCATTTATTTTCCTTCAATATTCTAAAAAAAATTCTTACCAATCCTAATTTTCCAATTTTTCCTAAAATATTTGTCTCTACTAACCATTATATGCCTATTTTCCAAATTTTTTGATTTTTGGCTATTTTTGCACTAACTTTTATAGGTTCATCTACTGTTCTCTAGATTGGACACCTTCACTTTTTTATAGTTTACTTCTTTATCTAAGATACTAAAATAAGTTAGAGGTATGTGTTTTTAAATTTAATCCTTTAATTTATCTTATTGTCTACTTACTGTACTTTACTTAGCATCAATGTTGTGTGGTATCATGTTTTATCTTGAAGCACCATCTTGTGTTGCACTTACGTGATACATGATGAGATTCAAGTGGGGAATATACACATAATATTTTTAAAATTTTATTGATTACTAACACTTTTTATCTTGTAAGAACCTATCAAGTCTCAATTTCTCTGAGTGCATGCCTTAATGGGTGCACCAAAAAAGGGGTGGGTAGACCATCAGTGCCTCATAATATTATCATTCCTTTTACCACTTTCCATATACACACTTGTATCCTAAAACCATTTACCCTAATCTTGTTCTTCTTAGTCCTACCTCCTCTAGTCTTTTTCCTATTTCTATCCTCCTTTTTTTTCCTTAACACCCTTTTGGATAGTCAACTATACTGGGTTGACTGGGTCGACCTAGTATAGTTTAGGGTTATTTTTCACTTTCTTGGCTTGTTAGCCTTTCAACCTACCTATATCAGACCTAGTGATTTGTCTCCAAAAACACACTGGGTTGGTTGGGTCAACCCTATACATCTGACATTCTTGAGAGGATTTAGGGTAAGGTCCACCTATATATACAAGTTCATTTCCCACCATTTCATAAGAGAATAATTATTAGCAAAGAAGTGTGAATGAACATCTTCTTATTGACCATTCTACTTGTAGAATAAAGCTTAGGGTTTTATACTTTTTTTAGAGACACAAATCTTGTCTTGTGGAGAAGTCTTTTAGATGCTTAGATAGGTTGTGTAACTTAGAGCTAATTTATCCTAGTTATCCTTACAACTTGTGAAGCACCTTAGCCAAGGGAGATATTGAGGCTCAGTGGGTTCATATTCAAAGGTAACTATTTCTAACTTTGTTTTTCCTTTGTAAGAGTAGATAGATAATGCATTTTTATTCTTCTCCCATATCGTAAGATTATCTATACATTAACATGAGTATATTTTATCTAATACATTTTTATTTTAGTTGTTTTATTATTTAATACCCCCACTTTTGTGCCACAATCTTTGGTGTGCACTAGATTATATTTACTTTTTTATTATTAAAATAAGTGAATGTTTTAAACCTTAGGACTCCATTAGGGTTGTTGTGTGATTATGTTAGACTATAGGATTTTGAACCATTCCTAGCATGATATGTTGTGATAAGTGATCCTCTAATTGGGTCTATCAGATCCCCATATTGTTCATACTCCTGCTTAACAAGTGTATCCCTAATCAGAAGTGTAGGTATGATCTATCTTTTTTGAGCCAAGATTAATTTATAGACATGATGCATTTTTGATTGCATATAATGTGTTTACTTGGTTTAGATATATCCTCATCCCATTTCAAGACAAAGTATACCTCTTTATATGCTCTTTAAATAACTCTCTTATCAATTTTATTTTCACTTGTACTTGATGATATTATATGGTGTGCAATGAATGCTTTCTTATCTCCTCTAAGGCTATTAGTTCTACCAATATTATTTCCATAGGATCATTATCCATCCTCTCAATCTGATGTGCCAACTCAAGATATGGTAACTCAATTGAAATATGCAGCTTGGCTTCTCTCACATAGATAAACATATAGGGTGAGTTACTAGTGGAAATATTTGGGGTGATCCTATCAGCCCACAAGGATGTCTTCAACTTAGTGTGCCAAACCTTTGATTGTATTCTACTATCCTATTTATAATTATAATCAAGTTCTTATTAGTGGATTCATTTATCTCATTTCCCTAAGGTTAGTATTTAGAGGAGGCACTTGAGTAGATTCCATATTGGAGAGCCCATTCTATTATTATTGCACAACTAAATGCTATAGCATTATCATACATTATTGCTCTAGGTACCCTAAATATTGTCACTAGACTCTCATATAAGTATATAATTGAAGTCTCATTAGCCTTTTGGAGTGTTACTACTTATGTGCACCTTTTAAAATGGTCAGTGGGTGTAAGCACTCATTTATGGCCTATACTAGATGGAGGATTGATCATTCTAATGAAGTCAATTCCCTACTACATAAATGGATGCTCCACCTAAATAGGATTGAGAATAAGGGCTATGCATTTTTGTTTTCTTAAAAATAATGCACACTTTTGAAAAAATTTAACCCAAGCATACAAATCCTTGAATATGTTAGGCTAATAGTACTGAGCTCTCATTATCTTTGTAGCTATGGTTTTAGGTACAAAGTGAACTCCAAATAGTCCATCATGTAATTATTATATAAGCCTATCAACATAATGAATTTCCACACATATTAGTAACATCTCATTAAGATATTTTCAAAAAAATAAATACATCTATAAGAACATAAGGTATTGCCTACAATCTGAAGTATCTCCTTTTTGCTTGATCTAGACCCATAAGACACTCACCTATTTGAAGAAACCTTACCATTTCTTGTGTCTAACTTGGAGAAGATGAAGTTGTAATTTTAATAGGACCATATTGTAATTTCAACACAAACTCTCTTTACTCTTTAATTTCTACTGCCAAGTGTTCACATAGCCCTCTCCCTCTTACCAATTTAGTGGCCTTAATCTCCACATCATATTCCATGACTTTGGTTATCCATCCATCCCTCTTTTCATTCAAATCCTTAAGTCTCTTATGCTTGGGTGGGTCACCATGACATGAATATTGTTATTAGACACCATATGTCTAAAATTATTTAGGATCTTTATGATTGACAACACTTGATTCTTGATGAAGGTATATATCTCTTCATACTCTTATATCCCTTGATTAAAGAAGCAATGGGCTACTCAAGACCTTAATTGTTCTATTTCATTAACATAGATGAAATGATGTCAAGATTAGAAAAGGCATATAATAATAAATCCTTGGAAAATTTAGGGTTAATCAATGTTGGTGCTAGTGCAATAACTCTCTTGATGGCCTCAAAAAAAAATTCCCCCCTCTTTAGTCCAAATAAAGTCTTAATTTTTATTCAACATAATTGTAATAGGTTTCACAAGGTTATAAAAACTAGGTATAAACATCCTCACAAAGTTGATTTTTCCAAATAAACTTTAAAAACCTTTAATATGCTTGGGCAAAGACAAAACTAATATGGCTCTCACCCTTTTGGGGTCTATAGCCTTGGAGACAATATGGCCTAATAACTTACCCTCATGAACTAAAAAAACACATTTCATGGGATTTAAATAGATTCCATATTACCTACACCTTTCAAAAATCAATGAGCTAGATGATCACTAGCATTCTTAAAGAAAATCATGATATCATCAAGATAAATTAGTACCATTTAATTGATCAAACCTTGGAAAACCATATCCATGGCTATTTGAAATGTATATGATGCATTAAATAGCATATATGGCATTCTATAATAGGTATATGTGACCCAATTAGTATTAAAGGCTCCTTTATATTGATCTTCTTCTTTCACCAAGACTTGGTTGTAACCTGAATAGCCATCTACAAGACATAAACATTGAGAACCTACCACCATTTGAATGATTTGTTACATATAAGGTAAGGGATATTGATCCTTTAATGGTACCCTATTCACGTCTCTAAAATCCACACATAATATGATCTCCCCACTCTTCTTTCTCATAGGAACTAAGTTGGCAACCCATGATGAGTGCTTGACAGGAAAAATGATTCTTGACTCTATCAACTTGGTGATCTCTTTTCTCATTAGCATATCCACTTTAAGATTAATGGGACTTTGTCTTTTCCTTAAAATTTTAGCATTGGGATCAATTTATATAGTTTTTTGGGATAATGTGGGATCAAACCCCTTAAGATCACTATATTCCCAAGTAAAGACATCAGAAAATTCTCTACATAACTCAATAAATGTATCCCTCTTAGATGAGGTACATACCTTTCCAAGATTTAAGAGTTTATCTTTAAATATGGACACCTTATCATGATGTTCCTCTTTGGTAGACATGCTCACTTTATCTCTTCTCATTTGATCACTTTCATTGAATATATTCTCAAAACTAACTAGGACGTTGGGAAGTTTATTAGAACTTAGTTGTATAGTTTGGTCCCCATATTGGTGTTACAACTTGTTCTAGTTTTTACAATAAAACTTAGCTTCTTTTTGGATAAAACCTTCTATTTATTTATCACTTTCAAATAATTTCCAATTGACATCACTATTCAATACTGATGGCCTTACAACTACCATGATGTGTGGTCAAGTTTTTGAGTTACTGACATCATTGGGGATGTCAAATTTATTAGGAAACTTTAGTATGAATTATGTTTATAATATTTATATATGTGATGAATAAATAATACTCTCATAAGATATCTCATAGAAGAGAGTCTTAAGGAGAATTTGATATATTCTAGGAGAGGTTGAGAGATATGATGGATGAGGATAATGTTCACTCTTTGTTTTAAGGATCATTCTCTCCTATTTATTGTACTCCCATATGATTAATTAATCATCTAAATAAAATATATGTCATTATGTGTTTTTTACAAATATGGGTTAGCTGTGTATAAACTCTGATCAACCTCATTATCTGGTATCAAAGTAGGAAATTCCATGTGAAAAATGATTTTTTGATTTAAGAAAGGTGAAGTCATATTATGATAATAAGATTTGAGTGAGGAATTGATCTATCTACAAATATTATTTATCAGTGCCCAATTGCCCACATAAGTATTTTCAATCCTAGCATCAGCTAACTCCATCCTATAGAGTGGCATAAATTGATGTAGCATTGACTTATAAGAATGTGGAAGGAGACTATAGTCAGTGTGTAAATCTGATTTGATCAAAATGAATGTAGTTTTGAGATTGCTACAACCTATAGAAGAATTTGATTAATGCCAAGTTGGTGTTATTATATTTCTGGTCTCATCAAAATTAGTATGTTTTAATTAAGACTTTTTTTTATGTGGTGATCTTAAAGTATAAGTTGAGTCATTAAGAGAAGAGGTGTATAAGATTTGACTTGAATAAATCCTGATCCCAAACCTGTGAGAAACATCTGGGAATTTTTTTATAGTCATGTAGAGATTAAGTATAAAGAATTGTTCAATGATAAGGAGATTTGACTGTCCTATAGAGATTAAGTATAAATAATGGTTCAATGATAAGGAAATTTGACTCTCCTAAAATCTAACCTACACTTTATTCAAAAGGGATCCCTTTTCCATGAATCTATCATAGACATATACCACTATTGGTGATTTCTAGATGTAAATCCTTCACTATTGGCGTATCATAGTATTTTATTTCAAGTCATAATTATTATTAATTTGTCAATGGTCATTAGAATATAATATCATTTATTTTTTAATGTTAAGTCCATTATTTTTTTAGTTCAAGTTTGTTAGTATTTCAATTTAGGTTTCAATAAAAGTCAGTGTGTCAAATAAATAAGATATGTTGTGTATGTCAAGCTCAGTCAATCTCAAAGCCCATACCATTTTATAATTTTCATAATTATTTTTTATTAAATTATTTAGAATTAAGATAAAGATTCATTGATCTTTAAGTCATTTTACTTTATATAGATTATTTTAGTTAATAAATGGGTCAAAATATTAAAAAGTAATTAAATATTAATTTTCATGGGTTATGTTCTTAAAGTAAGTTTTATTGTCAAAAGTATAAATTCAAAAGTGTCAAATTTTTTTTAAAGTGTGTTTCATATTTTTGTCAAGTCATAAATTAGATTCATACTCAAAATTGTTTTTTTGTTATTAGTCAACTTTTGTCATTGTTACTTCAATTGTAACTAGACATATTTTCGCTTGAATGTGACATCTAGATCATGTGGGGTCAAAATGGACAAATTAAATTATATTGAAAAATTTAAAGGGAAATATTTTCATACTTGGAAAGTTACAACACAATTGCATTTGATTGACAAAGACTTGTGGGAGATTACGAGTGGTAAAATACCAAAACTAACTAATGCAGATGAAGCCATCAAGTGGTAAAGCAAGGACTAACGAACAATGATAATTATTGGTCTAGGATTATCTAATGCATAATTTCATCATATAAACCTATCAAATATTTCAAATGTTATTTGGGAAATATTGAACAAGTTGTTTGGATCACAAATAGGAAGTGCAACAGTGACCCTAAAGCAGAAGCTATTTGGACTCAAAATGGAAGAAGGTGACAACATGATGTAGCATATAAGTAAGTTTTGATACATTATAAATCAAATAGTAGGGATAAAATTAGATGTGTTTGATGTTGATTCAAAATTTGTCTTACTAGATACCATGCTCGTTAGTTATTCAAGCATGGTTCTTACACTAAGCAAAATAAATCCCAGATTACAAGATCTAATTTTTTCATTGATAGATGAAGAAAATAAGAATATTGGTCCAGAGGAAAGTGTTATGTATGTGAAAAAAAATCAACTTCTAATATAGAAAAAAATTATGTAAAATATAGATCTCAGAGTTCAAGGAAAAAGTTTCTTTGTCATTACTATTAAAAATCCACACATGGCGTTAAATATTTTAGACAAAGAGAACAATATCTACTTGAAGGGAAACTAAAAGATAAGGATCTCATTTCTAAAAAAAGATATGAAGAAATAAATTGAGAAGTGAAAACTACCTATTCAAATGATTCAAATGATAAAGAATTAGTTGGTCAAAATAGTGATGAAGACTTTCTATACTAGACAACTATATTGAAGGCTAGATAAAATATGATGGAAGACAATCATACCTATCATTAGCTAATAATGATAGGGTATCATTTTAAAGTAGTGGCACTTTCTATTTTTTGCATATTTTCTATAATATGAAATAATAATAGAATTGTATCCATGTTCATGTAATTTCCAAATGTAATCCTCTAAATGTGTGATAGTAAAAGTGTATACACCCTAAATTGGTCAATAAATCACACATATCATGTCTTTTCATAGTCCTTTTAGAGGAGACTCTGATTGGAGAATATGAGCCTTGTTCACATTTATCCATGTCTTTCATTTTACTCATCTTAGTATTGTTTCATGCTTGAGTCACCTTTTTGCTTATTGCCAGTCATCCTTAGACTTTTGAAACCTCATTCTACCTCATCCAAGTTATATTTTCCATGCTTATTCCATCCCCTTAGGTCTTGATCCTATAGGATATGAGCACTCAGATTGGACTAGAGCACTAGACCCTAGGGTGTCCATTTCTAGCACTCCTATCCAAGGTAATTTTAAGCTCCAATGATTAGTTTCCCTCAGTTAATAAGTTATAACCCCTTTCTTAGCTTCATCCTTAATTTATCCAATGTCTAGAAAATGTGAATACAGTTCCAAAATTCAAAATAAAGAGTCTCCTATAAAAATGACTTCACAAAGTATTTTATATCTAGCACTTACTACTTTAGAACATTACATAATTAAAATTTAATCAATAGTATAGCTCACCATTCTGCATCACACATAGACTTGAATGCTTGATCAAGGAAGGACCTAGGTGAAAGTTCATTCTTACATCTACCATGTGCATTTATTATGCGCATTCCCTAAGGGAGAACTACATTTGATTTAAAACCCTAGATTAAGGGTTAATGTAGGTAGCAATCAAGAAAATAGAGGTTTTAGATCATGTAATCATACTTCCCCTAACCCATTTTTTCCCTTATTCTTTTGATGTATTTGTTGTTTCATGTGTGTAGATAGACTTAGGCTTTGGAGATTGAAATGGACCTACAACAAGATCTATTAACATTCAACCTCTAAAATTTCATGCATAGGCTCACATTGAAACAATAGATAAAACCTAAAAAGCTCAGACCTTTGGGACAATAACAACAAAAAAGGACTATAGCATTGGACCCAAAGGTGTCCTATTTCAATTTTCTTTTATTTTCATAAAATGAAAGCTAGATTTGGATTTACGACACTATCCCAGTCCTGTGCAGTAGATTTCAACCCATGAATCATTTGTTTCAATATATTTTTCTAGATAATTTTGTATCTTTCCATATGTAATTAATTTGACTAAATTGATAAAAACTTGTAATTTGATATATTTGATTTTATTTTTCCCCTTACTCTAGACCCTTTATTGTTTAGGAACTAGACCTTAGTTTCTTAAAAATAATAAAACATTTGGTGAACTCAACTTACTTCAAACAAATCTAAAACCCTAGGTACCCTAAGGGTTTTTACTTCATATTTTGTACAAAAAATTAAATTTAAAAATTATGTTTTTTGTATAAATTTGTGTGCATTTATAAAGTTTAAATTTATTTTAAAATTTAAATTATATCCATAATTTTCAAAAATTCTAAAACCCTAATCCAAAACCCTAGATTTCCAAACTAGGTCCTCAAACCCCAAGTCTTCCTTCCTTACAATCTTTAGAAAAATATTCTAGAATTTTTACAAATTGTTTGGAGTGTCAAAAATATTTTCAAAATCTCAATATTAATAGTTATTTTGTGCAACAATTTAATTTCAAATTTTTTTTATTTTTGTATAATTTTTTTGTGCATTTCTCCTATTCAAAATTATTTTTATAATTTAAATTATTGCATAATTTTCAAAAATAAATAAAACCCTAGCCCAAAACCCTAGATATACAAACTAGGTCCTCAAACCCCAAGCCTTCCTCCTTCACAATTTTTTGAAAAATATTTACAAATTTTTGCAAATTGTTTTGATTTTCAAAAGCATTTTCCAAATCTCTATTTTGGTAGTTATTTTTGCATTTATTTACTTAATAATACTTTTACGTATTCTCTTTGGTGAAATAAATAAAATGGCCACCAAGGCACTTCTTCCCTCTCATCCCATAGATCAATTTCTAGATTTTTCTCATAATTATGACAATGAATGGACAAATTTGCAAAATTTCACATTAGCTAAAATTGTGGAAAATGATTTCATTTACAATGAGGATAATTACTATTGTTTTAATTAGGAATATGATGATAAATTTTAAAGTGATAGTGAAGAAAAAGTAGATGCATCTTCTTCTCTCAAACCTATCTCTTTTATTCCCTCTTCTAAAGAAAACAATTTTGATAAATGGGAAAGGTATTTTTCACCTCATTCTCCTATGCACAATGCACCAAATATGTAAATTAGCCATGCACTTCTGAGTGAACCTCTTATTAGTGATAATTTTCTTCCATGTGAACCTAATCTCTGTCTCTCTTTTATTACTTCTATGTTCAAATTACAACAATATAAATGAAATAGAATCAATTTGCCAATGCATAGTTCAAAAGATCAATCTCATGTTCTTAACTCTACCTTGTCAAAAAAAAGTCTAAATGATAATTCTCTTTCTCTTCCTTCTCATATTGAAAATGGAAATAATGCATACACTCCATCCATGGATAGCATAGATGCACATAATATTCCAATTTCATATGATAATTTATTACACATTCAGAATGAATTAAATTATTCACTGACACTTCTCCCTAACAATGTTGGAAGTGATAATGAGTATGATAGTGAACATGCAAATGCATATGAAAATGAGAGTGATTATGAAAAATATTCTAATTATTATAATGAATATAACAATGATGATTATTATACACATAGTGAAGAAGAAAATGCATCTCATGTTTCTAACTCTTCTCTCACTCATTCTCTCAAACATAATGCACCACTCAATGTTGTTTCTACTCCTCTATATGAATCTATTTCAAATAATGCACATGTCAATGATAACATCACACCCTCTACTCAATTATAATGTGATTCACTAAAACATAAAGATACCAAGGAATCTCCCAATCCACCCCCTACTATAGTAAAATCCAATTCTCACTCTTAACCTAAAGAGAATGGTAGCCCACATCCCTCTAGTAAGGTCCAAGTTACCATTACTCCCAAGGTTCAAGTGATCACACCCTCTCTTTAAGATATAATTGCTAAATGTATCATTCCCATGGCTAAAATTAATGATCAAATTCAATTATTAAATGAACCACTTCAAGATTCTAATATACCATCCCAAGAGATTATTTCTTTGATGCATGTAGTAGGTGAAGTACAACACCAAGTACATCTCCTTACCTTGGAGAAAGAGGCTTATATATATTGGATGGATGCCAATGATTTACATGGTAACCCTCTTTTGAAGACATTTGTCAAATCTCCATTGCCTAAGCATTTCCAGATACCATCATTGCCTCACTTTGATGAAACTGGAGATCCATTCGTACACCTTCAAGCCTTTCGAAAGGCTTTGCCATCTCATGTGATTCCTTTGATTCTACTCAAATTATTTTAGTAGACATTAGTGGGGGAGGGAAAAAATTGGTTCTTTCATTTACTCCTTGTTGGTTCCTTGCACACATATATGACTTAGAGGAGGCATTTCTTAGACATTACATATCAAACATGGGCCCTCATGTTACATATGAGAAACTTGCCACATTGAATCAGAATACTTTAGAGCTAGTTAGTGATTATATCTAATGAATCAAGATACACATGTTAAGATTGATCTATAAACCATCATATTTAAAGATTCAACATATCTTGATTAAGGGGCCTCACCAACCTCTCTTTGAGCATCTATTATATTAGAAAAAGTACTATTTCAAGCATTTATGCTATACAATTCTAGATTTGGAAAAGGAATTTGGATTTATTGATGCAGATTCAGTTGATCAGATTACTCTAAATTTCATAGCAGTACCTACATCTATAGCTCCTAACACAACATCCACCATGTCCTAAACAATATAAGAGACCACAACCAAAAAAAAAAACCAATTAAGAATAGAGAGCTAGTCTCTAAATCACAACCTACAATATGCACTATAGAGAATAATAACAAGACACCACTATAGTTTTATTCAAAGTGGGATAGCCCATGTGTTATATTATTATCAATACTCGATAATAGGCTAATCACATTGCCTTATATGCATCGACAAGATCCTCATCTCCTATAAAAACAACCACATTACCTTTTTGTAACTATCATCATATATATGGACACAGAGATAATGATTGTTATGGACTCAAAGATTACATTAATAGATGTGTTGATAATGGCATCATAGAATTCATATAGGGGGAACCAAGATATCCTCCATCATGGAACCTTAGACCTCATTCCTCCATAACTAAGTCATCCGAGGACATTCCTTTATAGGAATCATTGGTCACTCATCATGAGAGTAATATGGGTTCTAGGATTGAGCCTCATAGGATATCTCCTATTCCACCTACTCAAAAGGTTTGGAAACTAGTATAATGAGATTAGCCTACATATAACATTGTAGTCAGAGGAATACATAGTGTAGTTCCATATACATATCCATCACAGTCACATGCACCATAATATAGTACCGCTCCAAAGATATATTCACTACGACCAAATTTTTAGGGTCCTATCTCATGTAGTAAGCTATTATGGTTAAGATTAAATGAACACACATCATAGAGTATTACTTCAAATATATATTCACCATGGCTAGGTTTTTAGATACCTATTTCACATAGCAACCCACTATGATTGAGATTAGATGAGCCCCCATCATAGGTTTTATCTCCATCTTGATCTATTGTTCAATCATATGCATCACAGTAGAGGCCACAAGGTGTTATTTCATGCAACCATCCACTACAATTATAGATAGATGAACTTTATCCAAAACACACAATTTTAGTTTCACATCTAGTGAGGTTACATTTTTTAGAGTCTCCATGTATAGATACAATTAGTGCATCATAGATAGTATCTGATACATATCATATTCATACATATCTTGAGCAGTATTGGTGCTTGTTCAGTTGGCCATTAGGGTTTAGATAGTGATCTGATATACATTCATACCAATATCAGTTCATAGCTTCACTTAGCAAGGTAATGATGGATCCAAAGGACCACCCTTTGTATTCTTGAGCCACTCTCAGGGAATTGAGCACATAATTCTCTCTTACATACCCTTCTACTAATAATTAACATTCTTAGTTCCAAAATATCCATCCCTATCCAAACCAAATTATCCAACTTTGGACCTTACCAATATCCTAATTTTCTAATCTTAAACCAATTCACTTTGTCAAAAAAAATTACCAATTATAAAAAACAATAAATTTTTTGCTCGCATATGATTGAAAATAAAACCTATCATCACACTTATCAACATATCATGAACAATCAAATCACATCATAATTAATATTTTTACCAAAAAATATGCAACCTCAAAATCAATATACCAATGTATTTCAAGTCCCATAACATAGTATGCATGAGTCAAACTCAAAACCAATATCCATATATATATATATATATATATATATATATATAAAGTGAGGGCATGATGCCCATTCATGATTGATTATATTTGATGTGATGTATATGTTTTGAAAACATTATAATATATATATATATATATATATATATATATATATATATATATATATATATATATATATATATATAATGTTTTCAAAAAATATACATCGCATCAAATATAATCAATCATGAATGGGCATCATGCCCTCACTCTTAGTCTCACTCTCTCCACCAGTACTGGTCTCATAATCCACTCTACCACCTGATGGCCTCACACCTCCTTGAGCTCCATAATGGCTCTTACAATAAATATCTCACTCTATTAGCTAACCATGCTCCTCATGAAAGTGCACATAACACCTTTGAAGCTCTATGTACTGATCCATAATCCTCATACTCATTGAACCATAATCTAGTGGAGGCATCCTATGCGTATTTATCTCAGCCCTCAACTCATCTCTCTCTCTCACTTCCATAACATATGTAGCTATAGAAATAGAATATATATCAAATAAATGAACATAAACACTAAATTTCACTATTGCTCACTCTATTAAACCCTCTTATACTACATCATCAGGAACATGTCATGTGAGCTCTCTAAGTGTTGACTCAATATGGTTTCCCAAAACCATCATCTCCACTTCCTACCCCAACTTGTGCTTCATCCTACACACCTCCCACTCTATCTGCACACAAAGTACAACAATATATTAGGCATATACTTTCAAAATAAACTAAAATAATCATAAACTTATACACAATTTAAATAAAATTTCCACTTACCTCCCTTCATCTGGATCGGTGCAGGATCCTCATACTCAAGAGCATCCCTTTCATCAATAAGATACAATAGAGCCCATCGATTCCTGGCCCACCATGTGGTATATGCCTCTAAACATCCAACATCATCTACATCAATAATATCTATAGCTATGTCATGTGCATCAAAAGGTAATGGTTCTAACTCAATGTTATTAGGCCTCACATGATCTCTTGCCCTTGTTGGTGCCTGTACACTCCTCACCCATACCCATGCTATAAGGGGTACCTCTTGTGGTACCCCAAACTATCTAGTCATGTGCCCATATTGAAATCACTGATACACTCCCACCCAATGGTCATGTAACCAATAACTGACCCTCATATACAACAAATGCACTCCATCATCAACCCACCCAGGAAATCCTCTATAGGGCCTCCATATGATATCATGAGCCACCAATTATTTAAAACTCATTTATAATGTTCTATCCCAAGATATTGAATAGCTAATGTACACATCCACTACTCCCCAAATGGATGTAGATGTGCCCACTCTATCCTAGGTAACCTAATTAGATGTGCAACTATAATGTGCTCATAATCCCAATAGTGCAACAAAGTATTTGCACTCACACCATCACTAAAATCTTCCTAAGTAAACCTATAAAGATCCTTGTATAAGTGGGAAAGCATAGTCCTACCCCATGAGAACACAATACCATATACCTCTACACTACGCATGATACTATGCAATTGACACCCCACTCCCATCCATAGCAAAAAATGAGGCTAATAAAATGGCCAACCACTTTTACAAGTGTGGAATACATGACTATATAATAACTAAAAATAATACATCACTATCACTCCCTCTTTGATTTATACCTAAAGGTACACCATTAAAATACAAGGACATATGATCAATAACATCAACACCCATGTCATCCTACAATGTTACCTATCACTACTAATTGGTAAATGCAAAATGTGATACACATCCTCTAGAATCATAGTAATCTCCCTTGTAGGAAGCCATAAAGTACATGTATCTACATTCTAACTCTCACATAAGTTAGTAATAAGATACTTATCCCACTGCACTATACTTAGGTGATATACATGACCTAACCCTACCCTATTTATGATAATTCTCTCATCAATAAACAATGGTAACATCCTCAATGTCTCCATCACCTAACCTCTATAGAATGCTCTCATATATACCTCACCCTACAAAACACCATCAAAAAACATATATATTAGTAAACCATGCAAAGTAAACAACCAAGCTACACAACAATAGACAATAAAGTAAAATCATAGAAAATCATCCCCAATAGACAACAACATTGCATAAAGGACACCAACACTAGACAAGGTCACTATAACCTAGACAACAGCACTGAACCTAAGACAAGAGCACTGACTCCTAGATAGGAGTGTTATAACTATTCAAAAATTTCCTAGGCTACTTTAAACAACTCAAAAACATCAAAAATAGGCTTCCAAATAGGTAAAAATCATGCACTTTAACTACTTACTAGGGTAACATCACCACCAGCCTCCACTTGGGCTGCCAACTTCTCAAACTGGGTCACAACGGGTGTTTGTCTCCTTAGGATCTCTCCTACTCTAGATATCCAAATCTCAACCTAGTCAATGCATAAATGAATCAAGAATAAATCTAATTTTCCTATATCAACTTTCTCATTCAAAGAAAAATACAATTTTTCCCATAACTAAAAACTTGTAGCTCTATTTTACAAACTATTTTATTCCATGGAATAGTGACAACAATACCTTTGACATCATGCAAGACTTTTTCTCTTACTACCTCATCCACATAATATGTCACACACATCTCTATACCTCTCTTATACCCAAACATACAACTTGGCCCTAACCAATCAAAAACTTGTTCAATTTTCAAACAACTCAATCTAATCAATCAAATAACTTCTTAATCAATTAAAACTATACCAACCTTATTTCTATCATTATGCCACTAGTCATCACTTTTGGCTCAAACTCCTCTATGAAATGATATCATCCCTATCCCCAATAGGGGGCATCATTCCTACTATTCCTATTCTTACACTTACCCAACATGCCTATCCACTCTCATAGATGGATACACCATGGTTCTTACACCTCCAACATTCAAATTACCAGATTCAACTCAAATCAATCAAAATATATAATGATTTATATTACATGGGTCACTTATCATTACTTGGGACATTTAGAAGGATACACATTCAGTTTACAGATACATAGACTATTTAAATATAATGGTTCAGATCATATGGATCCATAGTGATTTTAGCTTGTAGATACATAGATTAGTTAGACATAGTGGTTTAGATTATATGGATTCATAGTGACTTAGATAAAAATTCAAACTTAGATACCAGATTTGGGGGCATGTACATACTACACATCTCACACATACAACTTCATATAGCATGACATAGTTATAGGACCATATAGTAGATCATAGGCATAGTGTAGAGCATAGTGTTTTGATCTCTAGTTTTTTACATGGGGCATGACATGATAGGTCATATCATATCTGGTTATATAGATTACTAGATTATACATACACATCACTCACATACCATATTTGGGGCCATGGCACATATGTTCATGTTCTTCATCATCTAGGATTATATAGATTGGAATGGTAAGACATGCCATTCTATTATTGTATATT
Source organism: Torreya grandis (assembly GCA_037957365.1). Lineage (NCBI taxonomy): Eukaryota > Viridiplantae > Streptophyta > Pinopsida > Cupressales > Taxaceae > Torreya > Torreya grandis. Next base: position 1,594,175 of record JARHVA010002521.1, on the reverse strand, counting down.
TACCAAAGTTTCAAATGAAATATATCTATACTTAGGTTGTCACCAACATGGACCATACAATCATCTACGATGGTTGGTCCATAACATTACCTAGACACAAACTACACAAGTTTGGACAAGATAAAGGATAGACATGGTTTTGGGCCTTGAGAATTTATCAGTTCTAGTTTAGATTATTCAAAGTGGAGGTATAATAGATTTTTATCTTCACAACATACAAATTCTATACAGACATTATAGATTACATGAGTTTATATGGGACAGAGGATACACATTGGTTTTAGACCTCCGAACATTTCTCATTTTAGTCAGATTCAATACAGGAGGCAAGCATTGCCCTCCTTCTCCATGTTACACAAATTTCACTTTTAGATTCAGAATATGGGGCATCCATATCAAGGATTCTTTCTTTCTCCAAGTACTATTTGGCTCTCCATCCACATCCCTATCTAGGAAGTGAGTTGGACCCTTTTATATCACATTCATTTCCATGCAGGTAGGTTTAGGTACACATTCTCTTTTTCTTTCTTTTACTCTAGTACTTCATTTCATTGGATCACTAGATTAAAAGGGGGGAAAATGTATACACCATAAATTGGTCAAGAAACCAAACATATCATGTCTTTTTATAGTCCTTTCATAGGAGCCTCCTACTAGAGAATATGAGCCTTGTTCACATGTAGCCATGTCTTTCCTTTTACTCACCTTGGTCTTGTTTCATGCATGAGTCACCTTTTTGCTTATTGCCAGTCATCTATAAACTTCTAGAACCTCATTCTACCTTAGCCAGGTCAAATTTCCCATGTTTAATCCATCCCCCTGGGTCTCAAGCCTATAGAATAGGGGCACTAGGATTTGACTAAAGTGATAGACCCTAGGGTGTCTATTTCTAGTACTCTTGTCCAAAGTCATTTTAAGCTCCATCGATTAGTTTACCTCATTTAAGGAGTCCTAGCCCCTTTCTTAGCTTCATCCTTAAGTTTTACAATGTCAGCCAAATGTGAATAAAGTTCTCAAATTTGAAATTAAGAGTCTCCTATAAAAAATACTTCACAAGTAATTTTATATCTAGCACTTATTACTTTGGCATATTACATAATTAAAATTAGTCAATAGTGTAGCTCAACTTTCTGCATCACACATAGACTTGCATGCTTAATCAAGGAAGGGCCTAGGCAAAATTTCATTCTTACATCTACTATGTGCATTGATTATGCATGTTCCCTAAGGGAGAACTACATTTGATTTGAGACCCTAGCTTGAGGGTTAACGTAGGGAATGATTAGGACAACATGGGTTCTAGATTATGTGATCATACTTCCACTAACCCAATTTTTCCCCTTATGATTTTGATGTATTTTTTGTTTTATGTGTGAATATAAACTTAGGGTTTGGAGATTGAAATAGAACTATAATGAGCTTTATTGACATTAAACCTCCAAAATTTCATACACAGGCTCATACTAAGACAACGAACAAAACCCAAAAATCTTAGACCTTTAGGACAATAGTGGTAGAAAAGGAATATAACATCAAACCCTAGGGTGTCTTTTTTGGAATTCCTATCCTTTCATAAAACAAAATATAAATCTAGATTTTTGACACCATCCCAATCTTATGTAGTAAATTTCAACCCCTGAATCATCCATTTCAACCTATTTTTCTAGATAATTTGTATCTTCCATATGCAATTAATTTGACTAAATTGATCAAAACTTTTAATTTACTATATTTTATTGGATTTTTTCCCTTACTCCAGACCCTTTATTGTTTAGGAACTAGACCCTAGTTTCCCAAAAATAATAAAACAATAGGATATCTAAACCATTATTATTAAAGCAGGAGATGTTCTTGATAAAAGTAGTTGGTAGGAGTGTTCCACTAATTTTTGATTGGTTTGATTTATGTTCCTAGATTCGATTGATATAGTTCTATCTGCATGGTTAGTGGTTGATGCATGCTCCTACCTTGGAAGAGGTTCCCATGATTGGTTCATAGTGTTCCCATTTCTTGGTTGATTAGTTCCCACAATCAAAGAGCAAGGAAATAACACATAGTAAGGTCAAGACGTGTATTTTTCTTAGACAAAGGATGGTTTTTTTCCCCTTTTTCATACTAAGGGGGGGAATATTAGGAAATTTTATTATGAACTATTTTTATAATATTAATATATGTGATGAATAAATAATACTCTCATAAGATAACTTGTAGAAGAGAGTCTTAAGGAGAAGTTGAGAGATTCTAGGAGAGGTTGAGAGATATGAGGGATGAGGATAATGTTGACTCCTTATTTTTAGGATCACTCTATCCTATTTATTTTACTCCTATATGATGAATTAATCATCTGAATAAAATATCTTTTATTATGTGTTTTCTATAAATATGGGTTAGCTGTGTATACACTCTGATAAATCCCATTTAAATTGTGCTCCAACTAATGCCAACCTATCAACATGTTGATTTTCTTCCCTTTGAATTGATTAGATGTTTAATGACTCAAAATATTCAATAATGTCTCATACACTATGCTTATAGGACTTCAATAATGTATTTTTGACAACATTTTTACCTCTTACTTGGTGGACAACTAGTTCACTATCTCCATAAACTTGTACTTGCTTCACTCTTTTCTTTCTTTCAGATTAAAGCCCGAGTATAATAGATTCATATTCAAGTACATTACAAGTAAAAATAAATTAAAATATAATGGTAGAATAATACCTTTCATTTGATGGAGAAACAAGAATAACACCTACCCTTACTCCATTCTTTCTTCTTCATCTGTCTAAGAACAACTTCTACAAACCACTACTATCATCATTTGGCTTAGAGAAAGAGTGTATAGATTTACCTTTTCATGTAAACAATAAACAATAATACCAACCTATTAAACACATTTATATGGGTCATACTCATGATTTTATGCCCCCCACTCATCAAGGAAGAGATTTGAAATGTTTTCAAGAGGAATAATTGGTTCTTGATAACTAAGATGATCATCCTCATCAATGATGGTATAATTGACATTAAAAATGTTAGGCTTGTATGGTTCCAAATGAAAATTATGCATAAGCTTAGATTTAATGGTAACTTTGGTGCCATACCTAGTCCTAAAATCTAGGTAAGAATAATCAGATGATAAGTAGCCTCCAATCTTGCTAGTGAAATCTCTTGATAGGCAAAGAGCAATGTATCGTGTAAAGTCCACTACAACTACATCTTGAAAAAATAGATAAATTAGGACAAGCACGAAGTGTAAGGTTCAATCATTTGATTACACCCATGTTCTTAGTAGTTGAACCATCTAGTTGTGATACACCTCTAACATTAGGCTCATACGTTAAACCTAACTTATCAACTATTTATTTGGGCATCACTAAGTTGCTTACCCCACTAAAAATCATACAATTGTGTACTAGGCAATCTCAAATTATTAATAAAACATAGAAAGGGGGTGGCTTGCCATATTTTCTTGGATTTACACTATTAGGTGTAGGATTGTTTGTAAAAATTACAGCTTCTCTTTTAGCTAATGTATTTACAAGGATAAGCTTTGACAAATCCTTTTGAATAATATCTCTTTAACCAAGAAGAGCCAATGTATCCCAAATAGGAATAGTTACATTCACCTTCTTTATTTGATCTAAAATATCGATACATGAGTTACTAACTCTGGGCTGTCCTCTAGGGGCTATCATATTATTTTAGGGCTATATAGTTTGAGGAATGAAAGTACTCTTCACATTCTAATTTTTTTGATTTTCTTGTGCTTTGTGAGCTTCATTAACATCCCTTTGTCCTTTAGGCATATAAGGTATGGTGGATACACTTTTACCCATCTCTTGAGCATCATAAATTATTGTTATTTTAGACCTTGCGTTAATTGCAATAGAAGTACCATTAGATTTACTTGTCCCTCCAAATTGGTTGACTACAAAATAATCTTCCTCTTTATAATTAAATAGTGTACTATTGGATTTCACTTATTTTCCACTTGTCATAATTTGATTTAAAACTTCAAGTTATGTCATGGATGGAATGGTCCCATTTTATGGCATGCAAACTTGAGTAAACACTTCACTTTGACTAGAAGGTTGATTAGGGGGTGGATCCCATTGAGAAGACCATTCATGATCTTGAACTAAGCTATTTTTAGTAGGTACCAATGCTCTAGAAGTGGATGAGACATTGAGGTTATAACTATTGTATGTTCTCACATTGGTAATTTTCCCTTATCCTTTAGAATTTCCTTGGAAGGGTGGATTATTGGGCTATTATGGCTGACTAGATTGGTACGTAGCTTGATAAGCCCTATGAAATTGATTTTTATGTCTTTTTTCCATTGCTATGACCTTGTTTATGATGGTGTTAAGTAATCCTTCAACATCATTTGACTTGATTGGTTGACTAGAAACAACCAACTTATCATTGGTCAATGTAGGAATGGGAGCAAGAGTGGGAGTAGGAGGTTGTATATTAGGAAAAAATGGCATGGGAGGCCTTGGGGATATCTTTCCAAGTTTTATGAGACTATTTTTTAGATTTTATGGTAAGGTCATAAGCTTTTGGTAAGATCTCCCCTCCCATGGATTATATCATAATAGCTATATCATTATTCAAAACTTTGAGATAATATTAGAATGCATAATTTGGAATGGGACTCACAAGAATTGGGGTCATATCCCATGTATTTGTGAACCTAAAATTTAAGTCATGCATGAATTCTTGTGGGGCTCTTTTGATAGTGGTCAATTGCTCAGCTAGTGATAAATCATCACTCTTATCCTCAAATATTTTACTCAACTTATCTCCCAATTCATCCCATGAGTTAATTAAATTAGGGGCCAAATTCCTATACCAATCCAATTTTTTAACTTTGAAGGATATTTAAAACAACCTAATGGCTACATTCTCTTGCGTGACATTATGGATATTACAAAAGTTAGACATATCTCTTATATACTCAATGTGTGTAATAGTAATCTTTATGCTAAAATATGGAACACTCTTGAGGGTTGACATAGGGATATCATCATATTGGGAAAGGTTTATGGGAGACCCATCATTGAAACACATAAAATTCACATTTATATCCATAATTATAACTTTGGGAGAGCTTGGAATATATGAGAAGTGAATCTTTCTTCTTTCTGTCTTAGTATAAGGAAGAGTACATAAAAATCTCTTTATTTTGACTGAAAATAAAGGTAATTCAACAAACTCAATAGGAATACCTTTAACCCTTTACCTTGTTAACACCTTTGACATGAAAATATTTTTCTAGTCTGCAACCAAGAGTTAAGAAGTTGTTAGAGTTTTTAGATGCTGCATGAAAGAATATATTATAGATGTAACTTTACCAAGACTAACATTAATCTTGGACAATCCTTGTTCAAATTTTTCCCTTTGGTCATGTCAAAATTGTTATAGCTCAAATTTTTACCTTTGAGAGGGTGTATTTAATCCTTCTCATTTGAGATATACAATGGGATTAGTCTTAGGTTTTGGGTCACCTCTAAGTAGACTAAACCTCTAGATTTTGGGCTAGCTTCCAATTACAACACATATACTAACAACTACAATACTGATTTGCTTGGAAAAATGATAGAAGGATGGATAAAAATAACAAAAAAAATTGGAGTTGATGCACCAAACATGATATCCTCTACTTTCTAAGGTTTACTCTATGAAACAATAAGTTACAATATGATTCTACTACTCCAAGATAGTCCCTATCACACTAGTGATTCAATATGAAGGTTATGGAAATTACAAGGGATTAAAATGACATTTAAGAGGTACTAATAACATAAAATAATGGCATATTTTTTAGGAATCTAGAACAACAAACATGCTCTGACTCCACTGTTAGGACCTAGGAAGCACTATTGATTACCATGTACAAGCAACTTAATATGCGAAATTAAACTAGAAGTAACAAGTAACTAAAATTTAGAAACAACATAGAATATGAGAGACAATACCCAATTGTATTAATACTCTTCCAAAAAAGAATTACAATAAAGAATATTGCCACAGTTCTTCTTCCTTACACACCTCTAGGGCTCCCACACCTCTAGGGCATAAACAGTCAATCTCTTCAAGAGCTCACTCTCTCTCTTACGGTCCCAACACACAACTCAAACACAGAGTTGGTGTTCACCTCCAACCAGTTAGTATCTCTACTGCCAGTACACAAGTGCTCCACACACTCCACAAGTGCTCCATGCACTCCAAGTACTCAATGTACTCCAGGTAGATCTCCCATGAACTTACAACAACCTGCAACTCAAATGATCTTACTTTGGAAGGAACTACCTTGCCTTCCTCTTTTCTCTCCAACCGAGTACACACCATACTCCAAGTAGATCCCACCTGATCTTGCTCCCTATTGTGTTGCTATCACTTTGATCCTGCTGCCACCTGCAGATCAACTTGGTTCTGCACACCTGCAAATCTAGACCTTGCACACACAAACACCTGCAGATCAATGATCTTACTTACCATGTAGATCTCTAAATGTGGCCTTGCACACCTACTGACCAAAATCCTACATACATGAAGAATCCTTCTGATTCTCCAAACCAGCACCCACACTTGGTACTGTGGCACTAAGAGGAACACACCATGCTCTCTTCACTCTGAAAGAGCTAATATTTGCTCTCTTACTCTCTAGCACCCATTACAATACAACCCATGAGTCTATTATATAGATCTCATGCAAACAATAATTAGACACCTAATTACAATAATTAGATATGCAGCTCAAGACTAAAATTAGCCTTCTTCATGCAAACAATCAGTTTGTTAACGAACTGTCCGTGGAACTCGCAGTTCGGAACCACATAGGCGACTGACATCGGTCCCTGTCTGCCTGGCGGTGACTGATGTCGGCTGATATCTGACCATCGTCAGTAGCTTCCTATCTCCACCTAACTGACATCGATTGGCCTGATCGATGCTAGTGACTGTGACACTCAGCACCCTCCTCCAATGTCTGCATCAGTGAAGCTTTTAGCTCCAAAACCTAACAATCTCCCACTTGAAGATAAACAACTGCACTATACTTGTACCTGTACCCCATCTAATCTATTTCCTAGCTTGTATCCCTCTTCAAGCTCAACCTTGAAGACCAACCACCACAAATCCTGTGGTGCACCTCCTGTCATCCAAGTAACCTGCCACATCCAAACCTACAAAACCATGTAGTGAAGTCCTGACCCTGCATAGCATGTATACCTGCTACTGGTCCCTCTCAAATACATGAGAACCCACTTCCCTGAATTGGCTTCTAACTCTCTGACAGCACCCACTGCTTGGGCAAACTCAGGTCTATACCAGACCTCATATGATTTCGGACACTGAACTGTCCAACCCTTGGTGTGCTTCGATTCTGCATCCTGTGTATTGAACCTCACCAACACCTGATTCACATCAGCTCCCACTAGAGACAAAATCAACCTATGATCTTCCATGTCTCTCATGCTAAAGAATTTATCTGCTCCAAATTCCTCATGACATGCCACTAAACTAACCTTACCCTTAGCTCAGTAAAACCCTGTATATACGAACCTGCTAGCTAGGATACCATCCACATATAGTAATAGGATAATGTCACGACCATTATCCACCTGGTAAGACAAACACAATGGTTACAATGACACTGACTAAAGCCATGCTTTGTCATCCACCTGTCAAAACCTGTACCACTGTCCTACAACTTCCTCAAGACCATATGACCTGGCCTTCCATCTCACGTGTCCATTCTCTCTATTCTTTAACTAAGGTATCCATTCGTCTTTCAATGCTTTCTTCTGGCTGGCAACCCTACCAAATCTCTTGTTTGGTTTAGCATCCTATTCATGCCATGCTCCCACTGTTTCCTGGATCCTTCCTGCTCTGCAGTGAGCAATGAGTATAAAGAAGAGGAACAACGAATTTGAGGCTTACTTACCACTTTCAGTCCTCCATATGGGTGTTTGAGACTCCTTGACAGCTTGCTATCCTCCCAAAATCTGTCTCAGTGACCGACCTCAGTCACCACACAATCTGCATCCAACTGATGTCAGTTCCCATGCGACTGTCCTTTCTATCGATGCTATTTTTTTAACCGACGTCGGTCTTACCTGGTCACCGACGTCAGGTCTATCACTGATGTCAGCAGCCACCCTGCCTGACACCACCAGCTCTGGTCTACACATGACCGACATCAGCACCTATCTATTTGACACCAGTTCCCCTTGACCGACGTTGGTAACTGTGTTCACATGTGAGTGATGAATTTTTACCCACAAGCTCTCCATGGATCAAAACCCTATCCAAACCACCCTACTCAAAGATGTCTAGCCTTTTCCACTGATCTCTGTCTGTCATCTCCTCCAAAAACACCAAGGCTTTCCAGTTCTTAAGTCTGTCAAACACATCTGTCTTCTGCTTAAGAACATGCATCTCCTTCTTGCTCATGTGACCAAGCTTACAAAGCCACATCTTCACAATAGAAGAAGAATCAGTAATATAAGTAGATAGATAAATGATACCTACTTTGTTACCACCAACTAATTCAAGTGCATCTATTGTGAGAGTTCTTGTGCATCTCTTATCACCCAACTTTCCTGAAGTAATTAGCCACATCTTCAGAACTGGGACTTGCATGACATTCTTCAACACCCATGTGTTGGCTGCCTGCAATTTTAGCAACACTTCCCCTTTGCCAATTCTTTGGCAAGGCTCACCAACCCCTCTATTTGGGGCTACATGGAAAGAGGCAACAAAATCTATAAAACAAGATTCTACTTTATCCAAGAAACATCCTAGAGCATCCTGTGTAACAACACCTACAACATCTGCTTCTTCAATTCCTTCATGCTGATCTTGAACCAACCAACAATATTTCTTTACCTACTCTTTCTTTCCATAACACTGTAATTGACCATTCATGCTTTTCAATTCCTCCATTTTTAGCTTACTTTCTTATGCCATTGCTATACTCCCACTCAATTAGAAACCCCTGAGAGTGACCTGTAATCAAACACAAAACCTGCTCCATGCAACCTTAGCTCTGATACCAACTGTCAAGAATCTAGAACAACAAACATGCTCTGACTCCACTATTAGGACCGAAGAAGCACCATTGATTACCATGTACAAGCAACTTAATATGCAAAATTAAACCAGAAGTAACAAGTAACTAGAATTCAGAAACAACACAGAATATGATAGACAATACCCAATTGTATTAATACTCTTCCAGAAAAGAATTACAACAAAAAAGATTGCCACAGTTCTTCTTCCTTACACACCTCTAGGGCTCCCACGCCTCTAGGGCATAAATAGTAAATCTCTTAAAGAGCTCACTCTCTCTCTTACGGTCCCAAGACATAACTCAAACACAGAGTTGGTGTTTGCCTCCAACCAGTCAGTATCTCTACTGCCAATACACAAGTGCTCCACACACTCCACAAGTGCTCCATGCACTCTAAGTACTCAACGTACTCCAAGTAGATCTCCCATGAACTTGCAACAACCTGCAACTCAAATGATCTTACTTTGGAAGGAACTACCTTGCCTTCCTCTTTGCTCTCCAACCGAGTACACACCGTACTCCAAGTAGATCCCACCTGATCCTTCTCCCTGTTGTGTTGTTATCACCTTGATCCTGTTGCCACCTGCAGATCAACCTGGATCTAGACACCTGCAAACCTAGGCCTTACACACACAAACACCTACAGATCAATGATCTTACTTACCATGTAGATCTCCAAACGTGGCCTTGCACACCTACTGACCAAGATCCTACATACATGAAGAATCCTTCTGATTCTCCAAACCAGCACCCACACTTGGTACTGTGGCACTAGGAGGAACACACCATGCTCTCTTCACTCTGAAGGAGCTAATATTTTCTCTCTTACTCTCTAGCACCCATTACAATATAGCCCATGAGTCTATTATATAGATCTCATGCAAATAATAATTAGACACCTAATTAAAATAATTAGATCCGTAGCTCAAGACTAAAATTAGCCTTCTTCATGCAAAAAATTGGTTCATTAATGAACTGTCTATGGAACTCGCAGTTCAGAACCGCATAGGTGACTGATGTCGGTCCCTGTCTGCCTGGGGGTGACCGACATCAACTGATATCTGACCGTCATCAGCAACTTCCTGTCTCCACTTGACCGATGTCGGTTGGTCTGCCCGACATCAGTGACTGTGACACTCAGCACCCTCCTCCAATGTCTGCATCAGTGAAGATTTTAGCTCCACAACCTAACAATATTAGATTTAAAACTTAGAAAATCATGTGTCACACTTCATATGACCTGTGAAAGGAATACAAACTCACATAGAGGCATGAAAGATAAGTAAAAATGCAAGGAAGCTCACTTGCTATCATAAAGTATTATCAACAATTCATTTTAGATCATTGTATGCACACTGAATATAGAAATATTAAATTTGAATTGATTTCAATAGGAAATTAAAAGTCTTGATTTTGGTAGGGCTTCACCATTACCAATTTTAGGATACATTCCAAGTCATTTAATTCTTTTTTTATAATAAGAAGAGAGGATAAGAGAGAGAAAATATGGCATAGAAATATCGTTATGACCATTCATCATCAAAATAGTTAAAAAATAAGATAATATTGAAACCAATCCCATTGAGAATGTGTTTTCATCTTCACAAGTGTAGGAATAGGATATAGTTGAACAAGTCAAGGCTACTGCTCTAGAGAAATAAAAGAAAGTAGAAACACATGCATAGAAACTATAGGAGGAAGAACAAGTGAAATAGAAAGATGCATAGGATGAACTTAATAGAAAATTAGAGGAGAAGGACAAAGAAAACAAGTTGAATACATTTCACATAAAGACAAACTTGTAGAAGAGGCCATGGCATAACAATAATAGGCGTCTGGGCAACAAAAAATTGAAACAGAGCATCCATAATAAGAGGAAGAACCAACTACGACTCTAACAGGTCTACAACTACCAAAATTGCCTTTGGGTAGAGTTTAGCTATGGGACATCTTGACTATGGGCGATCAATGCAATACCTTCTCTCTTCCACTTATGACCATGCCATAACCTGACCCTTTAGTGACTTTAGGCACATTATCATCATTCCCCCTCGAACAAGAAGCATTATTATAGGTCTCTTGACTACCATTAAAGAAATAGCTAGAGGGAATAATAACATTCCAAGAATCTATTGTGTAGAAGGTCACCTCTCTAGAATAAGCAATGGATCAATCCAAGGATGAGAATGTCTATTTAAAGTCTCACCTAAATGAATCTACCAATCTAACCTAGGATGATTGCCCTAAGGTGGTCACTTGAGCAATCAGGGACCAAGTCATGTCCAACCAATGTAGACTCAAAACACTAATCTCTGATTTAACCAAGTACTTGTGCACAACAAAGAAAGTTAATGTAGTCAACACACTAGGGTAGGATGTTAAGATTGATTTTGAGACTCTCATCACTATGTTAGAAGAGTATCAATGCATGTTAGATATTGTTTCACTTCAAGAACAATAGGTCATATGCATCTTGTTGGATTGGAATCTGAAATTAGATAATTCCCTAGCCAGTTCTAGTGTCTACTTTACAATGACCACCACCACCAAAGAAACCATGGTCAGACACACTAATACTAAGGAGGAGAAGGATGTAGCACTATAAGAGTTACTCAATGTTATGGATAATGTGTGCGATAACCTCCTTAACTAGCAAAGTCAACTTTTGCATAGTTATTTTTCTAGCCTCCAAGATTAATGACATGTAGACAAGATGGAGTATCTGAGTGGCAAGATTCAGATAAGGTTCACCGACATAAAATCATCCATGAGTATAATTGATGATGTAGATCTCAAGTAGATCATTGGTTACAATGATCCATTGTGCACCCTATTGTGGTTGATCCAAGAATTGATGATGGACTAACATGCCTACAAGACTGATCTAACTCCCTTTTCTATTAAATTTACCTAGATTATCAAAACACCTATTTATAAACCATCATTATTACTCTAGCATACCATCACTTGATGTAAGGCCATGCAGTCCAAGTCCAATGACTCTTCTGGTCAATCATCATCTACGTCTATGCCACCTCCATCAAGTTAAGTACTACATAGAGTACACATTTTGAATAATTTTGTATAAACATTTTGTATTGGGGATTATTTACTAAGATAATTAGGGTTAAGATAGTTGAAAACCCATAAAGGGTGTCCACCTGGTTACTCCAACCTATTAAAAACCCATAAAGGGTGGTAGGTTGGTGTGTTAGTTAAAAATTGAAAATGGTGATTAAGTAATGTGTAAGAGGTGAAAACTGGAAATGACACCTTGAGTGATTACTGTGACTTTTACTAGTCTAACCATGTCTTCAGCCTCTACTCACCTGTGTAATGTTGGAGATGCTACAACATTGTCTGAGGATGAGACAACATTTTAAGTTTGAGAAAGTGTTGGGAGAAAAATTCATATCATAAAGCTATGTAGGATATTTATCTAATATTTATGCATTGTGTACTCATTTTGTCATGTATAAGTCTATTTTGTCTTATCTCCATGATTTTTAATAGGTTAGAATATGAACAAACTCCACTTTTGGCACCAAGTAGAAGAAGAAGATGAACAATCATAGACTAGAAACGTCTATATATACTTTTGATTGTAAGAAGAATAGAGTTCCACTTTTAAAGAGATTAATGGAGACTTATCTGGTTATGGTTCCATGCATTATTTCTTAATTTATTCATTGCATGCATTCTCATGTATAATATTTGATTGATTTATGTCTAGTTTAACCCGAATGCTTTATTATTTTTATGAATCACTAGTTGTTCTTATCTATTACATAATGCACAATAATTAACACTTGATATGTTTTTGTTATCCAACCTCTTGTATGAATACGATACAATATTCTGTGCACTAAAGTATATCATGGCTATCCTCATCTTTAGCATGTTCTGATGCTTCAAGAACCTTTACTAAAAATTATAGATTCATTTCCTAGAAAATGATTAGTTTTAATGTAAATATATCTGATGTAATAATTATTCTTTTCATACATGGATTCAATAATGCATTCAAAATAATGACAAGGTTTGCAATCAAGATAAACATGTAAGCATAGATTGAAATTTTGAATCTCATCTACCTACCCTAACAGATTTATAAAAATAAACAAAAGAGAAAGGGAAAGAGAAAGATGTAATCATGTTTGGAAGCAAAGATAAATAAATTTGTTGTCTGACCAATATGCACACAACCATGAATAAATATGATGCAAGAGTATGAGGTATTAAAATATGAACAAATATGGATAAAATCACCATATACATGCATAGATAATGAACAAAATTCTTCACAACCTTTCATTTGATAGATATTTTCTTTAAAAAAAAATGTTTGGATCCACTATAATCAATAAAGTACAATAAAATGCTTCACAATAACTTTTATCATAATAAAAACTAAGAAAGCAAGAAATTATAGAAAAAAGTGTTTAGTCCTCTACTCTACTCTCTAATACAAAAACAACTATCCCTTTACTCAGTCTTCTTTTTAGCTTCAAATAGAAGTCATCCCACATATGGTGATAAACCATCGACTCATGAAGTGGGTAAAAATATTAAATGCATGGGTCAAGATCAAAGGACCATATTTGATGCATAAACAGATAATCTCAAGGCAATGAATGCCATGAATAAGACAATAAAATTATCATTAAATTATAGTAACAAATCACCAATGAAAATTTTATATTCTCCATGTGCTCATCTTCACGATAAAAATGCCTCCTTTGAATGCACCATTTTTCCATTAAATGTTGGTAACAAGGAACTATTGGAATAATGTATTATTTTAATTTACATAAATTTAAGTTAAATCTCCTTCATTTTGATGGATTATCATTGTATTAAATGTTGGGGCAAACTTTATCTTCAAGATGTGAACACTCCTCTTGACAATTACCATATACTTTACTATGATAATCATGCTTGATTAAAGCATTTCTTTATATTTGTGGCCTTTGCTTGTCTAATACTAATGTACATACCATCATCTGACTCAACCTATTATCTGATTTACCTTGGGCTTTATGTTTCATGACCTCTCTTGCACTAAATGACAAGGTAATTCATGACTTCACTAATATGATTGGACTCACATTATACTTTATGGACATAGACAGCCTATATGGGTACGACAGTCTTTAAATTTAGGCTCTCATCATTTTTTTTAAGGTGCATGTATTTTTATTGGGAAAGTCATACCATGTGGCCATTTTTTACTACTTCTGAAATTCAATGTGTCCATGAGTGGTAAGGTCTTGATATGTGGTGACTTTTCATTAACTCACAACTTGGTTGAGTCCTGGATCATCTTAATTTTTCATTAGCCATGGTGTAGTGAGATCTTGGTAAGTACTAATATCCCACTCACCTAGATTTATAAAGGTTCTAACTTGATGTTGAATGTACAGACTACCATGGATCCTTGAGATATTTACATGTGGACTCATTTTAGGCACTCCATTGATATCAACTCTATCTTAATGATATAATTGACTTGGGGTTGCAAAGAAGAAGGATGTTAGTATGTGGAATCATCCCTTTCACCCAGAAGGTTGATCACTTGCATATCATATACTAACCACCCTCGAGGCCCAAGTAAATGATATGATGCCATGTGGCATGATCATGGGAATCTAGAGGATCATGGGTGGCTATTTTGTCTAACACACTCTAGTGAATTAAATCCCCAATATCTTGATAGGTTTCATTTCTTCATTCAATATGAACCTGTAGCAAAGGAACTAGCCATTAGAATTCAAACAAGAGAAAATTGTTAGAGTTAAAATTATATAAAATGACTAAGGTAAAAATTTTAAGATGTAATACAAAAAAACTCATAAATTTAGTGATTAGAAGGGGATTAAAAAAAAAAAAAAAAACACAACCAATTTAGTCCATTTTTAATATAAAATGACCAAATCTAAAGATCAAACAACATAAGCAAAAATAATTTCAAGTTGTTTAAGGGAATAAATGGACCCCAAATCAATAGATTTAAGTAAAATTAGACAATTTGGTCCAAAGGCAATACATTCTAATTTACTGATGGTCTTGATAGGCTAGATGACCATCACATTTGAGCTTATGTGATGCTAACATGGATGCTAGCATGTCATCTAGTTGTAAGGTTCATGTCATGTGATGGTCATTTTCTCATTTGGGGCCTAATTTATCATCCACTTGTACTACTGACCTTTATAGTATTGATGATGTGAGTTCTTGACATTTCAATATCTTGCCTACCCAGGGCCTCACAAAAAGCTTGTAGACATACAAATAATTATGGGGTGTGTGGAAATAATATTATGCCATGTGGCATAATCTAAGGCATCTAGGAGCTCAACTATTAGTTGGAAGTATACAAAGAGTTTTGAGGTCATGGTGAATCAAGATCATACCACGTGGCATAATCCCCATGCATCTAGAAGGTCAAATGCCTAAGTTCAAAGATCTATAATCTGTGATGAAGTGAGGAGCCTAGATCATGACACCTATTAGCATCTCATAAATTTATGAGGTCAGAAGCTTGATTTGAAGTTTTAAATAACTTAGGGAAGTGATGTAGTGATATTTAGACACTTGGCACCATCTCACTTACCCATTAGGTTGAAAGACTTTGTGAAAAATGATTGAGTCCCAAAAGAACCTGAGGGAGTGAGTGATCAACACTTAGCAGCTCTGGGCTTATTTTGGGACTCACGAGAGAAAAGATGACTATTGGATGAAAAAAGGGCTATAGCCATTAGGTTTTGAATTTAAAATTTCAAAAAAATGACTAAGGCACTAGACCCAAAAAATGCCAAAAATGTATTAAAATTAATAAGTAAAGATAACTATTTTATCAAATTTCAAGCCAACCAATCTAACATGAATAAAATGATAGTATAAAAATGAATTCCATATGAAGATTAAGCCATTTTACCTTGACAAAGAGCATATATGAACTGAATTGATAAATAAAAGAGTCATGTAAACTCTAAAACAGTTAGATAATTATACAAATCTGAGGTGAAATGGTCCAAAATGGAAATTTTAATATAGTTCAAAACATGATGCCAAAATAAACTAAGACTTATCAAATTTAGACAAATTCAGATATTTATATCAATAAAGCCTTAACTACAATCAGCATTAGACTAAGTACATATAATGAAAATTTTAATTTTGGACTTGGTTAAAGCAATAAGCAAAGCAAAATCCTAGATTATAAAATTCAAAAGACCCTTTTCAAATTAAATTAACATATTAAATAGGCTTAAGGCATAAACTTGACACAACCAAAAGACTAGACTCTAAAGCAAAAAAGAGGTTTCATGATTTTAGTGATAAAATTAAATAATGTTGTACAAGCAATAACATATAACACTATATAACATAAATTAAATTACAATCAACAAAAATAAAATATATTTTCATAATACATATTTGAGGTCTCAAAGGAAGAAATAAAAAAATAAGAATCAATACCCGATAAATTTCAAGTTTTATAAAATGAAATGACATGTTTCAAGTGCAATCTAAGTGGTAAGGAAAAGTGGACATGAATTGATCAAATCATCCCTGGAAATAAAAGTGTGGTAGAAATAAAAATGTAACCTAGACCTACCCATCAAAACCATCTATCTTTTTTATATTGAGGAGACCAAAGGCAACCATGCAACCTAAATAAATTATGATAATTATACAATTCATAAAACTTCTACCATGTTTAGAAGAAGGGCATAAAATATTTTCTTTCCCAAGCCATACCTCACCAACCTATATATCGTCCAAAATACTACCACAATATGTGAGAATCCAAGGTATTATTAGACTATAATTATTATGATATATATCAAATGTATTTTCACCTCAATATTTTTCCTTGACACTCAGCTAAAACCTTAAGAACCCATGAAAACTAAAGCAAAATTCCAAAATTATAATAAAAATTTATAAATATGCTTTAACCTTATTAATTTTTATAGACTTAAAACCCTTTATTTTTATTCTTTTCAAGGTTTGGTGAAGTACAACCCAAGTTTTCAACGCTAGGGTTGAAAAAAGATAAATCTAAATTAAAATTCATGGTATATTAATCCAAATCTAAATTAACATTCATGATATATTAATCCAAACATGGCATCCAAATTCATGGTCTTTAAGAGTAAAAAATATAATCTCAGTTGATATTTTTATGGATCCAAAACTTAAATCCTCATGTTTTAATATTGGTAAGTGGTTCTTTTTTAACTATTTTTATAAGGGAAACTTTTGAAGACCCATGGGGAGCAATGCCACTTGAAGAGTCAACTATCAATGGCAAGGGAGACTCGAACATGAGACTTACTAGGTGAAACTTAAATCCTCATGTCACAATAAAAAATATTATAGCATTCAAATATGTTAAATTCTATATCGATATATTATTCAAATAATGTTTATATTAGTAAAAATTAATTTTTTAGAAAAATAATTATATAAGAATTTTTTTTATCAATATTTCAAATCACTTCTTGTAATGCATCCTCAAAATTTAATGAATGTAAAAATGGTGATTTTATTACATTTATAGATATGAGAGGTATCAATAAGATACCTGTTAAAAATTATAATTGTTGTAAAATTAAACTATTAGAAAATGATAAAAAAATAAATGTAACTTGGTCATATCTGATTTTTATCCTTTTCTAATAACTGAATCTTAAATATCTATAATTTTTTGATAGTTATTTAATTAATACCTTATATATATATATATATATATATATATATATATATATATATATATATATATATATCATTATTATTACGTTCATTGAATGTTGAAGATAAATCATTGGAAATGATTTAAAATGTTGACAAAAAAATCTTTACACAATTTTTCATCAAAATTTTGATTTTTCTTATTTTTAAATTATGAAATTATAAAATCTTTAATTTTTATATCTTTATTAAAATTTATACAAATCTAAAAAATATTATAACATAACATTAGAAATGTGTTTCATTAAATTATTAAACACATTAAATGTTTAATAATAAATGTATACAATAAGTCCTCAAATCTTAATTTAAGATTATAAATGTCATGTAGCATCTAAATATTTAATTTGTTATGTATATGTTACCCAACATTAATTTTTCATTTTAAAATAATCAAAACTGAATGATAAAGTATTAGTGTCAAATCTAGATTTAGGTATTAAATTCATGTCATACGGTGAGATAATTTTTTCAAAGGAAAGGTTAAATATGTGTCACGATCTCAATGTCAATTCATGATATTACTTTTAATTATGAATACGGACTCAAATACAATGGATCATTATACTTAGGTTTGAGATTACTACACCATTTGAGAAAAGAGACAAAGTAGAAGCTTACTGTTTAAACATTTTTGGACTTCTATTAAAAATCTATGTGAAGTCTCAGAGACCTTTTTCAGAACTTATATTCATGATATTTCCTTATAAAATTAAATATAATATATTTCTGAACAAATGATTCAAAAATCTTTTGGACGGAAACAACACTACCTTGGTAAGAGTTAATTGAGTTTTTTTATAATGCTTTTAGATTGAGTCCCCAAAAAATGTAAAAATATTCATTAAGAAAAATCAAAATTTCTTTTGACAATAAAAAAATGGGGCATTATAGAAGTAATTGATGGGCTGAGGAAATAAGGTCATATTAGTGGTGCAATCAAGGTCATTCAAATAGTGAATGTATTCATCATGAATATCCTCTCATACTATGGATTATAGTTTTTATAGTTTGGTGGGTAGTCATCAATGCTGATCCTCTCATATTATGATCTATATTGAGGTTATCAAAGGTTGAGGTACAATTAATTTTATTTAAAATAAAAAAAACATTCATGATGAAAAGTGAAAGGGAATGGGATGGGTTCAAAAAAAGATTCAAAACATGAAGAAGCACAGGTGGCTTAGACTAATTATGGAGGAAGAGCTAACTAGAAGAAAGAACACTTGGAGGAAGCAAAATGATAAATGGGTAAAGAGGTGGGATATTAGCATGTAGGGGTGCCCAAATACTAATGAAGAAATGAAAAAATATGTGAGAAAAAAATTCTAATGCATCATGTGGACAAAATGAATGGGCTGTAAAAAGGAATACTACCTCAAAGAATTCAACCCCACAAGTGATTTTGAAGAAAAAACCTATATAGGAGCAGACATTAAGTGGAAAGCGAAAATGTTGATTTCCCAACTTAGGATGAGCTCTCATCATTTTAGATGTGAAACGGGTAGATGGCTAACTCCTAAAGAGGATTGGGAGGAGAGAATATGCCTCTTTTGCAACAAAGGTGTGGTGGAGACGGAATGACACTTCCTCTTAGAGTGCGACACATACAAAGACATCCGATACAGTTATGGTGAAACTTTGAAAATCGCCAACCTGGACACCATGTTTGAAACAACAAGGCTGGGTAATACAGTGAACCTTGTGATCAAACTTCACAGTAGAAGGGAAGATCTCAAGAAGGAAGTTCAGGGAACTTAGGGAATCTTTTGTTGCTGAGGTCTCATTTTGAAGAGGATGTGTGCCACTGATGGGTCCCATAGGCTACTACGGTCTCGTGGACGTTATTAAAATCCTTCATTCATTCATTCAAACCGTCCCATTATATTCTATATTTATTTTTTTATTTATTAAAAGAATAGTTAAATATATATTATTAAAATATTATATTAAATATATATTATAATTTTATGTTTCATTATTTATCCATCAAAAAATAAATACGATTAATATTAAACATATATTTATTTATCCATTTTTTTTTTTTTTTAATTCATAAATTTGATTTGATAATATATAAGAGAAAAATAGTGTATGTATATTATATCATGGACCATTCTCTTTTGGATCATATTTCTTTTATCTTGACTTATCTTGGACCGTTCTTACGAGAACCACATTCTTTTATGACTCTGGATAGTTGAATCTTTGGACCAATAGTACTCTAGATCATTTTAATTCCAGATTGACTCTTTTTATCTCACCTTGGACTGTGGTCTTTTGGATCTTATTCATTCTAGACCATTCTCTTGAGAACCATATTCTTTTTATACCCTGGGCCATTTTAACCTGAATAGTTTTATCCCTTGCCCAATTATGACCCTGATTATGACTCATAGGCATTCCAGACACATTCAATGCCAGTTCTACAAAGTAGTTTAGCCTAAACAATATTTTGCAGCTTCTTCTTATAGACAAGTGAACACGGATACATCAACACATGGTTTTTGCCTGTTGCGTGGTTCTTTAGATTTATTTGAGCAGTAGGTATGGTTCTATTATTTTTTTGTTGTTTGTTAGGCATTGTTGCCTTAGCAAGATTATCTCATTCTCACTGATTTACGAGCATGGGCTATTGCAGCTGGCTTTAACTATTATTTGAACTCTTCCATGTGGATGTGTATCTCCTCAGTTAGGTAGTTCCCTAGACCTTTTGTTAATATTTTATTTATATTATATATTCCAAAAACACAAAAAAAAAAAAAAAAAAAAACACACACACACACACATTAGAAATATTAGTGTAGGTTTTTTATTTTTCCCTATTATTTAATTAGGGAAATTATATATTTGTGCATACATGGAGTTTTCCTACATTTGTGGGATAGGCTAGCTTATGTGGGGATGTGTGTCATAGGTGTCATAAGTAACTCCCTCGATGGGAGTTACTTCTCTATTCGTAGTACCTTGTCACCACCTTTCATGGAGGAGTTACAGTGTATTCTTGAGGTGCCTTGACCACCTTTTGTGGAGGAGTTACTTACGTGCTCTCTTATATGTATTCTTCACTTTGGCCATCTCATGTTAATCAGATATTGGGTCTTCTCCTATTTGTCTTATGCAATTTATCTTGTATAATTTCAAATTGCTTTAGCATATATGTGATGTACACTAGCTTCATCTCGTGTGATCACGTCTCCATTGCATTCACATTAACTAGATTATGGCAACAACTCTAATATGGTATCGGAGCCACTCTAGTAATCATGTGTCTGGTTATGCTATTAGTTATTCTGAAATTCTTACTTTGCTTTCTTAGTAGTTTTTTTTTGTTTAACTCCGTTGCATTTGAGAGTTTTGGTAGAGTTTCTTGAAAACTCATGAAAAATCATACGAAAACTTGTTAATTTTTTTTTTTAACTTCTGAGTTAAAATTTGCCAAGACATCTTGTATAGATCTGTTATGGCTTCAACAAAGCTGAGGAGGAGTTCAGGTTCGATCACCAGGGCGTGCTTACGATACCCTGCGAGGTGAGCATGTTCAAGCAAGTGCTGCGGCTGCTGGACAGAAACGATCTGGCCAACCACAAGAACTTGAGCTTTGACGATTTGTTGAAGTTTTATTTTGACTGCGGGTTGGAGGCATATGCCAAAGCCCTGCGAGAGCATAGTCCCGCCGTGCAGAAGTCTTTCAGGTGAGTGAAACATTTCAGGAAGGAAGGATCTCTCGTCCATCCACGAGGCCCAAAGGGTTAGAAACCAATGAACAGCGGACTGAGACATCTTGACGATATGGAAAGTTTTTAAGGTTTTGCGAACACCCTTTTTTAGATCTTTTTTGGTTTCCAATGCCCATTTGGTGAGTCCACCCTCTCTTGCTGATTGGTAAATCTGCTTTTGATAATTATTCTGATCTAAAATCAGTCATTTGATTTTTGAATTAAAGTCAAATTTGAAATTAGCATTAAAAAAAATAGTTTAAAGGTTTTCAAAACTTGTATCTTCGACCTATAAAGACGAAGGGTGAGGCCTGAGTTGGCAGGAGGCCAATTCACCCTCACAAAAACCTCATTTGGATTCCTCGCTCCGTGTCAAATCTAAAGAGTGGTTGAAAGGCCACTTTCTCTCTCAAAATAGGCATTTTTAAAATGTTTTAATGCTTTTTTTGTAAAAACACTAGTTTACGAGAAAATTGGATCTTTAATATCTTGCAAACGGTAGCTCAGATTTGGGTGCCATTTTTTGAAAAAGTGTTTGTATTTCAATTCTCCACAGTGTAGGCTTGTTATTTGTTAAAAATGCACTAGTTTATAAAGTGCCTAAAATTTGGGTCTCTCGGGACACATTTTCAGCTAAGTTCAACGTCCTGTTTGCTTAAAGTATTGCACTGATTGCTCTAAGACGCATTCTCAGCTAAGCCCGACGTCTTTTGAGCATTCACTTGCATATTTGAGGGGGGCTCAACATTTTTGGGGGGTGTGATTGATTTTCACAACTTGCAAATCTTTGCTTTCATTCTCCTTTTTGCATAATTTCACAACTTGCAATCAACACAACTTCACCTAAATTCAGCTTAAAATAGATTCTTTTCAACTTAAACCCCTAACACCCTTAAACTATCATGAATGGAAGGTTAAAATGTCAATTATTCTTAGAAGCAAAGGGTTGTATAAGATCACCATGGGTACTGAAGTAGAACTCAACAATGATGCTGAAAAGGTCAAGTGGTACAACCGTAGTGATGAAACCTATGGATTACTGAGCTTGTTTGTGTCTCCAAAACTTCTCTTCTATTTAGAAACCTCCAAGACTCCCAAAAACATATGGGACACCTTAGAACTCTTATTTGAGAAGCTTGATGAGATGAGAGGTCATGATCTCGAAAGTGAACTCATAAGTCTAAGTCCTAGCAACTTTGACATCCTACAGGACTTTTTCACTAAGTTTAAGGCCCTTAGATTGTAATTGAAATAATGTGGGATAGAGAAGAAAGATGATCAACTTATCCCTTCTATTCTCGCAAAGTTAGGTCCAAGCTATTCAGTCTTTATCTCTACTTTCCATGCCACAAAAAATGCCCTTGACACTACATGGAAAATGTCTTCTTTGGATTCATTCATTGCTGACTTGACTAGGGAGCAAAATAAGCTAATTAAAATAGGCACAATGAAGTATACTCAACCCCAAGGTTTGATAGCTAGAAATGGTAAGGACAAGACTTCAACAAAGGAGAAGAAGAAAAAGAACAAGGACCAAGAGAAGAAGAAATAAAACAACAATCCTGCTAAAAACAACACTGAGTCTTCCTCCACCAATGCTAAACCTAAGAAGGAGAAGGTTAAGTGTGCCTATTGTAAAAAGATAGGGCATGATGAACACAAATGCATGAAGAAACAAATAGATCACCTTACTCATCTTCTAGAGAAGCATAACATAGGTGCTCCTGAGTCCATCAAGCAGAATTCATCTAACCAAGATTCTACCAAGGCAAAAGGCAAGGGTAAGGAGAAAGAAAAAGGCAAGGCCCTTGTAGCTACTACAGATTCTATAACATCATGGGTTATTGATTCGGATCCTTCTCACCACATGGGCTCTTCACTAGTTGAGTTTTCATCTTTAGAGCCTTGTAGCATGACTTCAATTAGTTTGGGTGATGACACATCAATTTCTATTGTAGGGAGAGGGTCAGTTGAAATGGAAGGAGGAACATTCAATAATGTTCTAAGTGTTCCTTTTCTTTCAACCAATCTCCTATCAGTGTACCAAATCACTCACATTGGTCAGGACATGAGAGTTGAGTTTTCACCAGATTCAGTGGCTATCAGGGAGTTGCATAGTGATACTATAGTGGCAGTGGGTAAGGCAGATCACCAAGCAAGGCTATACACTTTCTCATATTTTTCACCTGATTCTTCTCCAATAGCATTGCTGAATCATTCAGATGGAGTTAGCAAACTATGGCTGTTTCTACTCATTTTTACTTTTTACATTCAGAAGAAGAAAGAAACTAAAAGTTAAATGGTCAGGGGTTAGATGATACATGGATGAAGTTGCGCACCATATCCAGATGTTGTAGGAGCTCCTCTTTGGCTATGGAGGAAGACACCTGTAGATAAGAATAAGACTCAAACACAGAAAATGTTAGATAGATATATGATGGACTGCCAAGCAAAGCTCGGTCCCAGAAGTGTAAAAACTTCCTTACGGGATGACAGTCCACTTTTTGATAAAAAGAGTGTCGGATAAAAAAATAATAATGACTTAAAGAAAGAGAAATAGATAACATGTACCTGATTCTTGTAATCTATCTATCATAGTCACCGACGCCAGTTAGTCTACCGTCGTCAGTTGGTCAATGTTGCCAATGTTGGTTATGCTGCCGACGTCGGTAGGGGCAATGGGCCTTGGACGGGTTTCAGGGTTGTCTGTGGTCGACAAAAGGGTCTATGGAGATTGGAGGTCCATGCAGAGTTGCAAGACAATAGATAGGGTCTTAAGAGGGACAAGGGTAGAGGGTATGTGTGAGATGAGGTTAAGGATATGGGGAAGGCCTCTCAGCCTCTCCAAGAAGAAAGCCAGGTTTGGTCTCAACAGTACTCAGAAATAACAAATGGACTAATTACCAATGCATCCTAAATTACTGAAATGAAAGGCAAAAGAATACTTAGCTCTTGAGTGTGCCCGTTGATTGTCCAGAGCTCGGAGAGAGAGAGAAGACCCAGAGAGAGGAAGATCCAAAGTCTAGATTCTTGATTCATGACTCGTGATTCGGGATTAGCCATTTTGGGGGTTAGAACTTGGTTTAAGTAAACCGACGTCGGCAATCCTATCGGTGTCGACTGATAGTTGACCGACGTCGGCGGCTAGAGAATGGGTAAAAGGGCTATTTCAGCCCTTTGCCTGTTTCTCCATCCGCGGAGTGTATTTATCGTTGGAAAACGATCAAATGACGGGGTTAATATGCATGAGTGTTGGTTAGGAGGTTGGAATGGCTCTTAGGCGGTTATGATTTGGATGACTTAGTCATAGGGTGAGTCATAGGGTAGGAAATGGTCTAAGGCAAGGTGTCCAAGGCGAGGTGTCCTAGGTGAGGTGTCCTAGGTGAGGTCATAATTTAAAATAAATAGTTTATTTTAAATTAATAAGGTGTGGGTTAGGACCAAGGGAAGTCGACATAATTTTGGTGTCTACATTTGCCCCTTTTTATTTTTTTGGTTGTTCTTAACGAACTGCAAGACAAAAATAAGGTGTTAATTGCCCCAAGTAAGGGATGAGGTATTCTCCCTTAAAGTGGGAGTCGAGGGAAGGGAACTTGAAATCGATTGTCGATTTGATAGGCAGTCGATGGGTATGGTGAAGTTTGAGTGTGAACGCTGCAATAGTTGAGATTGTGCGTATACCACTTTACATGATAGGTAGGTTAAATTATCGTAGACAAGGTCGAAGAGTGCTAAAATTGAAGTAACTGGGCCCCAGCTTTTTGGTCATAGCTGATTGGGTTAATTGATCAAAGTTGTAGTTCTAATGGTCGTCGTGTGTCCAAGTATCCTAGGCTCAAGAAGTGCTCCTGGAAAACACAAAAATGTCACAAATATTGGGGATCAACTTGAGCACAATCCATCAATAGGTGTGAGGGTCGTAGTGCAGGTTGCGTATAATTTGATAACTATTCGTGAGGTAGCATATGCAATCAAAACAACCAAGGCATAGTTGTCTCAAAAGTGGTCATGGTTTGAGGAGATAGTCATGATCTTCAAGGTCATTGGTTGAGTCAAGCTAAGATATAAGTCATCTCAAGTGTAGTTTGTTGTGGATGGGGAGATGCATGCGATCTCCAATGTGCCCCATGAGAAATCTAAGGTGACTTCCACAGTGTCAGGGCTGGTTGTTTGGTCATGATTTTGAGTTGGTATAGATAGTTGGTCCATTAGATGGATGGATGAAGGAATGAATGGCCGACATCTTTAAAGAGACGATCGGGTGAATGGCCGAGCTAACCCCAGAAAATTTTATGTCAACTGAGTGCTACCTACATAGCCCCTGTTTTAAGGGCCTCAAGCCAATGTAGTTCTCCCTAAAAGGGAGGAAGAGTCAAAGAGGTTGATAGGCTGGTTTGGTCATGTTAATGTTGTTAGCATTTCCCATATGTGTGATGGTACATGTTTGAAATGATGAGTGTATGATGATGTTATAGCCTTTTCCATATTATGTGATGGTGTATTCTGTAACATTGGTTATGTGGTTTTTATCCCTAGCAATTTTCCATATTAGTGATGGTGTATGCTAAAAATGAAATGAGTATATTTATGCCTCAGCCTTTTCCATATTGTGTGATGGTGTATGCTGTAACATAAATTGTGTTGGGTTGTTAGTTTCCATGTGTATTATTTTCCATAAAAACTAGTGTGAATGGACTATAATAATTCATGATGTCATGTTAGTGGTTAAAAAAAATGTTTTGGTTTGGTTTGGTTTGGTTTAGTTAGGTTTGGTTATAAAATGTTTTGGTTATATGTGACGAAGGCGTATAAAAAGTGAAAGGCGCGTTGCTCTTTCATTGACAAGGACTATAATGATAGCATAGATAGGGTTGTTGCAAACAAAAGCCCCATTTGTGCATTACGTCGTTGACCATTGATTTATGTTAGAGAAGTATTTGAATCACTTGACGTTAAGTGAGCTCAAAATCCCTTGAGTATGTTGGGGCAATAGGTGTGATTAAGTGATATGTCAGGATAACGTAACCCTTTTTTAGCAGGGATAACTTTGCCCCTTTTATAAGTGATCCTGAAAATGACTATAGACAAGTCCATGAATTAATAGTTTGCAGACTGATCAATGTGAGAAGTCTACTTGGGGATGTTGTTTTGATTTATGGTCATATTGAAGCTGATCAGTGTGAGAAGCTTCTGAGAGGGTGCTATGTATGTAGCACAATTTAGGCATAGCCATCCTTCGAGGGAATGGTCTATAATTTGCTTTGTATGTTTGAGTGTCTTTGGATAGCTGTCCTTCAAGGGAGCAGTCTAGTAATTATAGTAATTATGCAGTTGTCCTTCAAGGGAGCAGTCTACATTTATAATGTATGACCTTGGTATAGGCATCCCAGTTTTATGTTTTTGTTGACTGAAATTTTAGTCATGGACTGAACTATAGAGGTTTAAGGGTTCCATTTTTATTAAGACAAAGCATTCACCTTGACAAAGGGTTTGACTAATATTTGTGAGGAAAAAGGGTTGAAAGGAATAGAAATGAGGATGACGGGGGTTGCTCAAGGGAAGAGCTCAAGTAAAATGTCAAGTGAATGATTACTTGATTAACAGTAGAATGGTCGTAGATGTAAGACATAAAGGGGCTCAAGTTCTGGCCAGCCTTCAAGAGAAGACAGATGATAAGTCCTGATCCATGCGTTATTATGTAAGGTCTGAGGCAATTAGGAGCAAACTTGCCCCATTTTCTTCTTTCCATATTGGTCACATGTTGGTTGATGCTTGGTTGGTTGATGTTTGGTCGATGTTGTGATAGTCAGTATAAAGTTGAATTCCCCCAGTCATTTTGTGACAGGGACAATGTTTGACACTCATTGTGGATAATCAATGAGTTGGATAAATGAGATAGAGAGAAGATGATGAAGCTCCTCTTTTACAAGGAGTGTGACACGAGGATGCATCCTATAAATCTTTTCCCTGATAGGCTTAGTTATAGAGGGCGAGATTCTGATCTTCCAGGTTGGAGGCTAGAATCTCAAAATTATTGGAGGTGATGGAGGCAATGGTGGATAATGATTTGACAAAAGCAGCTAGTGGTTGGGGGTCTTTGAGTTGGACCTCCACTGTCTGTAAAGTCTTGATTAAGGTTTTGTGATGTTGTGGAGAGCTTTGAATGAGGTCATAAAAAGACATCTTCACAGGAGTTTGGTGAAGTTGTTTCACCATGGAGTCACGAAGTGGCTTCAAAGATGTTGGATGGGATGTGCCCAAGATTGAAATCTTGGGTTTTGGTGGTTAAGGAGGCTTGATGAATGGATAATTCCAAGGGATAGAAACCTTCTCTTTTCCTTTATCCTTTATAGTTTGAGACCTGGTGGCCACATTGATAGTGTTGATTTTGAATAAAGGGGGAGAAGGTGGTAGAGGGACCATAGTCTTGCATTGAGATCTCGATTTAGGTGAGGATGTTTGGGATGCATGGGATGGTGTCGGTGGTTTGTTAGAAGGGTGGTCAAGAGGATCCTTAATGAGAAGGGTATCCTTTTATAGGCATTGACAAATGACAACCTTAAGAGTGCAGAAATGCTCAGTGTCATGTCCAGGTGTGCGATGATATGCACAAAATTTAGTGTCATCGAACCAAGATGGTTTTGATCTGAGAGTTGATGAGTGTGAAGGTGAAGAGGTTTGGGAGACATGGGATGGTGTCAGTGGTTTGTTAAAGGGGTCCTTAATGAGAAGGGTGCCCTTTTTAAGGAGTTGGCAGATGATAACCTTAAGAGCGCAGTAATACTCAGTGTCATGCCCAGGTGTGTGATGATACACATAAATTTTAGTGTCGTCAAACCAAGATGGTTTTGATTCGAGAGGTTGGTATGGTTTAAGAGGTGGGAGACTGATGCTAGAAGACTACAACAATTAACGTAACAACAAAGCATAAGAACCCACTAATGGGTCTTCACATTTTGTTGTAGCAGGGGTTGACAACTCTTGTTTAGGAGTTTTTAGAGGAATCTTTCATACCATCTTTTTGTTTGGCAGTGTGGCCACACGCGTAGATGACACTTTCGTGGTGAGGGGTGTTGGATGTTTTGGAGGAGGTATGTTTTTGTCAGGTAAAGGTAGTAATGGAGGTGATTTATTTTTTTTAGGTGTTGGAGTAGGGAGCACTCCTATTAAGGTGGATGGATGTGGGCCCAAAATAGATGGCAATGGTGATGGTGGGAGAGGAGTTCTTCGATGTGGTTTAGTAGCCTTCTTTAGTTTAGTTTGAGGACCACTATTGTGTGGGGCGAGGTTTAAGTCTACCTTCACTGGTGGATGAGTGAGGTTTCATATGGGGTGAACACTGAGAGATTTAATCTCTTTCGGTATGGTTGACGCTTGTGAGGTATTAGGTCCAGATGTGGACGAAAATGTGTGAGACGTAGCGATCTTAGGCAAAAGGCAAGAGAAAGCTGTCACCAGTTCTTCTTCGATCAAAGTGGGTGAAGTGACAAGTTCCTCTTTTGGTGGAGAAGGGATTGGAGAATGTGGCTCTTCGAGAGGATAGAGCACAAGGATGATCATGGCTTCCTCATGTGGTCGAGGAGTAGGAAAAGTATGACCCCCCATTGATGATAAGAAGGATGAGGGTGAGGCCACCGGTGTTGGTGCCATCAAAACATCCTCCAATATGGGAGAATTCAAGGTAGACTCTCCTACATGTGAAAGGGGGCTAGATGAAGGACTATCCTCCATTTGTGGAGGACAAATAGGAGAAGGATCTTCTACTCGTGGTGGACAAATAGGAGAAGAAGGCTCTTCTACCTGTGATAGACAAATAAGAAAAGAAGGTTCTTCTACCTGTGATGGACAAATAGGAGAAGAAGGCTCTTCTACCTGTGGTGGACAAATAGGAGAAGAAGGCTCTTCTACTCGTGGTGGAAAAATAGGAGAAGAAGGATCTTCTACCCGTGATGGAAAAATAGAAGAAGAAGGCTCTTCTACCTGTGGTGGAGAAATAGGTTGATTAACCTCTTCAGACTCTGGGAGAGGTTGGTTAGAAACCATGTTGACCGTGCGTATATTACGCTCTTGAAGGTCATCGACTATGGTCTGAATGTTATTCTAACTTGGGGGATGGTTGTCTAAAGATGTCTATGTTTTGATTAGCTGGTGCATTTGGGTTATCCAAAACAAGATCCCCCTTGTCTAGCATGTCTTGGACAATGTTTTTTAAGGTTTTGCAATTGTCTATGTCGTGACCTTTGACATGATGATAATTATAGAAGTCATTTTCCCTGTACCATGCAGGGATGGCTTTTGAGGGGTCAAATTGAGATGGTCGAATTTGAGGGAGATTGAGGACCCCCTGCTTGACTAGTTTATCCAACACGAAAGCATATGATTCTCCTATTGGAGTGTATTGATGCTGTATATTCCGTTGTTGGAATTGTCTTGTGAAGTATTGTGATGTAGAGGGCTCAGATTGGTTAGTTATGGTAGATGATGATGATCTAGCGACCACAACATTTGCCGACCCCTTGGACTTGGAGTGGGAAGAAGAAGGGTCATTGACTTTTGCGTTAGTATTTTCACTATGCAATTTGACTCTATCTTCTTCGACAACACAAAGTTCAAGCTTCCTGGCCATGGTGAAAGCTTTGTAAAATATGCAGAATGTTTGAACCCATAAAGTAGATGAGATGTGCTTGGCACATGCTCTTGAAAAGAGCTCGATGAGCTCAGGTTGAGGTAAAGAAAAGGGGAGTTGGTTGATTAAACCTCTCCAATGGGCGATAAAGTCAGTGATTGACTCATCGTCGAATTGTCTAATAGAATATAGGTCTGTAATGGAGACCTTCTTAGTGATATTGATTGAAAAGTGGTCGAGGAATAGTTGGGCAAGTTGAGTGAAAGAAAAAAGGGAATGACTGGCAATAGTGCTATACCAGTCAAGGGCAGTGCCAAAAAGTGACATGGGAAATGTGTGAAGTAGTAACGCATCATCGTGTGCTATAAGGTAACAAGTGTGTCTAAACGCTCGTAGATGTTGTTATGGGTCCTCTTTACTTTGGAAATGAGTAAATTTTGGAAGTTTCCACTGGTTAGGATATGGTCTAATAGGCACCGAAGGGTGAATGGGTTCGTTGCAGATTTGTTCATATGAAAGAACATTGCTTGAATTAAAAATGGATGTCTCAATGTTAGACATCTTATCCATCAGCATCTTGATTAGATCTACTGATGGATTGGTAGGTGGGGCACCCCCTAGGTTGTAAGGTGCCTAGAAGGTGTTAGGAGGGGCATATGATGTACTTGGTTGCATTTGTATAGGCGCAACATATTGGTATTTTGTCATAGGGACTGATGTTGAGGTCAAGGGTGGTTGTGTCATAAAGCTAGAAGGCACAACTTGACTTGATGTCACCAAAGGTGGTTGGATGGTGGCAACACTAGCCAAAAGATAAGTAGTCACTCTTGTATTTATGGGTGCAAGAGTAGGTGGGATGGAGACAATTAAGTTCTGGAATGGTGTAGAACTTTGTTGAATGGTTTGTGGTTGAGGGGTACAGAAACCCCAATGGAGGTAGGTCTAGAAACAAAAGGAGAGGCCACACTTTGAATATTGGTCATGGTCAGGTTGTTAGTTGAGGCAATAGCCTGGGTGACCATGGGTTGGGTTATGGAGGCTGTTGATATGATTGTTGTTTCAACTAAGGAAGTTGGCATCCCATAAACTGGGTTGCCTGAAGGATCTCACGTTTGATTTCTCGTGAGATAGTGCTGAAGAGCCTTGACATTGAGGTCAAGGAACCTTTCAAAGTCTTGGTCCCCTTCGAGAACAATAGGGGGTTGAGTTGGGGTTGGTTGGACAGGAGTACGTTCAATTTCTAAATTATACTCCATTTGGGGACTTGATATAGAAGGCAAAGGCGGGAGTGGTTGTTGCCTTGCGTGGTCAACAAGAGTTTTGGTTTGACTACGTGTCAAAACCATCCAAGGCAAAATAGATTCAGGTTCTAAAAACTATATGTTTCAGCCTCAGAAAACTAGAATTTGTTTTTAATAGCAAAAAGGTCAAGTTTTTAGCTTGTTGTTTGAGAAGAATTTTTTTTGATAGTGACCGACGTCGGTATAAAAATTGATGTTGGTGAAGTAAGTTGCCGATGTCGGTCAGATAACCGATGTCGGTGAAGATCAGTTGCCGACGTCGGTGGAAAAATTGATGTCGGTTACTGTGTATTTCTAGAAACTCAGAAAACTAAAAGTTTTTGGAAGAAAGAAGAAATTTCTACTTGTTTTTGGAGCTCAGAATAATGCATCCTTACCAGCTCCAAAAACTAGATAAAAATAGAAAATTAGATGAAGGCAAGTAGCCTCTAAACGTTAAATTCCTAATAATAAATTTTAGAGTCATGTTGGCTTATGCCTTAGAAGAATATGTTTGGGAATTGGGCTTTTAGAACAGGTACTAAAAGAAGCAGTCTAAGGTTGGTTTCAGGTTATGTTTTGGTGCTCAAAATTTGTATTAGGTTTTGTATGTGGACTAGTGCTAGGAGCTTGCTCCCCTCACTTCACGAGCCCAGAGCCAAGCTAGGTCACTTAGCCAATATATACTTCCCCTATAGTTTATACTCTGCCAGAGAACAGAGTGGGTTCTCTCCTTGGTAGTGAAATCCAAGTAAGATTACCAGGAAGGGTAAGGTATCCGCTAGGTGATGAAATCATAGTTGGGCCTTGTCTCAGGTATGTTTAGATTTTTAGTTTGATGTGTTTATGGTCTGGATGTGTAACATATGTGCACTATGATTTATTCATAATGCATTTTGTAATTACTAAGTGAGAGGGCTAAATATGCATTCAAGAAGGAATGAAATGCAATAGTATTTTTAACCCAAATTGAAATGTTCTGCCCAGATGCAAACAAGTGAGGAAAAGGTTAAGAGCATGAATTTTTCACTACTCTATGATGCAAGGAAAAAGTGAAAAAAAAAGTTCTTTTTAACTTGTGCTTATGATTTATTTTCAAAATAAAAAGATAGAAGAAGAGAAATTTTCCTAATGCACCTATATGAAAGTTTGCCTTTTAGAAGAAATAAACCCAAGGAAAACTCCAGGGTCCCACCAGGCATGCCAGAATGTTTCTACTCATTTTTACTTTTTACATTCAGAAGAAGAAAGAAACTAAAAGTTAAATGGTTAGGGGTTAGATGATACCTGGATGAAGTTGCGCACCGTATCCAGATGTTGTAGGAGCTCCTCTTTGGCTGTGGAGGAAGACACCTGTAGATAAGAATAAAACCCAAACACAAAAAATGTTAGATAGATATATGGTGGACTGCCAAACAAAGCTCAGTCTCAGAAGTGTAGAAACTTCCTTACGAGATGACAGTCCACTTTTTGATAAAAAGAGTGTCGAATAAAGAAATAATAATGACTTAAAGAAAGAGAAATAGATAACACGTACCTGATTCTCACAATCTGTTTGTCACAGTCGCCGATGCCAGTTAGTCTGCCATCATCGATTGGTCAGTGTTACCGACGTCGGTTATGCTACTAACATCGGTAGGGGCAATGGGCCTTGAACAGGTTTTAGGGTTGTCTGTGTTTGACAGAAGGGTCTATGGAGATTAGAGGTCCATGTAGGGTTGCATGACAATAGATAGGGTCTTAGGAGGGACAAGGGTAGAGGGTATGTGTGAGATGAGGTTAAGGATATGGGGAAGGCCTCTCAGCCTCTCCAAGAAGAAATCTGGGTTTGGTCTCAACAGTACTCAGAAATAACAAATGGACTAATTACCAATGCATCCTAAATTACTGAAATGAAAGGTAGAAGAATACTTAGCTCTTAAGTGTGCCCGTTGATTGTCCAGAGTCCAGAGAGAGAGAGAAGACCCAGAGAGAGGAAGATCCAAAGTCTGGATTCTTGATTCATGACTCGTGATTAGCCATTTTGGGGGTTAAAACTCAATTTAAGTAAACTGACGTCGGCGATCCCACCGGCATCGACCGATAGTTGACTGACGTCAGTGGCTAGAGAATGGGTAAAAGGGTTATTTTTAGCCCTTTGCCCATTTCTCCATCCATCGAGTGTATTTGCCATTGGAGAATGGTCAAATGATGGGGTTAATATGCATGAGTGTTGGTTAGGAGGTTGGAATGGGTCTTAGGTGGTTATGATTTGGATGACTTAGTCATAAGGTGAGTCATAGGGTAGGAAATGGTCTAAGGCGAGATGTCTAAGGCGAGGTGTCCTAGGTGAGGTGTCTTAGGTGAGGTCATAATTTAAAATAAGTATTTTATTTTAAATTAATAAGGTGTGGGTTAGGACCAAGGGGAGTTGACACAATTTTAGAAGATGTCAGAATGAACGAACGAATGTGGCCGAGCTAACCCCAGAGGACGTCATGTCATCTGAGTGCTGCCTACATAGCCCCTATTTTAAGGGCCTCAGGACAATGTAGTTCTCCCCTATTTAATGGCCTTAGGCCAATGTAGTTGCCCTTGTTTCTACTTATTTTTTTGGTTTTTTATATTCAAAAGAAATAAGAAACTAAAGGTAATGGTTAGGGGTTAGATAATACCCAGATTAAGTTGCGCGCCATTATCCAGACATTGTAGGAGATCCTCTTTGGATGTGGAGGAAGACAATTGTAGAGAGAATAAGACTCAATCACAAAAAATGTTAGATAGATATATGGTGGACTGCCAAGTAAAGCTCGATCCCAGAAGTGTAGAAACTTCCTTACGGGATGACAGTCCACTTTTTGATAAAAAGAATGTTAGATAAAGAAATAATAATGACTTAAAGAAAGAGAAATAAATAATGCGTACCTGATTCTTGTAATATGTCTATCACAGTCACCGACACCAATTAATCTGCCATCATTGGTTGGTTAATGTTGCTGACGTTGGTTATGCTATCGACGTCAGTAGGGGCAATGGGCCTTGGACAGGTTTCAGGGTTGTCTATGGTCAAAAAAATGGTCTGTGGAGATTGGAGGTCCGTGCAGGGTTGTAGGACAATAGATAGGGTCTTAGGAGAGACAAGGGTAGAGGGTATGTGTGAGATGAGGTTAAGGATATGGGGAAGGGTCCTCAGCCTCTCCAGGAAGAAAGCCAGGTTCGGTCTCAACAGTACTCAGAAATAAAAAATGGAATAATTACCAATGCATCCTAAATTACTAAAATGAAAGGCAGAAGAATACTTAGCTCTTGAGTGTGCCCGTTGATTGTCTAGAGTCTGGAGAGAGAGAGAAGATCCAAAGAGAGGAAGATCTAAAGTCCAGATTCATGATTCATGATTCATGATTCCTCATTTTGGGGGTTAGAACTCGGTTTAAGTAAATCGACGTCGACGATCCCACCGGTGTCGGTCGATAGTTGACCGACGTCAGTGGTTAAAGAATGGGTAAAAGGGCTATTTTTAGCCCTTTGCCTGTTTCTCCATCTGCCGAGTGTATTTGCCATTGGAGAATGGTCAAAAGGTGAAGTTATTATGCACGAGTGTTTGTTAGGAGGTTACAATGGGTCTTAGGTGGTTATGATATGAAGGACTTAGTCTTGGGGTGAGTCATAGGGTAGGAAATGGTCTTAGGGGTGAGGTGTTCAAGGCGAGGTGTCCTAGGTGAGGTGTCCCAAGTGAGTTGTCTAGATGATGTCATTAATTTAAAATAAGTATTTTATTTTAAATTAATAAGTGTGTAAGGGACCAAGGGGAGTCAACACAATTTTGGTGTCTACATTTGCCCCTTTTTTCTTGTTGGTTGTTCTTGATGAACTGTAAGATAAAAATAGGAGTAAGTTGCCCCAGGTATGATGATGAGGTATTCCCCCTCAAAGCGGGAGTCGAGGGAAGGTAACATAATATCGGGTGCTGATTTGATAGGTGGTGGATGGATATGGTGAAGTTGGAGTGCTACAATAGTTGAGATTGCATGTATACCACTTCACGTGATAGCAGGTCAAATTATCATAAGCAAGGTCGATGAGTGCTAAAATCAAAGTAATCAGGCCCCAGCTTTTAGTCATAGCTGATTGGGTTAAATGATCAAAGCTATAGCTCCAATGGTCATCGTGTTCCAAGTATCTTGGGCTTAGGAAGTGCTCTTGGAAAACACGAAAATGTCACAAGTAGTGGGGATCAAGTACTTGGGCGTGATCTGATACTTGTGAGGGTCGTAATGTGAGTTGCACACAATTTTGCTATTTATTCGTGAGGTAGCACAAATGTAATCAAAACAACCAAAGCAAAGTTGTCTCGAAGGTGGTCATGGTCTGAGGAGATAGTCATGATCTCCAAAGTTGTTGGTCGAGTTGGGTTGAGATATAAGTAATCTCAAATGTTGTTTGTTGTGGTCAGGGAGATGTGTGTGATCTCCAATGTGCCCCATGAGAAGTCAAAGGTGACTTCTACAGTGTTAGGGCTAGTTGATTGGTCATGATTGTGGACTAGGTTAAAATGGTTCATCCATTAGGTAGATGAACGAACAAATGTGGCCGAGCTAACCCCAAAAGATGTCATGTCATCTGAGTGCTGCCTATATAGCCCTTATTTTAAGGGCCTCAAGCCAATGTAGTTCTACCTACATAGCCCCTATTTTAAGGGCCTCAAGCCAATGTAATTAAATTAATGACTTCTAATTAGGTGATTGTGGGTTCGTGTCCCACCGGGCATGCCAGAATGTTTCTACTCATTTTTTACTTTTTACATTTAGAAGAAGAAAGAAACTAAAAGTTAAATGGTCAGGGGTTAGATGATACCCAGATGAAGTTGCGCACCGTATCCAGATGTTCAAGGAGCTCCTCTTTGGCTATGGAGGAAGACACCTGTAGATAAGAAAGAGACTCAAACATAAAAATGTTAGAGACAAATATGGCAGACTGCCAAGCAATATGCTTGGTCCCAGAAGTGCAAAGACTTCTTTGAGGGATGACAGTACACTTATTTGACAAAAGAGTGTTTAATAAAAGAAATGGTAAAAGACTAAGAAAGAGAAATAAAGATAACGCATACCTATTTTCTGTAATCAGCCTCTCACAGTCACTGACATTGATAGTCCTGTCGGCGTCGGTTGGTCAATGTTGCCAACATCGATTAGGCTGCCAACATTAGTAGGGGAAATGGTCCTTAGACAAGTCTCAGGTTATGTCTGTGATCGACAGAAGGAGTCTGGTAATTTGGAGGTCCGTGCAGGGTTGCAGGGAGGTCAATAGAGTCTTAAGGTGGACAAAGGTAGATGTTATGTGTGAGATGAGGGTCAGGATAAGAAGAAGGCTTTTCAACCTCTCTGAGAAGAAAGTCAAGTTTGGTCTCAATAGTACTTAGAAATAAAAAATTGACTGATTACCAATCCATTCTAAAGATACTAAAATGAAAGGCAGAAGAATACTTAGCTCTTGCTTGATGAAGAACTAGAGGTGTTTGAACACTTGTACTTGTTGTGGCTTGATGCTGAAGACCTCGTGCAATATTCCAATCCAATTTGGAGTCACTTAAGTAGAGTCTTTGTGGCCAAGGGAGCATTAGTCTAAGTGCTAGTCAATGTCAAAGTCTCAGATTAGATCGAGAGAGAGAGAGAGAGAGAGAGAGAGAGAGATTAGATTGATTCGTGATTCCAAATTCATGATTAGGTATCCTGTAACTCGGCATTAGAATTTAGTTTAAGTAAATTGACGTCGGTAATCCCGCCAGCATCGGTTGACAGTTGACCGATGTCGGCGGCTAGAGAATGGGTAAAAGGGCTATTTTTAGCCCTTTGCCCATTTTTCCATCCGCCGAGTGTATTTGCCATTGGAGAACGGTCAAATGATGGGGTTATTATGCACGAGTGTTGGTTAGGAGGTTGGAATGGGTCTTAGGTGGTTATGATATGAAGGACTTAGTCTTGGGGTGAGTCATAGGGTAGGAAATGGTCTTAGGGATGAGGTGTCCAAGGTGAGGTGTCTTAGGTGAGGTGTCCTAGGTGAGTTGTCTAGATGATGTCATTAATTTAAAATAAGTATTTTATTTTAAATTAATAAGTGTGTAAGGGACCTAGGGGAGTCAACACAATTTTGGTGTCTACATTTTCCCATTTTTGTCTTGTTGGTTGTTCTTGATGAACTGCAAGACAAAAATAAGAGTAAGTTGCCCCAGGTATGATGATGAGGTATTCCCCCTCAAAGCGGGAGTCGAGGGAAGGTAACTTGATATCGGGTACTAATTTGATAGGTGGTGGATGGATATGGTGAAGTTGGAGTGCTGCAATAGTTGAGATTGCACATATACCACTTCACGTGATAACAGGTCAAATTGTCACAGACAAGGTCGAGGAGTGCTAAAATTGAAGTAACTGGGCCCCAGCTTTTAGTCATAGCTGATTGGGTTAAATGATCAAAGATATAGCTCCAATGGTCATCATGTTCCAAGTATCCTGGGCTTAGGAAGTGCTCTTAGAAAATATGAAAATGTCACAAGTAGTGGGGATCAAGTACTTGGGCGTGATCTGATACTTGTGAGGGTTGTAATGTGAGTTGTGAACAATTTTGCTATCTATTCGTGAAGTAGCACAAATGCAATCAAAACAACCAAATCAAAGTTGTCTCAAAGGTGGTCATGGTCTAAGGAGATAGTCACGATCTCCAAAGTCATTAGTCGAGTTGGGTTGAGATATATGTGATCTCCAATGTTTGTGTGTTGTGGATGGGGAGATGTATGCAATCTCCAATGTGCCCCATGAGAAGTCTAGGTAACTCATCCAGTGTCAGGGCTGTTTGTTTGGTCTTGATTTTGGGTTGGTATAGATGGTTGGTCCATTAGATGGATGGATGAAGGAATGGCTGAGCTAACCTCAAAAGACCCCATGTCAACTGAGTGCTGCCTACATAGCCCTTGTTTTAAGGGCCTCAAGCCAATGCAGTTCTCCCCAAAAGGGAAGAAGAGAGTAGGCTATAGACTAGGTTAAGTCATGGTTAAAGGTTATATGGTTTTTCCATCAGGTAGATGAACAAATGAATAGATGGCTGGCGTCATTAGGGAGATGAATGGGTGAATGAATGGCTGAGCTAATCTCAGAAGACCTCATGTCAACTGAGTGCTGCCTACATAACCCCTATTTTAAGGGCCTCAGGCCAATGTAGTTCTCCCCAAAAGGGAGGAAGGAGTCAAAGAGGTTGATAATTGGTTTGGTCATGTTAATGGTTTAGCACTTCCCATATTTCTGATGGTACATGCTTGAAATGATGAGTGTATGATGATGTTACAGCCTTTTCCATATTATGTGATGGTGTATTCTGTAACATTGGTGATGTGGTTTTTCATCCCTAGAAATTTTCCATATTCGTGATGGTGTATGCTATGAATGAAATGAGTTTATTTATGCTTCAACAAGTTTCCATATTGGTGATGGTATATGCTTAACATAAATTGAGTTTGATTGATAGTTTCTATGTGTATTGTTTTCCATAGAAACTAGTGTGAATGGGCTATGATAATTTATATAACACAAATTGGTATTTGTATTTAAATAAATCATGATGATAAATGTTATGGTTATAAAAGGTTTTGGTTGTATGTTTTGGTTTGGTTTGGTTTTATGTGACGAAGATGTATAAGAAGTGAAAGGCGCATTGCTCTTTCATTGACAAGGACCATAATGATAGCATAGATAGGGTTTTTAAAAACAAAATCCCTGTTCATGCATTACATCATCGACCATTGGTTTGTGTTAGAGAAGTATTCAAATCACTTGATGTTAAGTGAGCTCAAAATCCCTTGAGTATGTTGGGGTAATAGGTTTGATCATATGATATGTGAGGGTAGGGTAACCCTTTTTAGTAGGGATAACTTTTTCCCTTTTATAGGTGACCCTGAGAACAACTATAGGCAAGTCCATGACTTAATAGTTTGTAGACTGATCAATGCAGGAAGTCTACTTGAGGATGTTGTTTTGTTTTATGGTCATGTTGTGCTATGTATGTAGCAAAATTTAGGCATATCCATCCTTCGAGGGAGTGGTCCATATTGTGATTTGTATGTTAGAATGTCTGTGAATAGCTGTCCTTCAAGGGAGCAGTCTATTAATTACAACAATAATGTTGATGCAGCTGTCCTTCGAGGGAGCAATCTACATGTATAGTTTATGACCTTTGTATAGGCATCCCAATTTTAGGTTTGTGACTGGACTTTTAGTCATGGACTGGACTATAGAGGTTTAAGGGTTTCCCTTTTATTAGGACAAAGCATTCATGCTTTATCAAAGGGTTGATTAATGTGTGTAGGGATGAAGGGTTGAAAGGAATAGGAATGACGATGACGGGGGTTGCTCAAGGGATGAGCTCAAGTTAAGAATCAATTGAATGATTACTTGATTAACAATAGAATGGTTGTATATGTAAGGCATTAAGGGGCTCAGGTTCTGGCCAGCCTTCAAGAGAAGATAGACGATAAGTGCCTGATCCATACTTGTGTGTTATGATGTAAGGTCCAAGTCAATTAGGAGCAAACTTGGCCCATTTGCTTCTTTCCATATTGGTCACATGTTGGAGATGGTTAAGAGGTTGGTTGGTGTTTGGTTGATATTGATTGATGTTTGGTCAATGCTTGGTTGAGGTCGTGATAGTCAGTATAAAGTTAAATTCCCCCAGTTGCTTTTGTGACAGGGAGAATGTTTGATACCCATTACAGATAATCAATGAGTTGGATAAATGAGATGGAGAGAAGATGATGAAGCTCCTCTTTGATAAGGAGTGTGACGAGAGGATGCATCCTGCAAAGCTTTGGCCTAACAGGCTTAGTTTGAGAGGGCCGAATCCTGATCTTCCTGGTTGGAGGTAGGAATTTCTGAATCACGGACGGTGATGGAGGCAATGGTAGGTAATAATGTGACCAAAACAGCTAGTGGTTGGGGGTCTCCAGGTTGGACCTCCACTGCTTGTAAAGCTTTGATCAAAGTTTGGTGATGCTGTGGAGAGTTTTGTATTAGGTCATACAAAGATGTCTTCACAGGGGTTTGGCAAAGTTGTTTCACCATGGAGTCAAGAATTGGTTTCGAAGATGTTGGTTGAGATGTTCCCAAGATTGAAGTCTTGGGTTTTGGTGGTTGAGAAGGCTTGACGAATGGATATGTCCAAGGGATAGAAACCTTCTCTTTTCCTTTATCTTTTATGGTTTGTGACTTGGTGGCCATACTAATAGTGTTGATTTCAAATAAAGGGGGAGAAGGTGGTAGAGGGACCATAGTCTGACGATGGGTTCTTGATTTAGGTGAGGATGTTTGAGAGACATGAGATGGTGTCAGTGGTTTGTTGGAAGGGTGGTCAAAAGGATCCTTAATGAAAAGGGTGTCATTTTTTTGGTGTTGATGAATGACAGCTTTAAGAGCACAACAATGCTTAGTGTCATGTCTAGGTGTGCGATGATATGCACAAATTTTAGTGTCATCGAACCAAGATGGTTTTGGTCCAA
Organism: Torreya grandis; assembly: GCA_037957365.1. Taxonomy (NCBI): domain Eukaryota; kingdom Viridiplantae; phylum Streptophyta; class Pinopsida; order Cupressales; family Taxaceae; genus Torreya; species Torreya grandis. The sequence goes on along the minus strand of JARHVA010002521.1, from coordinate 1,553,191 downwards.
AGCTTCTATGGAGATTGAAGGTCCATGCAGGGTTGCAGGACAATAGATAGGGTCTTAGGAGGGATAAGGGTAGAGGGTATGTGTGAGATGAGGTTAAGGATATGGGGAAGGCCTCTTAGCCTCTCCAAGAAGAAAGACGGGTTTGGTCTCAATAGTACTCAGAAATAACAAATAGACTAATTACCAATGCATCCTAAATTACTGAAATAAAAGGTAGAAGAATACTTAGCTCTTGAGTGTGCCCATTGATTGTCCAGAGTTTGGAGAGAGAGAGAAGACCTAGAGAGAGGAAGATCCAAAGTCCATATTATTGATTCGTGACTCGTGATTCATGATTAGCCATTTTAGGGGTTAAAACTCGGTTTAAGTAAACTGACGTCGATAGTCCCGCTGGCGTCAGCTGACAGTTGACCAATGTCGACAGCTAGAGAATGGGTAAAAGGGCTATTTTTATCCCTTTGCTTGTTTCTCCATCAATCGAGTGTATTTGCCATTGGAGAACGGTCAAATGATGGGGTTAATATGCACGAGTGTTGGTTAGGAGGTTGGAATGGGTCTTAGGTGGTTATGATTTGGATGACTTAGTCATAGGGTAGGAAATGGTCCAAGGCGAGGTGTCCAAGTTGAGGTGTCCTAGGTGAGGTCATAATTTAAAATAAATAGTTTATTTTAAATTAATAAGGTGTGGGTTAGGACCAAGGGGAGTCGACACAATTTTGGTGTCTATAATGGCATAAGCGGTTTGGCCACCTTAACTACCGCTACCTTGAACAACTTTGCAAAAATGACATGGTCATTAGCTTGCTTCATGTCCAATTCTCAAAAGGACTTTGCAAGGGGTGCTCCCTTGGGAAGCATCCTGAAGCAAAATTTGACAAAGGTAAAGCTTGGAGGGATTCACAAACTTTGGAGTTAGTCCATAGTGATGTATCGTGACCCTTTCCCAAACCATCTTTCACAAGGGCCAAGTACATCCTCACTTTCATTGATGATTTCTCTAGATACACTTGGATATATTTTCTCAAAAAAAAAATTGAAGTGTTTGAAAATTTTTTAGACTTCAAGGCTCTTTTTGAGAAACAGAGTGAGAAATCCATCAAAGTTTTTTGAACTGATAATGGAGGGGAGTATGTCAGTAACAGGTTTGAGTAGTTTTGCACCATGGAGGGGATTGATTTGTAGCACACAGTCACTTACAGTACTTCATAGAATGGGGTTGCTGAATACAAAAATAGGTTCTTGAAAGATATGGGTAGCTGTATGATTCACTCCAAATCCTTAGCACCACAGTACTGGGCTGAAGCCATCAATTATGCTTGCTACATTCAAGATAGGGTTCTTCACAAAGCTTTGAAAGGGATAACACCCTTTGAAGCTTAGCATAAAAGGAAACCTGATGTTGAGCACCTTAGGGTTTTCAGATCTCTAGCCATGGCCCACATATCAAAGAATAAACATAAAGCTATGGAATGTCAGTCCAAGCCTTGCATCTTTGTGGGATATCTGGATGGTATTAAGGGGTATCACTTTCTAGTTCTGACCACTCATGAGTTGTTCATTAAGAGGAGTGTCCACTTTTAGGAGAGTTCTAGAGACTCAACACTTGGCACTTCTTCTCCCTCATCAGAATTACTTCTTCATGATGATTCCTCATCAGATTCAGATCAGCCACAATAGGTTCTTAAGCCAGAGACATCTTCTTCTTCTTTGAGTTCAGATAGTGAGAATAGTGATGTAGGGTCATCCACCTCTAGTTAGTCAGAGGATGAGGAGTTAACACCTGACTCACCCACTTTCAGGCCACTTTGGGCCAGACAGACACTTGAGAGTGCTGGCACTTGGGCAAGAGATCTCGCAGATGACAGACGTACTAGGGGGGATTTTAAGAGAGATTTACATGCCTTCTTTGCTTCAATTTCAGATCCACAAATTTTTTGTGAGGCATCTGGAGTACCTGAGTGGGATAGTGCTATGGAGGAAGAATATTCTTCCTTAATCAAAAATCACACTTTGGATTTGACTTCACTTCCTAAGGAAAGAAAGATGGTTTGATATAGGTGGATATATCAGACCAAGTTTGTAGCAGATGGGTTGGTTGATAAGTACAAGGCGCGAATTGTTGCCAAGGGTTTCTCACAGGTGGCAGGCATTGACTACTCAGAAACCTTTGCACCTGTTGCAAAGATGACTTCTATCTAACTCACCTTAGCTATTGCTGCAACACATGGTTAGGATGTGCACTAGATGGATGTGAAGAGTGCTTTTCTTCAAGGAGACCTAGAGGAGGAGATATACATGGAGCAGCCGCTAGGATTTGTTCAAGATTCTTCCTTAGTATGTAGACTTAAGAAATCTATCTATGGCCTCAAATAGGCCCCTCAAGCATGGTACACCAAGATGGATTCCTTCCTTCTCACAGTGGGTTTTACTAGGTGCCATTTTGATCCCAATGTCTACTTTTTGCGGTAGGATGATTTGCTCCTAATTTTGGTTCTATATGTTGATGACCTTTTGATCACCGAGAGTTCTTCATTGGCTATTATAGCAGTGAAGGCATCTCTCTAGGATAGATTTGACATGACAGACTTGGGTTTATTGCACTACTTCCTTGGTATCTAGATCTCATAGTTAGATTTAGGGATTTCTCTTGCACAACCTACATATGCTCTTGACGTATTGGCTCAGTTTCACATGGATGATTGCAAGCCATCTCTTACTCCCTTTCTATCAGGATTCAAGCTTGAGGCTGACTGTTCTTCACCATTGGTTGATGCCACTTGGTATTGACAACTTGTTGGTAGTCTCATCTACTTGACTCACACTAGGCCTGACATATCATATACAGTGGGACTTGTCTCCAAATTTATGTAGGAACCTCATGAGCTGCATTGGAAAGCATCGAAGAGGATCTTGCATTACATACAGGGTTCACATAGATATGGGATTCATTACAGATTTGGCATAGAGGTTGACTTGGTTGGATATACAGATTCAGACTGGGCTGGTGATTCACAGACTCGCAAGTCCACTTTTGGTTACAATTTCTCTCTAGGTTTTGGTCCTATTAGTTGGTCTAGCAAGAAGTAGAATGTTATTGCTATATCATCCATAGAGGTAGAGTACAGGGGAGCTGTTAATATAGCTACTAAGGCTATTTGGCTTTAGGGGATACTTTTTGAGTTTGGCATTCTTATTAGGCAGCCCACCATCATTTATTATGATAACCAGAGTACCATTCATATTTTCAAGAATCCAGTTTAGCACCAATAGACCAAGCACATAGAGATTCACATGCATTTCATTTGGGAGCTTATTCATAGTTAGGTCATTGACTTGATATTTTGCTAGTCTTTAGAGCAGGTTGCAGACATCTTCACCAAACCTTTCACTGAGAGCAAGTTCATTCATCTACGAGCTCTTCTTGGGGTGCGGTCTACATCTGCAACAGTATCATATTCAGAAGGGCCTTCTAGCATCTTCATTTTTTTTATGTCTCTCTTTTGGGGGGGAGTTTTTTCCTATGGGTTTTCTCCTTTTTTATATCTTATGGGAGATTGCATTTGTACATGGGTACCTCATCAGGCCTAGTTTCTGGGACCCATTTTATATTTCCACACTGCCCACCTAGGCTGTGCTTATGGGGGGTATTAGTGTAAGTTTTTTATTTTTACCTATTATTTAATTAGGAAAATTATATATCTGTGCATACATGGAGTTTTCCTACATTTGTGGGATAGGCTAGCTTATGTGGAGATGTGTGTCATAGATGTGTCATAGGTGTCATAAGAATGTCATAAGTAACTCCCTTGATGGGAGTTACTTCTTTATTCTTAGCACCTTGTCACCACCTTTCATGAAGGAGTTATAGTCTATTCTTGGGGTGCCTTGACCACCTTTTGTGGAGGAGCTACTTATGTGCTCTCCTATATGTATTCTTCACTTTGGCCATCTCATGTTAATCAAATATTAGGTTTTCTCCTATTTATCTTGTGTAATTTATCTTCTTGTATAATTTAAAATTGCTTTAGCATATATGTGATGTGCACTAGCTTCATCTCATGTGATCACATCTCCATTGCATTTGCATTATCCATATTTTGGCAACAACTCTGATAAAAAAATGATCGACAAAACAAACAAAAAAATTATCTTGCACTTTTATTTATTCTGATCTCCATGATCTTGCCATTTTGCAAGTATTCATTTTCAACACTCTCATTATTTTGCAAGCCCATGTCCTTATTTTTTCTACATCATCAATTATGTTTTCTTATCATCATTTTTATTCTATCTTATTTCTTGGAATAACTACATTTGGCCCAAATTTTTTATTGGATTTCGCATCCATGGAACTATGTAGGCAACATCCACTTGTCTTGTACATCTATAGTCATCTCGTCCATCCCCTTTTTTTCTTCCTTTTCCCCCATTTTATTGTCTTGTTGTCTCCCTATCACTTAGGGGAAACTTAGTATCCTTTGTTCTTCTTATGTTGTATAAAGTAACACCTGTACTACATGTGTGCGAACAATTATTTTCTATTTACACTAACATTGTGACTAACTTTTGTTTTTGTGTGTTTATTTGATTTTTATTGATGTTTTATTATGCTTTATTTTCTCTCCATTTATTTATTTTTATTGTGTGTTCCTTTTTAGTCCTTTGGTTGTTTCTTCTTATTTATTTTTGGTCTTTTGTGTTCCTGTTTTGTCTTGGTCTTTTGATAGTACGCATGGATCTTGATTATTCATATCTTGTATTTATGTTGTTGATTAAGTTTTTTTTTAATACATTCTTATTCCTATGTAAATCTAGATTGTTCATTTCTTGATTTTAAGTTAGGTGAATTTGTGTTTTGTTTTTATCTTATTTTTGTTTAAATGTAAATAGTTGTAAATCTGATATTGGTAGTTTTTATCATTATCCTTAGTTATAAATATTCACATTTGAACTGACTCGTCATAATTGAAATATAATGTAATTATAGTTTGATCATACTTATGATGCATACTTTCATTTTGATATATTAAGCATTATCCTTAGTTATAAATATTTACATTTGAACCGTCTCATCACAATTGAAATATAATGTCATTATAGGTTACTCATACTTATGATGCATACTTTAATTTTTCTATAGTAAGTACCAAGTTCTTTGGATCCAAGTCTCAAAATAAATGCAGCTCTGAAGATCAGCTCATAGTGCACCAATAAAACTACACATCAATGGCTTACACATAAGACTTTATGCAAGATGTACATCTCTTCACATAAACTTTAAGTATAATTGAACATTGGTCCATTTTTTTTCTATTTTATTCATTCCTCATTCCACTTTTTCCTGCTTCCAAGCAAATTACATTGGCTTGAGGTTCATCTGGACTATGTATGTAGTGCTTGGATACATGATGTATCTCAAGTCAGCTCGGCCATCTTCATTCTACTGATAATTTCTTTCACCACTTTTTGCATCCTTATATGCCTGGTTGTTTGTGACTTCTTCAGTCATTAGACCATCACATCTACATTTACACCTGCTCATATTTAATCTATGAAATAGGCTACATCCTTGAGCTATACTTATTAATTTTCCCTATTGGGGGCACAATATTTAGACCAATCACTGAATCAAATTAGCCCTGCTAGGGCATAATTAATTATTAGTGATCAAAATCAACCCTACTGGGGAAAAATGGATTTATCAACTGATCAAATCTACTCTATTAGGTCACATCCTTATTCCTTTTCTCTATAGACTCACTCTCTTCTTATTCCAATTTATACAAAATTTTGCCCTCATTCTGGTAATTTCAAAGTGTGCAACTTGTCTCATGATCGATCATTCCCTAAGCATGTAACTTGCACCTTATTTTAGGTGTGTTCAAAGTGTGTCACTTATTTTTTGGATTGCATCCTTTCCACTTCCCCCTACCTTTGGGGCTCATTATATTTGATTTATATTTTGATCATTGGAAATTAATGCATGAAAGCATTAGATCAATATGGGTTAATTTCACCTCTAAATCTCTCTTTTTGAAAGTCCATCCTTCTCTTTCATCCTCATATGTCCTCTCGAGGGGGCATCATGTGTTATTTCCTTCCAATTTTTTCTTGACAACTCTTTTCTTTGAAAACATGTTATTTCATCTAAATGTCTCATCATGCCTTCTCACATAAGGGTAAAATGTAGACATCCAATTCCTAACACCATTATGTTGAAATTGTCAATCTTACTCAAAATCCACTCAAACACATAATTTGGATGAAAATCACTAAAATACGTTAAATTATTTGATCTTGTCGTATACAAGTTTCAATTTAGGCTAATGTATCCCTAAATCAGGCAATACATTTTATGTGATTATTAACTTTTATTAAATCATTTTGAGTCAAAATTAAAAAAAATCAATTTAACACTCTAACCACTAAATTCCTTTGATTTAGAAACACATGACATGTGCATGTGTTATTTCTTGTCGATAATATTCTAAATGGGATATTATTCTATATACAACTAACACTTTCTAATTCTACTCTAGTCAAATTATGACCCAATAATATGACCTTCTAACCAGTTTGATTAAGTGTGCAATCAATTTATAAATAATTGTATAAAAATTGATGAATCTCACTTAAGTGAATTAATCCAAATCAAAGGCTTAAGTGGAAAATCCATGGAAGTTATTGAATATTTCTTAATCAGAAATTGATTTCTAATATTTGTATCATCAGGTGACATTATTTGTGGGGTGGCATCTATAAGTCATAAATGCAATAAATATCAAGTTTAAGCTTTCTTATGCCTCTTTTAATTGGTGCACTTGAGATGATGGAGGAGCAAGCCATTCATCATTGATATAGACTTGAGTACCAAATCAAGGGTAAAATCATGTTTTGAGTTGCATTTGGAGGTGGGATGCTCCTGGGAAATTTTAATGTATATGCTTTCTTTCAATAGTTCTTGATTTGCTTTTGCAAAACCCCATTGAAGGAGTTGGATTACTTATTTGTGTTCTTATGATTTTTTTGAATTTTATTGACTAATGTTTTATCTAACTCATTTTGGATTTCATCTCTACAAATTTTACTCATCTAGTTACCATTTCCACACCTTTAGGCATAACCACTACAATGGAAAGAATCCCATCTCCACAGGACAAGTAGAAGAGTGCATTTTTCATGACACCTCTACCACCTCACACAATGGTTACATAGATAAATAATTTAGAGTTTTTTTCTAAGATTCTTTCTCATATCTTCCATCTAGTCCTCCATCCCCTCAACTAGGTCCATATCCATCCACTCCCCCTTCCACTTTCATTATTCCACTTTCCATTCTATCAACACCACTTATAGTAGTAGTTCATACTAATTTGGATCCTTCAGTTGTTTCATCATCTCATTCACCTCATATCTCTCCTATATCTACTTACTAGAGGAGATCCAAAGTCCTTCCATCTCCCTCCATAAATCAACAACTAGAAAAAAGACCATATTTTGGTCTGAATACTATAGAAGAAACCTTTGATGAGGAAGAATAACTTAGACCAATGATATCTTTGGTAGACTATGCCATGGATGAGGAGGAAGAAAATACATAAATTATGATAGAAGTGGAATATAGGGTAAGTGAGGAGGATGCCCTAGGTGAGGAAGATGAAGAGGTTGAGTTAGAAAAGGCAAAACATTTGAGCTTGGGAAGCCTAAAAAAGGAGAAATGCCAACTAAAACTCTATACTAACAAGTCCTCACACTAGATCAAAGTCAAAAGATAAATGAGCTAGTATCTTCTTTGGTTTCTTCTATATTTATTATAGATACTTCAGCTACATATTTTTCCCCGTTTATTCCTAGGATTTCATTATCTAGTACAATTCATTATTCTATTCTTTCAACTTTTACACAAATAAAGATTCCTAAAAGGCAGTCCATTTTGAAGATTTGGTTTCTATTTCAATTTTTGATCCTAGAATGCCACCAATCTCTAGGGAACCTTCAACTCAAATAGAGCTACCAATGCCACAATATTCATTAATACAGTCAACCACATTATCATTTGAAAAAACTCTTGGTTTTACTAAAATGGTAGTTGAGGTTGATCCATAGAGGGAACCCTCATTATGGCAGAGGATTACTTATCCCCATTATAGTTCCCAATCCAAATAAGTGATTTATTATCACCTTAAACATTAAATCCTCCAATAATAAATCCTATTCCACCTCCACCCTCTACCTATGAAGACCTAAGTCCTTCGAGAGAAGGGGAAATTATTGTTCCTAAATGAGTTACAAAAATGTAGGGAAATAAGGAAGAGAGGTAGGATTTGATTGTCACTTAATTGCACACAGTCTCCACCATATTTGATAGGCAAAGTAGTATGATATGGAGGGTTGGAAAGAGGAAGTAAATAAATATTGATACAATGGAGGAATATGAATTTGAACAGATAGAAAATATATTTCCCTTAGCTAATAAAATTAAAAAGAATTCTAGTGATCCAAATGAATATATAGAAGATTTTTATAGTTTTGTGGATTCTAATGAGGAGACAATGAAATAAATGTACAAGAGTAAAGAGGAGGCACAATAGATTCTACTCCAGAGGTAAATTATGCATGATTTTTATGAAATTATTGATAGTGTGTAGAGTGCATCCATCAAGTTGTATGACATTTTGAATAACATTCAGGCTTCTAGAGGTGAAATCTAATCAGAAAGAATTAAGGTTCTTAAGTTATGGAACTAATTGAAGGAATATGAGAAGAGACTTATCTTTTTGATTCAATGTTCTAGGATCAATGATTCTAATCAGTTAAACTTAATGTATAATCATAATGCAACATGTGCCTTAAATTATGTAATTTCAAAAAGGGATGCTACTCTTGCATGGAATAATAAGATGAAGCATCTATTAGTACATCATTTGAACCATGTGAACTAGGACATAGAAATTTTGATTGAAATGAGGGTCACTAATGTTATCACCTCTATGGGTGAGTTGGTCAACAAGAGAAATTTTGAGATCTTACTTAAATCGATAATAAATAGATTTAAGGAGGAGGTCAAGGGAACAATATATAAAACTAACACTAAGATTTTACAACTAATCAATTTTTATAAGATCGAGTGAAAATGGATAAAGCCCTTGTAGTAGAGTTTAAGATATTAGAGGTAGAGAACACAAGATTGATGGTTGAGGCTATTAAAATATTCAAGCCTACCTTGCTCAACATTGATATTATCAACAAAGAGTTAGAATCTACCCATGCATTATTTAAAGAACTCAAGGCTAAAGATGAAACTTTAAGATCAGTGCCTAGCATGTAACTAACTATAACTATTTTTGTGTCATCATAGGTTTCTTAAATTCTTAGATATGAAATCATGCATACTCTAGGTGGGCTAGTAATGGTCCCTTAAAGAGCTACAATGGCCACTTTAGTTTCAATCATTGTCACACCATTGACTCCTTCTAGTGGTGACAAATCAATACCCCTCTAGTTATACATATGTATTTTCATGTTTTACTAAGTTATAACATTAGTTCCTAATCTATTTTTGCATTTATATATTGTATTTTAGTCAGAAAACTCTATTTTGAGAAATTCTATTTATACAGGCATGCTTTGTGTGAGGGTTAACACAATTCTATTTTTGAATATGTATTTTTGGACTTCACTTGAGATATGAGGCCTTCCTCATCCAAAGATTATATATAATTGTATCCTCCTACTCCAAATGAAGGAGAATTTTTTATATTGGAATTAATAAATTTTGAAGAAAGTTTTATAATTGACCTCGATGTGTAAATCTTGATTCTTCTCCAAACATATGGATTGTGTAAGAAGTTATGTTGTTTCAAATTCTTCATCTTATTGTTGTGCATGAGTTATCTTTTTTAATACAATTATTCATATTGAGCTATTTTTTATTTTAATTCCTTTTTCATATTATTCACAGTCCCCCTTGTATATGTGCTAACACAATCTTACAAACACAACAACATTTGATTATATGTGATTAAGTTTGTTGTATTATTGTTCCCTTTGACTCCTAATTATGTTTGATTATTGGTGTGATATATTATCCTACATAAGTCATTGGTCCTTGATTCCTTGTCCAACCTTTAGCTTAAGTGTTGGCTTAGAAAATTTTCATCATATATGGTCCATAGGCCTTATTTTCTACTCTATCTTGCCTTCTTTTTTGATTTTTTTTAAAGTCATACCACCTTAGGTTATAATGATACACCATCCACCCATATCAATTAGATTCAAATTCATCCATAACTGACCCATACATACTAAAAAAATTGCTTCACTTCCCACTATTCCACCAAAAGGTTTTTTACAATACCCAACACACTGCAACTCATGCCTTGAAGTGAATATTCGTTCATAAATCCTAAAATGTTAGAGGATACCTTGTAAGGTTTATAAGGTGTGCATAAAATCCAATTCAACAAATTGGTCTCATATTTTACCCATATTTTTGTATTCAAATAGATTCACACCCTAGATACCGTAATGTAAATACATTATTGTCCAAAACTTGTGTGTGGCATCATTCATCTTTACATAGAAATAATTATTTTAGAATATCATAGATTATCATAGTTACTACAATGTTTTTATTGAGATAAACCATATATTTTTATCATATTTGATAGATATTTATATAAGTCACTAATAATAAGGGCATATGCATAGAATATGTTCATATTTGGCATAATTTAAATCTATTTTGCATAGACTATAATAATGGGGGCATGTAAACAACACATGTCTACATAACTACAAAATTATAGCTAAGAATTTAGATTTCTCATTAAAATTTTATGACCCAATATTATTAGTTACTAGACCGAAGGCATGTTTGTGGCATATAGTCTTGTCTCTTAGTTTTTCACCAAATCCAATTCAAATTATATTTACACTAGTTTTGTACCATGTATTTTACCATTTTTTCACCAAACTAAATATTATAGTTGGTTACAATAGTTGGTTCAATTTTTGTACTAGTATTTGCACCAATGCCCAATATATTGATTGTGAGGAGCTAAAATTATACAATGTTTTGACTTCTAGGTACATACATGAATAAAAAAGTGTGGGGTAAATCTTAGCTAAGTTGTTTATACCAAATTGATTTACTCAGATTATACATAAGGACCTCACACTCAGGTTCATCTCCGCAGGTAGTGATCAAAGTTTTGTTCAATTATCTAGCCAAGAACATATCAAGATTAAATATTGTATTCTCTCTGCATGGGTTCACTATGTTGGACCCATGTCATCTCCACTTATAGGTAATTATATGTCACATAGGTAAGCTCAATTATAACTTTTCTTCCTTTTACTCTAGTATTTCCATTTTATTGCATTACTAGGAAAAAAGGGGAGGAGGGGCAGGGGGCTGGGGGGAAAATGTAGACACCCAAATTTGTTTAAGCAACACAAGTACTATGGTATCACATGAATTTACATCTATGGTATCCTAATATTGAATAAGACCCAATTGACATATCTTATATTGGTCTTGTGTCTCTTCCTCTTGTCTCTTACATTAATGTTTCCATTTGGATTTCACATATATTATTATATTATTCAAATTCGTATGTGCATCGTAGGGATCTGTGGTCCATTGCCTCTTAAATATTATTATTTATTACTTTCAAATAAAACCAATTTTTACAAATGAACATGTTGTACATGATTATTTGTAAACATAGATCTTGTACCCACATCCTTTGTGATACTTATTTTGAGTCACATTATGTTTGGGTCTCTTTTTATGACTATTTCAATCCTTTTGAGTCGATTTTACACACTAGTAATTTTTAAAATTCAAATTAGAATTATTCTATTTATAACTACTCAAAGGCATTTTGCATCTATCACTTGCCTACCTATGAAGCATAATTACATCACAACAACCTCAACACATGTATTTTCTATATCTAAAAATTATATTACATCTAAATTACAAGCTTAAACCAAAGAGGGACCTAGGTGAAAGAGAATTTAGATTCACATTGCTTATGATCCAGTCACACACACATTGTAAAAGGAGAACTACATGCAACCTAAGGCTATATTTATATTATTATCTATGTAGGTAGAGATCAATTACAAGGGGTTTCTAAGGCTAGCTTGACTCAACCCTTTGCCTATTATCTTGATTTTATGTCTCATCTCTATGTGTAAGACCTTGCTATGGATTTTGGAGAAGAAAATATTAACACATGATATAAAATATGATCACATATTTATAGCAATTTGAAGAAAATCTACAAGAAGTTTCACAAAATCCATTAGTTCATAGATTTACCCCATTATCAACAAAAACAAAACCATGCTCTATGGACTAGGTCATAGGCCATAATAGTCCAAATCCACTGGTTACATCTTAGTTAGTCAAAATAATTACTCTTACATATTAAGAGGCATCTTAGTCATGCTCATAGTCATATATAGGGTTATAAATTCATATTGGATATAAGTGTTCATCCTCTTTTCATGTCTTTGGTTAAAACCCTAATTGTTCATTTGTTTGAAAATTAGTTTTGTATGCGAATGTTTATTAACTTATAATCTATTTTACCTATAAGTTTGTCTTAATTATATTATACACCTAATCACAAATTTTGATACAACACAAACCAAGTATAGATTTAAAATATTTCACATAATGATTTATCATAAAGGAAGACTAAAAAAAAACATTTGGTAGTAAAATAGAGTTGATTGAAGATAGTTTGTGCTTATTTAGCATAAAGTTAATTTTTCTCCTTCTAAGAATGTTCTTATAGAAAATATGCATTTTATTTGACTTAGAGGTTTTATGCATAATATTATGTTTGGTTAGGATATATATTTTTTTTTAAATTCAAATCCATACCAATCATTACAAGGAAAATGACAATTACTAGGAGTCTAAAAAGTGTGGATGGAATGGGGGAAAGTGTTTAGCACAGAAGACCAAATGCACTGGGTGAAGTGGAAAGAGTGATAAATTGAATCATGGATATCATAAGCTAATATGATCCTTATTTTAAGGAATTTCATGTATTACTCATTGAGTTGGTGATTAAAATGGATGATGGTATATTCATAACATCAATTAGGACAAGGATAAATAGGAGAGCAACCAAGTGGGACCTAAAAATATAGAATAACATGGTTAGTGAGGGAATAAGGTGTGGAGGATACCTAAATGCATTTTATTTATGATAAAATACACCTATTAACAAGAGTGTAATCCAAATCAAATAATCTTATAGAAAAAATGAATCATGTAGTTCCACTACAACATGGAAAAGAATTGGTGCCATTGATGATGACCATAACATGGAAATATTCCATGTTAACCATGTATTTTTCATATGGAATAATTATTATATATTATGAATTTTGGTGTAAAATACCACCCTAAAATTAAACTTCCTAAGTCATCAATGGGTTTGAATAGAGGGTGTGCACTGTACACTATATACAACTATTTTTTTCATTATAGTTTCATACTACAAGAACATCCCCAAGTTCCATGAAATTTGTTATTTGAAGTTATAAGTTTGTAAAGGGAGAGAAAAAATATATTAAATATCATAAGGTGATGGCATTGGAGGAAAATAACATTCATATAATAAAATTTTATTGGAAGTAGGTTTCCTTTCTAAAGACACCAATAAGAAACTAAGACGGACATCAGAGTTATGTAATCTTTGTAAAGACATGTTATCCTACCAAAACATCTTGAGTCAAGGATTAGTTTTGATATATGTGTTGTAATAAAAACTAATGAGATTGGATTTAATCTATATTAAAAAAAATCTTAATAATCTCACTTAAGCAATCATGAAACATTCAAACAAGCATAAACACCTATCCACATAAGCAATACACAAGAACACATCACATATGTGGTAAACCATAAAGGGGAATAAAAAACACTAATATATACAAATTTAATATATTAATATAATACAAACACCAAATTTAGTGAAACACCCACTTCACAAGGAGAACCAACCCCAACTAGCTAAGCACCAACTCAGCTAGGCTTTAACAAGAAATAACTTGCAAGGAGGCACCAACACCCTAGATGACTCAGGACCAACTCAAATAGATTATTAATTTTATAAAATTTAATAAACCTTGTTACTCAACCAACTGATGATGACCACTTCTTCATCTCTTCACACTCTTAGTCCTCTCAAACTGTCTTCTAGGTCTCTTTACTCAATTAGGTCTCTTCAAGATTGATTAGGTCATATGAAGTTGATCCTCATATATATAACATATATTAAATATTAATAATATATATTATATAATCCTATTATGGTATATAATACCTTATTATTCTCTACAATATATAATTTTATTTGTTTACTCTCTACTTTACATAATAGGCCTAAAACTACCTTGTGTTTATACAAGTCTCTTGTTCATATCCTTTTTGGTTGGAAAGACACCCTTAATCTCTTAGGTAATACATGTAATATGTCTTATTTAATATCATAAAAATGGATAAAATTTCCTTTGATTCCATTTATTTTTGACATACCTTAATTAGGCCTCATTTCATCTTTACGTCTCATGGAGACCTAATCCCATTAGGTCTACTCTAGGACACATTACACTTTGCCTTCCTTGGAACACATTAAAGCACATCACATGGTAGGAACATATAATATTAAACTTAAATATACATATAATGATCTCATCTAGGCTTAATAACACATTTTATCTCCAACCACTACTTGAAGCACACCATTTATATTGTTCATAATTAGGCCTTTTCATACACAAAAAGTCTATCTTGAACAATTGAAGCATAAAAATAATTATGAAAAAAAAATATGGAAAAAAATAACATATACAGAAGATAAATGACCTTAGGATAATAACCATATGATTTATACCTCAAGCCTTAGGGCAAAATTACTCAAGCCCTTCTCTGTAAATAGTTCGCTTAGAACTGCCAACTAGCCTTAAAACACAGTCATAAAAACTTGAACTTATGAAACCTAAAAGAACACACTCAAGGAATTTAATTTAATTAAAATGATATTTAATCATCCTAATAACAAACTAAAATAAAAATATCATAAAATCTAATGGAAATCATTGGTCTTGCAGACCAATTTGTTATCTTCAGTACACACAGTCAAACATGAACCAGTCAACCCATTTTGGCTTCAATATTTTAGCCTATTAAATTGAATTAAAATATTATTAAAATAATGGGTAGGACATAAAATTCAAAAATATAAAAACCATATATATTATAAACTTCAAATAATGGTATAGAGCCTCAAACTCATCATTGCAATTTTCTTACCCAGAACTGTCAGTTTACCTTGAAGCACAGTCATGGTGATAATGACATTTAACACCTATAAGAATATTTATAAAGAATAATTATGCATGTGGATGATATTATGATATCATTATACAATTTTTAGATATAAAAAGTGTATGTTTAAATGGTAATAATGGTCTTTCAGACCAATCTCATAACCTCACTAAACATAGACCTCACTGAGATAGACAAGTCAACTTGTGAGAAAACTTTTTGATATATATAATGATAAAAAAAAATTATATCCAACATGAACATGTATTAAAAATATTTAATAATGTCTCCATGCACTTGGATTCATTCCTATTCCATGATAACACATCCCTAATCAACTTCTCACTTCTGCATGGGTTTCTCACTATTTACACCATTAGGCTTGTTAGTAACAGGTTGTCTTGGATGAATGTTTTAACACACCTAAGTGATATAACCTGATTATAAACCATAATTTACATAAAATACAAGTATCAACCTTATCCATCCAATGATTTTCATACTCTGATGGTTATATCAAATCTCTGAGAAATTAGCACTTTCTTTTAGGGTCTGCTCACACACTTGACAAACTAATCACACTTTAAGGTACTTGGGAGAGTTTAATATCACCTAAAATAACTTAAATATCCATAAAAACCCATTATAATCACTTTATAATAATATATTTTACATTATTTCACTATTAGGGTTATTTGAGGGTTTAAACCATCTTCCAGTCTTAATGATCATTCATAAATCATAGCCCCTTAATCCAAAAACTAATGCCTATAATTTTGACTTAGGAACCTTGCCCATATACCATGAATATATTATGTTCTCATTTATAGGTTACACATGACAATTAACACTTTAAAGTCCTTATTGGGTTGATAACCCTTTATTCTGTGCACTCGAGAGACCTTAAAACACTTTTTCAAGCCTTTTCTTGTAAACCATGACCTTAAACTTTGTGAACATGCTTGAAAAATCATATCATACCTCTTAAAAAACTCACTTTTCCATACTTATCTATGTAAATATAACCTCATACCCTAGTAGTCAATGCTCTCTCTTTGCTCTCTAGGCCTTGACCTATAAGCCATATTAGGCCTTGAAACTAACCTTCTAACAATTCTCTAAGCTCTCAACATCTCATTTCCAAACTCAATAAACATCTCTCATTCTCAAACATTAATTAAAATCCTATATATGCCTTGAAAATACCTCATGACACCTCATTAGTTTAGGTATGGTTTAGAACTAGTCTAGTTATAGACTTGGGATTAAGGTCAAACCTCATACCCCATTAGGCCATGCTCTCTCTCTTTGCTCTCTAAGACTTGACCTGAAAGTCACATTAGACCTTAAAACTAACCTTCTAACCAATTTAAAATCTCTCAAGACCTCATATACAAACTCAATCAACCTCTCTCATTCCCAAACACTACTTTACATCCTACATAGGACTTGACAACACCTCATGACACCTCATTAGGTGAGGTAGGGTCTAGAATTAGTCTAGTTATAGAATTGGAATTAAGGTATTAACCTCTTAGGCTCACTTTTAAACTATCATGAGTGATAAAATGCCTCATTTCATGATTAAGTAACCTTATATATATTTTTATGCCTCTGTGCATCCATCACATAAAGCCACCATTTCTCAATAGGACTTTTCATGCTATGAATAGTGTCATGACTAGGCCTCTCAAGCACTTGAAACTTGAAAAATATCTTTGAAACACTTCTAAAGGTATCTACACTTATCTTGAATGATCACACAGTGCCAAACCACCTCTCACAATCTTGTGCTTACTTCACTAGGTTTCACTATACACACCTTCTCACAAAGTCTAGACTAGGTTTTTCAAGATACCTTATACTCAAGAACTAATACTCAAACATGATTTACTTAACCTAAACCTTGAAATAAACCTCAAAATATTCATTAGGTTTCATTCAAATTCTCTCTCAATAGAGAGACATTAGGTTGCCTTCAATTTATCTCTTGTCACATGGCTTCCTTATCACATCAGGCACACAAGCTTATACCTCACAGACCACTCACCATGCATCTTCACCAGATGCACCTTGACATAAAAATTGACATAAATGATAACACTTATCAATAAATTCCCCCTTTTTCATTGATGGAAAAAAATTCTTCAATTTGATTACTCTCATCTCCCTTAATATGGTTAAAATCCCTTCTTGAACTTTCTCCCCCTTTGACATTAATGAAAAAGTGTCATACATACTTCAAATTTTGGAACACACCTTATTGAAATAAAATATCAGCACATATAATATGAAGCATTAAAGGAACATGATCCCCCTTACTCCATGTATACTTCCTTCAAATAAACTCAGAACTCAAGACCACTTACCTTCTTATCATGACCGATATGATGAAAATATTGATCTCACACTAGGTCATCATATTATTGTCATCAACTACACTTGGAGCTTATAAACAACCTGAATATCTCCCCCTCAAATCAAGCATCACCATAATTCTACTAAATTGAAGTGTGTCTCCATGAAGCATAATGGAGTCACACCTTTTCATAGGGAACTAAAACAACACAAGCTCAGGAGATTCCTAGATCTCCATGTTCGCATACGATTGAATATTATTTGGTATCATTTTAGGTTTGATTAGAAATATAAGATTTACCTCTTCATTAACTATTTGATCATCAATGTGAGATGAAAACATATATTCCTAACTTGATTTCACATCTGAAGTATTTTTTATCATATAAAATAGTCCACTTTAAATTATATATTGATCATGACTCATCTTTACTATCTTTAGCTTCCATACATTCATTTTCCTTCTTTCTTATACTCTAGGGGCTTCAAACCTCCTATTTTTACTTGATGACCTTCTAACTCTGTTAGGACAAAATATTCCAATGTGTCCTATATTATGATAACTGTAATAAACCACCTTATACATACCATTTGACTAATGTGAACTATGACTCCTTACATAATCTAATGAGCACTCATTCTTGGAGGGTCTTCTACACTCTCTTTCTCTATGACCAAAATGACTGCTTGAAAAATAGTAACCATTAAATGAATTATCTTACCTCATAGCATTAAGTTGTCTAATTGGTTTTTGTATGTTGACTTTTTTGTCTTTAATAGCTTCTCTATGACTTGCGTTACCTCCTTTTGATATTCTTTTAAACCAAGTCTTGTCTTATCACTTGCATCTTTTTGACTACTCAAGATTTCATCTAGATCCTCAATTCTCTTTTCAAACTTTACAAAGGTCTTCACCTTCCTAGATGCTTGATGCAACTCAACTTTCAAGGATTCCACTTCCATTTCATACCTGGTGAATTCTTCCTCTTTAGTCTTTAGGTTTTCATTGACAATATCCTTACGTGCTTTAATTTTATTGATGATCTCATCATACTCCTTGGAAGTGTTACTTAGTCTCTCCTCAAACAAGTTAATCTACTCATAGCCTTTAACTAATGATATTAGTTTGTGATTCTTTCTTCTTTGGAACTTTAACTCCTCTAGAGTACTCACCAATTCTACCTCAAGGTTCACTTCAAATTATTATTTATCTAATTATAAATCAAACATAATGCCTTCTCCATTTGAGTAACCCTCATTATTTATTTATATGATCATGAATAAGGTTTTATTATTTTCATGTTTAGGTTCATTACTACCATCATCACTATCATATGTACTTGTGTCACTTACATTAGATGAGTTATCTTCTTTGGTATAAATTTTGTTGTTTTTTTTGAATGACCCTTTTCTACTTTCATACTTATTGAAATCTCTCTTATTCTCATCAATATTATAGACCTTCTTATCATTTCCATGATGTTTATCATGCTCAGTCTTATCCTTGTTAGGAAACTTGGATGCAAAGTGACCAATCTTACCAAAGTTGAAACATTTGATGGGAAACTTACCCTTGTACTTATTAGAACCGAACCTCAACTTATTAGCAAACATGGTTATTAGTTCATCATCATCAACATCTGAACATACTTCATCCTTTCCCTTCTTGGATTTTGACTTCTTCTCAAATTTGAATGTTGCTTCCTTCTTAGAATCTCTTCCTTCATTTTTTATCATCTCATAGGAAATCAAGATGTCATGAATCCCATCCATCTCTAGCTTATCCAAATCTTTCATCTCTTCTACTGCTAACACCTTAGAATTAAAATTAGGATTTAGTGACCTCAATACCTTTTGAAAAACTATAGATTATTTCACTTCTTCTCTTAATCATCTAATGACATTGATAACTTCATCAACCTTTAACATATAAGATGCAATTGTTTTGTCTTCATTTATCTTTAAAATTTCAAACTATCTTTGATGGGTCTAAAACTTGGCCATCTTTACCTTAGTGTTTCCTTCATAGATAGTCTTCAATTTGTCCTATGTCTCTTTGGTTGATACATAGTGCACCACCTTCAAAATCTCTACCTCTGATGGACCACAAAGAATGCAATTCATTTCCTTATATTTGTTTTCACTATAATTCTTACTTGATACATCAGTTGGTGGAATAGGAGGAACACTATATCCATTCAAAACTAACTACCACATATCATGACCTTGAGACATCAAACATATATTCATTTTGATGTTCCAAAAGGCATAATTAGATCCATTGAATAATGGATCCTTACCGGTAGAGAAACTACCTTGAGATTATTGACTATCAATATTTAATTTTAGTATATGCTTTAGGATTTTAGACCTAATTTAAAGGACAAATATTTGATACCAATTATTGGAAGAAAAATGACTGAGAGGGGGGCTGAAAACATTCAAACAAACATTTAGTTATTACAAGCATAAACACCTATCCACATAAGCATGATAAACAAGAACATATCACAAATGTGGGAAAACATCAAGGAGAAGAAAATTAACTAATTTTTTTTAATGTACTACAGTCTTATAATAAAAACACCAAATTTAGTGAAGCACCCACTTCATGTGGAGCACCAACCCTAACTAGTTAAGCACTAACTCAACTAGGCTTTAACAAGTACCAACTTGTAAGGATGCACCAACCCCATAGATGAATCATCAATAAAGAAACTAAATTATTATTTTTATCACCTTTAGGACACCTTATTTCTCAACCAACTAATGATGACCACTTCATCAACTCTTTAAACTCTTAATCCTCTCAAACTGCCTTCTAGGTCTCTTCAC
The DNA here is from genome assembly GCA_037957365.1 of Torreya grandis. Taxonomy (NCBI): domain Eukaryota; kingdom Viridiplantae; phylum Streptophyta; class Pinopsida; order Cupressales; family Taxaceae; genus Torreya; species Torreya grandis. The sequence goes on along the minus strand of JARHVA010002521.1, from coordinate 1,532,640 downwards.
TTAATTATGTCTCTTCAAGACTAATTAGGTCATATGACCTTTATCCTCATACACATAACCTATATTAAATATTCATAATAGATATTATATACTAATTTGATGGTTTAAAATACCTCCTTATGCTCTGTAATATATAATTTTGTTTGCTTACTCTCTACCTTACACAATAGGCCTAAAACTGCCTTGTATTTATACAAGTCTCTTATTCATATACTTCTTGGTCAACTAAATAGCCTTACACTCTTAGGTCAGACATGGAATATATATTAGGTCACATCATAAACATGTATAAAATGTGCTTTGAGTCCTTTTAGGTCTAACATACCTCAATTAGGGATCATTTCATCTTTAGGTCTCATGGAGACCTAATCCCATTAGGTCTACTCTAGGACACCTTACACTTTACCTTATTTAGAACACATTAAAACACCTAAAAAAAATTAAAATATAATATGTCACTAAAATATACCTCTTATAATATAATCTATGCTACATAACACTTTTTTTCTCCAACCACTACTTGAAGCACACCATTTGTACCATTCATAATTAGGCCTTTTCATACAAAAAACGTTTGTCTTGAATAATGAAGGCATAAACACAATTTTTTAAAAAAAATATGGAATAAATCATATATAAATAATATACATGACCTCAAGGTCATTACCATATAATTTATACTTCAAAAATTAGGGAAAAAGGACTTAAACCCTTCTCTGCAAATAACTCACTCAGAACTGCCAACTAGCCTCAAAACACAATCATGGAAAATTTAACTCATGACACTTGAAAGAACAAATTAAAGTAATTAAAATTAATTAAAATTATCCTAAAACATCCTTTTAATAACCTCAAACAAAAATATCATAAAACTTAATGGTAATTATTAGTCTTGCAGTCCAATTTGTGGTCCTTAGTATACATAGTCAAACATGAACCAGTCAATCCATTTTGGATTCAATATTTCAACCTCTTACACTGACTTAAAATATTATAAAAATCATGGATAGGAAATAAAATTACCAAATATTAACACCATGTATGTTATAAAATTCAACTCAGGGCATAGATCCTCAAACTCATCATTGCAATTTGTTTACCCAAAAATTGTTAGTTTACCTTGAAGCACAATCATGGTGATAATAACATTTAACACCCATAAGACAATTTATAAAGAATAATAATGTATGTGTATGATATTATGATATCATTAGACCATTTTTATATAGAAATATAATATGGTTAAATGGTAATATTAGCCTTGCAGACCAATCTCATAACCTCACTGTACACAAACCTCACTAAGATAGACAAGTCAACTTGTGAGAAACCTTTTTTTTATATAAAATAATCTCCAAAAATTATATCCAACATGAAAATTTCTTAAAAAAAAATAAAAAATTATTCATTCAATTGGATTCATCCCTATTCCATGATAACACATCCTAAATTAACTTTTCACTTCCACCTTGGTTTTTCACTATTTGCACCATTAGGCTTGTTAACGATAGGTTATCTTGGATGAATGGTATATCACACCCAAGGGATATAAAATACTCAAAAAATATCATGTACATCAAATAAAATTCTAAAAATTATTCATCCAATGATTTTTTTAGTTTGACTTGGTCAACTTTTATTGCTACAACAAATCTCTAAGAAATTAGTACTTTTTTGTAGGGTCTACTCACACACCTAAAAAACCAGTCACACTTGGAGGTTCCTGGGAGATTTTAATACAACATACAATCATGTAAATATACATACCAATCCATTCTAATCACTTTATAATAATATCTTTCACATAAGGTCACTATTAGAGTTCTTTAAGGGTTTAAACCATCTTTTAGTCTTAATGATCATTTATAAAGCATAACCCATTAATCTAAAAAAAATACATATAATTTTTATATAAGAACATTAAAAATATACCATGAATATCTTAGTCTCTCATGTAGAGGTTACATGTACCAATGAACACTTTAAATTCCTTCTTGGGTTGAGAACCCTTCATCCTGTGCACTCGAGGGACCTTAAAAGACTTTTTCAAGCCTTTTCTTACAAACCATGACCTTAAAATTTGTGAAAATGCTTGAAAAAACATATCATACCTTATAAAACACTCAATTTTACATAATTATCCACATAAATATAACATCATACCCCATTAGGCCACGTTCTCTCTCTTTGCTCTCTAGGCCTTGACCTACAAGTCACATTAGGCTTTGAAACTGACCCTCTAACCAACGTCCAAGATCTTAATACCTCATATACAAGATTAGAATACATATCTCATTCTTAAACACTACTTTAAATATTTCATAGGCCTTGAAAATAGCTCATGACACCTCATTAGATCAGGGAGGGTCTAGAACTAGTCTAGTTGCAGACTTGGACTTAAGGTCTTACCCTTGTATGCTCATCTTGATGTTAGTGTAGGTTTTTATTTTTCCATATTATTTAATTATGGAAATTATATATCTGTGCATACATGGAGTTTTCCTACATTTGTGGGATAGGCTAGCTTATGTGGAGATGTGTGTCATAGATGTGTCATAGGTGTCATAAGAATGTCATAAGTAATTCCTTATGACTGGCTATTCTAGGTATGGGAGTTACTTCTCTATTCTTATCACCCTATCACCACCTTTCATGGAGGAGTTATATTCTATTCTTGGGGTGCTTTGACCACCTTTTTTGGAGGAGTTACTTACATTCTCTCTTATATGTATTCTTCACTTTGGCCATCTTACGTTAATGGAATATTGACTTTTCTCCAAATTGTCTATGTAATTGTCTCTTGTTTGATTTCATTTACTTTAGCATTTTTTGGTATTCACTTGCTTCATCCCATGCAACCACAACTCGTACATCCTCGTTATTCAGACCTTGGTGAATCCTTTGATATGGTATTAGAGCCACCCTGATAACTGGTTGTCTATTTTGCTATTGCTTTCATTGAAATCTAGAGCTTTGTTAAGGCATTTTTTTTGTGAAATTTGAATATTTCCAGGAGATATTGCTAGTTATCTATGCTATTGTTCCTTCCATGGCTTTTTTGGTCTCTCCATACACATGTATGCCTATGATCATGATCCTCTCAGTACAGTGTTGAAAGTCTCACAGTGTTCAAGATCTGCATAAGAGTTTGTCTCAGACCCGAGTGTAGAAGTGTGGAGTTACAGCCATGGTGTTCCAAAACAAGTGAGAAATTTGAGTACATAAAGGCTGAGTTTGTGTAGGAAGAAGGAAAGAACATGGTTGGGTTCGTAGCTAAGTCACTTGCTGGTGATAAAATGCCAATCTTAGAGCTTTCAAAAAAGGTGTGATGGTAAAACGCAGTCTTATGTCCACCTTGGCGCACTTTCCTTGGAACTTTTCAATCCAGCTCTGCGCCCTTTTCTCCTTCTCCACGTAAGTCATTTGATATGGTATGATTTCAAGACAAAGTCATTAAATTCAAGCCTTTCTTAGACCTATAATCTGCTTCGAATTTAGTGTCTCTATTGTGTTTTTTGCCCAACAAATTTAAATATGCTCTTTCCTCAAAATTTGGCGCCCCTCTCCTTGTTTGGCATCCCATGTGGGCCCTTAAATACTTGGAAATCCATTAAATTCTATATTTTACTTTAATTTTTTAGTTAAAATTGACTTGTTCAAAAAAAATCAGTCAATTTGACTGAGTATTGAGTAATTTAGACAATTTTTAAGTTTTGATAATTTGGGGGTTTAAATTTAAACTTGTATCTTCGCCTGTCGAAGACGAAGGGTGAGGCCCAGGGTGGCAGGAGGATAATTCCCCCTCAAAAATAACTCCTTTGGATTCTTCACTCTGTGTTGAGTCCAACGAGTGGTTGGAAGGCCACTTTCTCTCTCAAAACAGGTATTTTTTTAATGTTTTAGTGTTATTTTTTGCAAAAACACTAATTTATGGGAAATTAAATCTTTAATATATTGCAAATGGTAGCTCAGATTCAGGTGCCATTTTTTTAAAAAGTGTTTGTATTTAAATTCTCACAGTGTAGACTTGTTATTTGTTAAAAATTCACTAGTTTATAAAGTGCCTAAAATTTGGGTCTCCCGGGATGCATTTTTGACTGAGTCCGACATCCTATTTGCTTAAAGTCTTGCATTGATTGCTCTAAGACACATTCTTAGCTAAGCCCAATGTATTTTGAGTGTGCACTTGCATATTTGGGGGGCTCAACATTTTTGGGGGGGTGTGATTGCTTTTTAGCACTTGCAATCTTTGCTTTCATTCTCTTTTTTGCATAATTTCACAACTTGCAATCAACACAACTTCACCTAAATTCAGCTTAAAATGGATTCTTTTCAACTTAAAATCCTAACACCCTTCAATTATCATGAATGGAAGGTTAAAATGTCAATGATTCTTAGAAGTAAAGGATTGTATAGGATCACCATGGGTACTGAAGTAAAACCCAACACTGGTGCTAAAAAGGTCAAGTGGTACAACTGTAGTGATGAAGCCTCTGGATTACTGAGCTTGTCCATGTCTCTAGAACTTCTCTTCCATTTAAAAACCTCCAAGACTCCCAAAGACATATGGGACACCCTAGAAACCTTATTTGTGAAGCTTGATGAGATGAGAGGTCATGAGCTCAAAAACAAACTCATAAGTCTATATCCTAGCAACTTTGACACCTTACAAGACTTCTTCACTAAGTTTAAGGCCCTTATATTACAATTGAAAGAATTTAGGATAGAGAAGAAAGATGACCAACTCATCCTTTCTATTCTCACAAATTTAGGTCCAAGCTATTCAATCTTTGTCTCCACTTTCCATGCCACAAAAAGTACCCTTGGCACTACATGGAAAATGCCTTCTTTGGATTCATTCATTGCCGACTTGACTAGAGAGAAAGATAAACTAATCCAAATGGGAAAAATGAAGAATACTCAACCCCAAGCTTTGATAGATGGAAATGGTAAGGATAAGACTTCAACAAAGGAGAAGAAGAAAAAGAACAAGGACCAGGAGAAGAAGAAAGAAAACAACAATCCTGCCAAAATCAACATTGAGTCTTCCTCCACCAATGCTAATAAGAAGGAGAAGGTTAAGTGTGCCTATTGTAAGAAGATAAGGCATGATGAACACAAATGCATGAAGAAACAAATATATCACCTAACTCATCTTTTAGAGAAGCACAACATAGGTGTTCTTGAGTCCATCAAGCAGAATTCATCTACCCAATATTCTACCAAGGAAAAAGGCAAGGGTAAGGAGAAAGAAAAGGGCAAGGCCCTTGTAGCAATTACAGCTTCTACAACATCATGGGTCATTGATTCGGGTGCTTCTCACCACATGGGCTATTCACTAGTTGAGTTTTCATCTTTAGAGCCTTGTAGCATGACTTCAATTAGTTTGGGTGATGACACATCAATTTCTATTGTAGGGAGAGGGTCAGTTGAAATGGAAGGAGGAACATTCAATAACATTCTAAGTGTTCCTTCTCTTTCAACCAATCTCCTATCACTGTACCAAATCACTCACATTGGTCATGGCACGAGAGTTGAGTTTTTTCCAGATTTAGTGGCTATCAGGGAGTTGCATAGTGATACTACAGTGGCAGTGGGTAGGGTAGATCACCAAGCAAGGTTATACACCTTCTCACATTTTTCACCTGATTATTCTCCAACAACATTGCTGACTCATTCAAATGGAGTTATCAAATTATGGCATGATTAGTTTGGCCACTTTAACTATAGCTACCTTGAGCAACTTTGCAAACATGACATGGTCATTGGCTTGCCTCATGTCCAATTCTCAAAAGGACTTTGAGAGGGGTGCTCCCTTGGGAAGAATCCCAAAGAAAAATTTGACAAAGGCAAATCTTGGAGGGCTTCACAAACTTTGGAGTTAGTTCACAATGATGTATTGGGACCCTTTCCCAAACCATCTTTCACAAGGGCCAAGTACACCCTCACTTTCATTGTTGATTTCTCTAGGTACACTTGGATATATTTTCTCAAACAAAAGTCTAAAGTGTTTGAAAATTTTCTAGACTTCAAGGCTCTTGTTGAGAAATAGAGTGAGAAATCCATCAAGGTTATTCAAAATGATAATGGAGGGGAGTATGTCAGCAACAGGTTTGAGCAGTTTTGCACCATAGAGGGGATTGATTTGCAGTGCATAGTCACTTACAGTCCTTCACAGAATGGGGTTGTAGAACACAAAAATAGGTTCTTAAAAGAGATGGGTAGCTGTATGATTCACTCTAAATCCTTAGCACCATAGTATTGGGCCAAAGCCATCAATTATGCTTGCTACATTCAAAATAGGGTTCCTCACAAAGCTTTAAAAGGGATAACACCCTTTGAAGCTTGGCATAAAAGGAAACCTAATGTTGAGCACCTTAGGGTTTTTGGATCCCCAACCATGGCCTACATACTAAAGAAGAAACACAAAGCTATGGAATGTCAGTCCAAGCCTTGCATCTTTGTAGGATATTCGGATGGTGTTAAGGGGTATCGCCTTCTAGATCCAGTCACTCATGAGTTGTTCATCAAGAGAAGTGTCCATTTTTAGGAGAGTCCTAGAGACTCAAAACTTGGCACTTCTTCTCCCTCATCAGATCTACTTCTTCATGATGATTCCTCATCAAATTCAAATCAGCCACAACAGGTTCTTAAGCCAGAGACATCTTCTTCTTCTTCTTCTTTAAGTTTAGATAACAAGGACAATGATGCAGAGTCATCCACCTCTAGTCAGTCAAAGGATGAGGAGTTAGCACCTGACTCACCCACTTTTGGGCCACTTTGGGCCAGAAAAACACTTGAGAGTGCTGACACTTAGGTAGGAGTTCCTGCAGATGACAAATGAACTAGGGGGATTTTTAGAGAGATCAACATGCCTTTTTTGCTTTAGTTTCAGATCCACAGACTTTTTGAGAGGCATCGGGGGTACCTGATTGGGATAGTGCTATGGAGGAAGAATATTCTTCCTTAATCAAAAATCACATTTGGGATTTGAATTCACTTCCTAAGGGAAGGAAGATGGTTTGATGTAGGTGGATATATCAGACCAAGTTTGCAGCAGATGGGTTGGTTGATAAGTACAAGGCACGATTGGTTGCCAAGGCTTTCTCACAGGTGGTAGGCATTGACTACTCAGAGACCTTTGCACCCATTGCAAAGATGACTTCTATCTGACTCACCTTAGCTATTGCCACAACACATGGTTGGGATGGGCACTAGATGGATGTGAAGAGTGCCTTTCTTCACAGAGACCTAGAGGAGGAAATATACATGGAGCAGCCACCAGGGTTTGTTCAGGATTCTTCCTTAGTATGTAGACTTAGGAAATCTATCTATGGCCTCAAATAGGCCCCTCAGACATGGTACACCAAGATGGATTCCTTCCTTCTCATAGGGGGTTTAACTAGGTGCCATTCTGATCCTAATGTCTACTTTTTGTGGCAGGATGACTCACTCTTGATTATGGTTCTTTATGTTGATGACCTTTTGATCACCGAGTGTTCTTCATCAGCTATTTCAATGGTGAAGGCATCTCTCTAGGATAGATTTGACATGACAGACTTGGGTTTGTTGCACTACTTCATTTGCATCGATATCTCACAGTCAGATTCAAGGATTTTTCTTACACAACCTAAGTATGCTCTTGAATTATTGGCTTAGTTTCACATGGCTGATTGCAAGCCATCTCCAACTCCCTTTTTATTAAGCGTCAAGATTGAGGCTAACTATTCTTCACCATTGGTTGATGCCACTCGATATCGATAACTTATTGGCAGTCTCATCTACTTGACTCACACCAGGCTTGACATATCATATGCAATGGGACTTGTCTCCAAATTTATGCAAGAACCTCATGAGCTGCATTTGAAATTAGCTAAAAGGATCTTGCATTACATATAAGATTCACATAGATATGGGATTCATTATAGATTTGGAATAGAGGTTGACTTGGTTAGATATACAGATTTAAATTGGGTTGGTGATTCACAAACTTGCAAGTCCACTTTTGGTTACAGTTTCTCTCTAGATTTTGGTCCTATTAGTTGGTCTAGCAAGAAGTAGAATGCTATTGCTATATGATCCATAGAGGCAGAGTACAGGGGAGTTGTTAATGTAGCTACTGAGGCTAATTGGCTTCAAAGGATTCTTTCTGAGTTTGGTATTCCTATTAGGCAGCCCACCATCATTTATTGTGACAACCAAAGTACCATTTAGATTTGCAGGAATTTAGTTCAGCACCAGTGGACCAAGCACATAGAGATTCACATGCATTTCATTTGGGAGCTTATTCATATTTGAGTCATTGACTTAATATTTTTCCAGTCTTCAGAGTAGGTTGCAGACATCTTCACCAAACTTTTCACCGAGAGCAAGTTCATTCATCTATGAGCTCTTCTTGGGGTGCGGTCTACATCTATTGCAACATCATCTTCAGGGGGTGTCTTCTAGCCTTCTCATTTATTTATGTTTCTCTTTTGGGGGGGGAGTTTTTTCCTACGAGTTTTCTCATTTTCTATATCTTATGGGAGAATGCTTTTGTACATGGGTACCTCATCAGGTCTAGTTGTCGTGACCCATTTTATATTTCGACACTGCCCACCTAAGTTGTGTTTATGGGGGGGTGTTAGTGTAGGTTTTTATTTTTCCCTATTATTTAATTAGGGAAATTATATATTTGTGCATACATGGAGTTTTCCTACATTCATGGGATAGGCTAGCTTATGTGGAGATGTGTGTCATAGATGTGTCATAGGTGTCATACGAATGTCATAAGTAACTCCTTTGACTAGCTATTTTGGGTATGGGAGTTAATTCTCTATTCTTAGCACCTTTTCACCACCTTTTATGGAGGAGTTACAGTCTATTCTTGGGGTGCTTTGACCACCTTTTTTGGAGGAGTTACTTATGTGCTCTCTTATATGTATTCTTCACTTTGGCCATCTTACGTTAATGGAATATTGGATTTTCTCCAATTTTTGTATGTAATTGTCTCTTGTTTTATTTCATTTACTTTAGAATTTTGTGGTATTCACTTGCTTCGTCCCGTGCAACCACGACTCATGCATCCTTGTTATTCAGACCTTGGTGAATCCTCTGATACTTGAAACTCTATTAAGTGATAAAATGCCTCATATGCATGATTAAGTAACCTTATACAACATTTTATTCCTTTTTACATCTATCTCATAAATCCACCATGCTTAAATTTTCTCACTAGAGATTTTCATGCTATGACTAGTGCCATGACTAGGCTTCTCAAGCACTTGAAACTTGACAACTATCCTTGAAACAATTATGAAGGTCTCTATACTTATCTTTCATAATCACAAAGTGACAAATCACCTCTCAAAATATTTTACTTACTATTTTCACTTGGATTTTCACCCTTTGAGGATGTGTCTCAGCTCTCCTTATCCAAGTGACATAATTAAAACACCTCTAGACTTGTGGGTAGTCTAAGAATGAGGTGAATCTATAGATAGGTATATATCCCTTGATGTACCACTTTTAGAACACTAATACACATAAAATTTGGGAGGGAAAAAGAGTGATAAAATTGAAAAAAAACTACCTTAAAGGGGGTGATACACCAAATTGTTTGATGACTACCAACCAGCTACATGTTACACATGAAACCAAGAGACTAACTGAACGTACACTTTTCTAATTTGAATCTTCTCACATCAGTATTTAATTATGAAGGTTGTGATAAATATTTATGATAGGATGACTAGATAATAGGCCTAAAATGGCACTATTTGATTAGGCTAACTCACTAAACCTTGACACCTCATACGACACTTCACATGACATGCAAGAAGAAGCTTTCAAGCTATAAATAGGTGAGAGAATGAGAAAAACATGTAAAGGAAACAAGATTCATCAGTTATGAAAAATAAAATATTCCAAATGAACACACTAATAATAGTCATAGAATAGGTAAAACTAGTAGTCTTTATTGATCAAATAGTATGAAAATGAGTATGGCTTCACCATACTCAGGTGGAGCATAAGTTATAAAGGCCAAAATGGCTAGTTCTTATATAACTTGAGAGAGAGAGGAGAAAAAATAAGTCCAAAGGTCACAAGGACACATGTCAAGCTGATAAAATGAGTTACTTGTGAATGAGAAGAGGGTGTGAAATGGACCACATAAGGTTAGGAAGTATGGGTGTCCATACAAGGTTGAAACTCATGAAAAGTGGCATGAAACTCTTTGTGTTGGTTTAAAAAACTATCTTCATCATCCACACCTATTTTAATGTCCCAAAACTGACTAGGGATAGGTCTAATTATTGGAATCAGAGGGAAGGATTTTATACATGCCTCTACTTACATTGGTTTCAGTCCTGATCATCTGGAAATGAGCTATCACTACCTACACTCTAAAAAACTCCTCTTTCACACACCTTGCACACTTGGATTCCAAAAATGCATCAATTTCCCATGAATTTTTTTACAAGTGAGTGGATGACACTTTTCAAGACGCTTAATGGACTTATAGGCATTAGACACACCTTAAAATCAGCTCATTTGAAGTTTTTCACCCTTCTCACGAGCTTGGTCACTATGCCAGTTTTGATTGGTTGAGATGAAATAGTTGGTTGAGGCACTTAATATTTGTTCCAAGTATTTAAATTTACATGGGGAGTTATATTAAATCCTAATATTCCATTCTATGTGATTGACATCTCTTGGAACCTCTTAAAACCTACATAACATACAAAATAGTAAAAAATACCCTATTTTATACTCCATCCATATAGTTTCATACAACTAAAAAGGATGGAGAGGATCCTAAAATAGTCCTCTATAATTTTCAATCACTTTCATGTTCAAACTAGGCCATTAGAATAGATTTCCATATCCATTTCCTCCATCAGTTCAATAACCAAGGTTTGCAAGGGTTTAAGCCTGTTTTACACTCTTAAGCATTGTTTATAAAGGATAAAAGTTATAACTACCAAAAAATCCCACCAGATAATAGTTCAAGACCTCCATCAACTTCTCCAAACTTCTTATTTTCCCATGCATAGCCTCAAGGGATATGTAAGCACTTCAACTTGGCCTATCAAGCTTGTTCTTCCATTTTACATAGGTTTGAGTTGTCTTTTAGACAAAAGATGACTTCCTTGTTATTAATATACATTATTGAGACATTTAAAATTTTTAAATTACCTTATACACATGATACAATAGGTTATAAATCTCATCTCATGAAGTGAAAATGGTTCTCTATTTGGCTTTAGGCCTAACCATGCCCAATAGGCTTGCCTGCAACCCTTGTGTTCTAGGCCATACAATTGGACTTATTTGAATTCCATAATCTTTAAAACATTTTTAATTATCCCAAAAAAATTATTTAACTATTTATAATTTCCACCTACATCTAGAAATGAAAATGACCTTTCATTTGGGCACTAGGCCAAAACCCTGTCCAACTAGACTTGACTACAACTTTAAGGGTTAGAGAACCATGTTTAGTTACATATTTATGTGATTGGTTATTAATGTTTTAATTAGTTTTTTTCAACTTTAAAACCTCTCTTCAATTTCTAAATAAATTTAGGGCTACACTTTTATCTCCTTTTCCCAAGACTGCAAGTTTTACATGCACAAAGGGAGTGCCCTCTGTCTGAGACAAAATAGAGGGCACTCCCCTATTTTGTAAAATAATGATGATTATTTTATAGGATTATATAGGTTTTAAGGACCTTCTATAAAAAAATTTATTCCTTTTTCAAACCATTTTACCTTCCAAAATCTTTGAAAACCAAGATAGACCTATGTGGAGAGAGAATTATGTGCAAGCCTTTCCCAAGTGGATTGTAAGATGCATCATTATAACATTATACATAATTGTTTTGTATTGTATGAGGATGTATTAATTCCATAAAAAAATTTAACCAAGGTGTTCTAACCAATTCATCACCCCATATTTTACATGCTTCTTTAGGATTGAGTATAATATGGTTGTGACTATGTTTTATTCTAGAACAAGGGCCCACCTATAGATATAACTTGGTGATTGGCATGGAATTTATGTTTTTATAACTCATATATATATATATATATATATATATATATATATATATATATATATATATATATATATATATATATAAAATTTCATTTCATATTAGTTTTAACTCAAATCAATGCATTTTTAGACCTACTCTCTATCTGGTTTACTTGTTTCCTCTCACTGTTACACGACAATCATCTATACATCATTGTAGGTGAACTTGAGGGGACACCTATAGATGTTTATATCATCAAAAATAAATTTAATAAAATCTCTTTTTGGTATTAATGTTTAAAAAAATTCACACCATGATTTAGGTCTACTATGCTCTAGGTCCTAAAAAAGGAAACACCTTCTCAAACCTGCACCTTAAGTTGGTTATAGGTGATTATTTGGTGTGATGGGACACCTATAAGTGTAGGTTAGGACCCAAATAAGTCTATATCAACATTTTTTAATGATTATTTAGATAATTAATTCTATTTTCACTATCTAAAACAATTCTATCATGGTGGCATGGTTTATAACTGTCAACTTGGAGTGTAAGGTCACTCAACTTTCAATCTTGTAGATGACATTAATTGTTTTCAGAGAATGAACATGTAGCTTTGTGCTTCCCAACAACCATTATCCAGTAATACTATACCTCCAAAAAATTTCCAAGTTTTAATATGTAGGGTATATAATATTTGTCCATTTATATTCCTCAAATCTCTTAGCAACCTTGTAATATGGCCTTGGCTAAAAGCCTTAGACCTCTATTTTCCCATTTTAGGGGAAAAGTCCCTGTATACTATTATTAGATATTTAGAAGGTGTTTATAAACTTAAACTTGCCAATCCACACATTAAATAGGTCTGTAATGCTTCACCACATGCTAGGTCATCAAAAAATTTCTCAACCTATCTCATGTTTTCCATACAAGTACCTCTAAATTTTTGCCAATGCCACATGTAGGTGGATGTTCCCATGGATAGGCAGTAGTGTGATTTTTAGGTAGTGAACATTACCTTGACCATAAAATGAGTTTTTTGCCTATCCTAACACATCAAAATGAATCTTCACACTATCAGGGATATGAAACAAGTATCAATACCTCCCTTTCAATGTTAATTCATCCATGAGAGCACCTGTAGGTGCAATTCCATGGCAGACTAAGTATGCAGGTGACTATATTGACTGGGATAGTACCTCTTATACCAAGTGGGAGAATTATACTTGATTATATTTTATATTTTAATGTGTTCCATACTTATGGCTCTATGGATGTGTTGAAGGCCTTAAGTTAGCTCACTAAGTTGATTGTGCATGACAGTCATGGAACCAACTGACGAAATGGTGCTTTATGATTACAACTCATAGAATGTTTTTTTAGAAGTGAGATTAAGAGGATAAATGAATCAAGATAACATTTACAACATTTCAATGAATCTATCACAACCCTATAAAACCATTATCAAAACATGAAGATCTTGCAAATGGTGGAAAACTATCCGTCATCCCAAATGAGACAAATCTACCAACTTGAGATGATTTGCTCACTAAAACACAACAAAAACTAAAAAAAATCATGGAGGGAATGAGAAAAGAGACAAATACTTTAGAGTCAACATCACCAATTGGTTTGTGTGGACTTGTCCAAAATGGATCAAAACCTATAGGGTATAAGAAACAGTGAGCATAAAAACAAAATTAACTTGTAAAGGATGGTTCATAAATAATGATTGACCAATCTTGGAATACTTGTTATGGAAATAGATATCTCTAAGTTTAATACCACTTCCCAAAAGTGTTTAATCTGAAACCTCTCCAACTATCCATACCAATCATAAACTTGTTGATCACTTATGTGTATCTAGAAAGGCAAAGAAGGAACAAAATGGTTTTAGCTCAAAAATGGAACTTTTGAAGCATGTCAATCATGGAAATAAACTAAGGGAAGATGAAGATATATTCCATGGCCTTCTCCTATGTGTCAAATTTTCTCATGGGTTGTACAAGTACCAAACTCCCTTTTTTCAATTGATTACTTGATCTTCAATTAGATAACCTACAATTTTAGATGGGATTGGCATTACTGACAAATAATATGACCTTTTGGATATTTGGAAGGAACTTATGACACTTGTACACCTTGGCAATCATGCCACTTGAATTTATGACACCTAAAATGACTTTAAAAGACATAAGGATTAATATAACTAAGACCAAGGCTAATATAGCATTAAATTACATAAAATGGACTATAACATACCCCATGACAAAATATTAGACCCATAAAAACACCTAAAACTCAATATTTTACCTATAGGGTCCCCAATTTGACCTACAAGGTTAAATTTGATCAACAAATTGGTGACTCATAGGGGTAGTATGCTTGCTATACTAACTAGATCAGTAGCCTTATTAGTCCGTTGGGCTTAGGGAGTCATCTAAAGTATAAGACAAAACAAGAAGAATTTAACAAAAATATTTGATCAAGTTGAGACTAATTATTACCTCAACCACACAAAAAAAAAGACACACATAAAGCAAAATCAAACACACATGTGCTTCATTAGCACTTATAGAACACACACACCAAACTAAATAAATTGACTCAAATAATAACTAACCTAAGATGAAAAATCCATCTTGGATCAAAGGGTAAGTTTTAAACCCTTCTTGTTTCATGACATGAAGGAATGAATGAGACATGTAGTCTTTTGATCCTTGACATTGATGCCTCTAACTTTTTCATGATGTTTTCCAACTTCATTGGCATGATGTTCGATGAGAACCAAGTAGTTCCAAATAGGTTGGCTATGGAAATGAACTCTTCTTGCATCTAAAAAACCTCAACTTTATCATATGGATCCTCAATTACAACCTTTAATGGTGGTTCAATAAGTCTTACCTTCTTGATTTCCATAGTGCTCTCAATAAGATTAGGTTTCTTCTTAGCTGCAAATTCTTCTAGCTCATTGAGGATATTTGCATATTATACCCAATATTATTCATTTTCCTCCATGGAATATTATTTCTTCACCTTGTCATATACTTTACCCTCATCTTGGAAAAGTTCTTCAAGCTCATGAAATAACTTTATTTGCAATTGCCAATAATCTATATCCTCTTTATCATCTAGAACCACTACCTCTTCAATCTTATCATCTTGATATATG
This sequence comes from Torreya grandis, assembly GCA_037957365.1. Classification (NCBI taxonomy): domain Eukaryota; kingdom Viridiplantae; phylum Streptophyta; class Pinopsida; order Cupressales; family Taxaceae; genus Torreya; species Torreya grandis. The sequence continues at coordinate 1,517,451 of JARHVA010002521.1, read as the reverse complement.
AGGTCATCAATCTAGTGGTATTAAAGCTCAATTAATTTGAGGGTGATTCAAAATTAGGTTGAGGTATTGGGTCATCTTTAAGAACAATAACTTCCACCTTGATATCAAGAGATTTTTCTAAGACTGCAACCTCTTTGGGGATGGCTTGAAATTATTCTCCATATTTAATAGAACATTCATATTCATGATTGAAATGATTATCCATAAAATTTTGATTAGATTTAGAGTATTCTTCAATTACTTCCCTCTTCAAGTGTTTGTCACATTCCTCATAGAAAGCTATAAAATAGTCTTTAGCATGTTTCTTTTCATACAAGAAGGCAAAATTACACTTGTGATCACCAAAGGGAGTCCCTATAATTATTTCCTCTTATTCAACATTTATAACCTCTTGAGGTATCTCAAGTTTTAATTCAACCATTATAACCTAAATTTACTTCTCAGACTTCAAAATCTTCCATCTCCTTCTCCTTATTGGTGATGCCAAGACTAGGCATCTTGAAATCAGGTGACTTAGCCCAATGAGGCTGCCAAGGAGCTACACTTTCTTCAAGTAAGAGTTATAAATTTTACTCAAACAAATTCTCCTCTTTAGGTTACCATATAATAGGTCCATCAAGGCAAAGAGTGATAGGGTGAGGACACAATGAACTAGCTGGTGTAGGTGGAACATAAAACTCAAAATTAGATTGAGAGTGAAATGTAGGGGATTATTTTGGAAGCTCTTGAGGAAGAGGAAAAACTTGGGATAAAAAATATTGATTTTCTTCCTACCATTTGATAATAATTTCATTGACATTTTATTTAGTTTGATCACTCTCTTGAGGAAGGTTAGATGGGGTGTGTTTAGGCATATGATCTTCTTTAGGCTCTAAACCTTCCATCACACCTTGACTTAGCATTTTCATCCTTGACTCTAACTCTTTAATTTGCTTGGATAGGTTCTCTTGAAATTTTTTTTATTGAATTTCATAAGAATCATCATGAAGATAAGGAGTAAAAGAGGGCTAACATAGAAAACAAGAGGTCTCTTGAGGAAGGGTGGGAGGGACTTACATAAGATCAAACTCTTTCTCAACTTCACATTCTTTATTAAGGCTTTTCTTCTCTTTCTTTCCCTATTATTCCACTACCTTATTACATATTAGGATGTTGGGATTAGGAGTCTCTTCTAAAGGTAGTGATGCATCTTGAGGAGTGGATGAAGTGTTTAGGAAACTTGGGATCTCCTTAGGCTTGGATTCTCCACCTTGTCTCCAACTTAGAATCTCATATCTAGAGGTCTTTTCTTGAAGTGGGGATGTAATGGGAGAGGGTAATGAGAGATTATATTCCAATTCTTTTTCTAATGAGATGGATTGATTCACCTAAATGTTAGCTAACTTAATCTACTTATTATATTCATATAAAATGTAAAAATTGTTAACTTGAGTGTGGCTTGTGACACCCAACCCATAGGTCCCTCTTGCTTGCTCTCATGACCCTCATAGGCATCTTTTCACCGATTCCTAGACATCTGTATCCTTATAGACAATGATTCCACCTCCTCCAAGCAATATTTCTAGTGATAATTCCATCTCCCTGGGTCTAGTTCCTTTAGGACTATAGTGCCTAACTTGGACTATAGCACTAGACCCTAGGGTTTCTATTTCTAGCACTCATGTCTAAGTGCATTTTTACCTTCACTAGTCAGTTTCTTCTGGTTCTTATCCTCCTTATTGTCCTAATATGATTACATTCAACCTATGACCAATATATCCCTATAAAATCTCATTCAAAGTTAATTTAGAAAGGGTTGACAATTATCACAAAGAAATTAAGAATATAAGCAAGACTACTCAAGAATATTTTCCTATTCTCTACATACAACCAACTAATCCAATTTAAAGCACATCTAGATACTTACACTAGTCCCTAGCCACCTCAATCACACCTAGTTTAGTATTTTCCATCTTCATACACACTATTGCATAAAAGCACATCAAGTGGGAGAACTACATATGGCTTGATCCCTCTTCAAAGTATTGGTATGTAGGTAGTGTGCCAATACAAGGAGTGTGAATACACATTTAGTGTATATTATACACACTAACCCCCATTTTTTTCAAATTTAATTAAATCATAATAGAGTCTAGGGTTTAAATACTAAATCAGCTATATATGGAGTTTCATGAACATCTAGTTGTCAAAATTTCATAGGCAAGCTCACATAGATATAACGAACAAAACCCAAAAAGCTCAGGTCTCTTGGACAATAGTGGTAGAAGAAGACTATAGCACTGGACCCTACGATGTCCTATTTCAGCACTCCTATCCAATCACAAAATGAAGGCCAAATCTTGATTTTCTATAGTGTCCCAATTTCGCATAGTGAATTCTAGACTCTATCTCAGTCATATCAGTAGATTTCTAGCTAAGTTTTATTTTCTCTTCCTTATTACTATTTTTAGAAAGATTCAAATTATATAAATTAGTAGCTTAATTATTATCATATTATTTACTAGTTTAACTGAATCAGACCCTTAACTAAATTATAAATAATACCCCAATATTTCTAAAATTGTTAAATCATTTGGTGAACTCAACTTACTTCATTTACACATCAAAACCTTAAAAAAACTAGGGTAAATTTCCTACTAATTTTTATTATTTTTATTTTATTTTTACCTACATAATAAAATCATAAATTAGCATTAAATTTTAAAATTTCATAGTAATTTTAAAATAATTTTCTTTCAAACCCTAGTTGCCCATATTAGGTCCTAATATTTTCCCAGTATTTTTTCTATATTTTTTTGATTTTTTACTTACATATTTAAATTAAAAAAATTCATCAAATTTTAAAATTCCTTATTAATTTTAAAAATAATTTCATTCAAAACCCTAGTCACATATACTAGGCCTCACTACTTCTTGAGGTATCCCCTTACATGTTTGTGAGCTTCATATCCTTTTTATGTAATTTTCAATTTGTTGTTCTTAGGACTTTACATTGCCTATATTTAGTAATTTCCTTCCATTACACTTTGCTTATTACAAATTATTCCAAAAAATTCAATCAAATTTTAAATTATTTTTCTACTTAAACATTGGCCCAATACACTAGTTTTGATTATATTGATAAAAGGGAACTTCAAGAACTCTTAACTAAACATCCTAATATGAAATATGACATACATAAAATACTTCAAGAGGAATAAAAATAAATAAACAATGGTCAATCTTCTCAAACTATAGATCAACTAGTTGTAAATGCTACTATGAGGGCAACTATGTCTCAACAACCCCCTATGGTAGCCTAACCTTTCTTTATGCAAACAACTCCAGATAATACATATTTATCTCTTGATGTGGTAGCCCTTATATAAGAGATAATATCTCTTCAATCCAAGGTGCTACATCTTGAGCAAGGTGCCTCTAGACCTACACATGCCTTGGATTCTTTTACTCTACTACATACACCATTGGCATATCATATTGCTTTTACACCCTTGCCACAAGGTTTTGTTTAACCCAAGCTTACGCTATATGATGGAAAGGTTGATCCAAAGACATATTTGAGAGATTTTCACATTGTATGGTTGGACTATGTACCAAATGATTGGCTACTTACCAAGCTATTTCCATGAAGTCTAAAGGATTATGATTTATAATGGTTCTATAGTATACCAAATCAGTCAGTCAATGCATTTAATCCTTTAGTTGACATGTTCCTATCTCATTTCAGTATTAAAATTGGTGATAAAGTTTCATATGCCCAAGTTTCACAACAAAAACAAAGGTCAAATAAAAATCTCACAAATTATGTTCTTTGATATAAGACTATTTTGGCTAAGATGACTATCCCCATGGCCGATCAAGAGTTACAAGATCTCTTCAAATAGAGTCTTTTACCATCTTTGTATGAATCAATAATGTTCAAAAAATTCTCTTCCTTCACTGAATTATGTCACACACTAAAGGAAAGGGAATTCAAACTTATTTCAATGCATAATTTTAAGTACACAAGTATATCAAAAATAATAAACAAGAGTAACAACAAAGTCCCATACAAATTCAAGGTCAATGATAGTAAGAGTCAGAATCAACCTATAGTCAATGAAACTTCCAAGCCCTCTCAACATGTGGTTTTATCAACACCTCCTCAATGAACCTTTACCAATCTACCAGTTCCTCCAGCTAGAGTTTTATAGTAGCTTTTGGAATGTAATATCATATATCTCTCTCCTATTCAAGAAGTTGATCCAACAAATCCTCTTCTATGGGGATATGATTAGCATGCATTTTTTTAGTTTTATAGGGCACCAAGACATACAATAAATATATTCATTAGTTTGAGACACAAGATATATGACTTGATAGATGGAAATGTTATTGATCTTGGAACTTCAGTTGAGCCTCCTCAAGCAAAGTAAACACAAGATAAATCTTTGAAAATATTCTCAAATCTTTTTCCATAGCATTCTAAATAATAAATAGGGGATATATCAGGGGTTTATCATGCATATCATGCACATCTCCCACTAGATACATATAGGGTACATTTAATTGAGATACATCCTTTGAGCAATATGATTGGTGTATATAATTCCAGAGTTCTAGGTAGACCTTCTATCTCTTTCTCAGAGTAATATCATTGAGGATAATTTGGATTACCATGCTCTCTTTATTAGATATTACATTCATAAGCATCTTATTCATAGTATTCTCATAGACAATGGATCCAGTGTGAACATGGGTACTATGACATTACTGTATAGGCAGATAATTTAGTATGTACATAGATGTTTATATATAGTGAAAAAATACTTTCATATGAAAACCATGAAGTATTTCATTGATTTATAATGTGTTTGAATCAGTTATTAATTGATTGAAAAATACTTATTTTCTATTTAAATCAAATAAGCATTGTGGTTATAGTATTTGTTTAATAGTTTGGAATTTAATGTGAAACTCTTGAATTATGTTTACTTTCATTATAATACCTTTGAAAAATATGATTTTACATGAATTATTAAATACTTAACTATCTTAAATATTGTTGGTAATTAATTTACTTATAATATTTCCTTATTTTGAAATAGATATTAGGTTGTATTGAAACCTAGATAGATAGTTATCAATGGATTTAGTGGGCACGTATAGAGTTCATTGGGTGAGATTGTACTTCCTCTACAGGTTGGTCTAACACATGTGGCCACACAATTTACTATAGTTCCTAGTGCAAGAGTTTTTGATATGTTACTTGGTCAACCATGGATTCAAAAACTTCTAACAATACCTTCTATTTTTCATAGATGCATGAAATTCATTCACACTAATCAGGTTGTTACATTTGGTGGAGTTACATATGAGTTATCACTTCCCACTTTAGAGCCATCTTCTATAGTGAAGTCATTAGTTTCAATTTACCCACTAGTTTTATTTCTTCCTCTAGTTCAAATTCAAACATAGTTGAGGTCTCCATCACCAACATAGAGAATTAATACACTTCCATAGAGGTTTCTTTAAGAACAACCATAGTTTTAGAATTCTAGATAACTCCTAGCTAAAGTATTCACACCTAGGGTAGTATCATTGAGGTCTCATGCTTCTACTCATAGAACACATGTTTAGAGAGCTTATCCTACTACAAGATGGGTCCATAAGAGCCCTATAGTTGCATCCACTTCTCAAAGTTATATGGGGATCTCATAGTTTCTATTGTCAATCAGAATCACACCCTTGTGAAGGTAGTTTTAGGCCTTCATAGTCTACTAAAACATGGAAACAATCCTAGGCTATGGGAGGCCTAATCAGTGGATTAAGTCTCTAGATTCTAAGGGTTATCTCCCTTTGGTGTATCAATTAAGATCTCTACTCTACACTACAAACTACTAGGGAAAAAGGGAGAAGGAAAAGGAAAGAAAATTGAAAGAAAATCTCATGTAATGATGGTGATACACCTAAAATTTGATTGATCCACATAATTTGAGCTTCCAAAAACACTGATCAGATAATAAACAAACTAAATTTTTAACCCCAATTGACCCCCACACATCAGTATTTCATGAAAAGGTTCTATCTTATGATCAAAGCTTGAGGGAAATTATGGAAGAGCCCTGATTCAAGGCACTGACCAGCCACTTATATCCATTATAAATTCAACCAAAAGATGTTAAACATAGAACATAACCTACATAATATGATCAATGACTAACTAGGTAAGAATCAGGACTTGACAAGGAAGAAAATTCTATCACATATGCAAATAACTTACATTAATACACTATACCAACACCTTGGAGTCTAAAATTTTCCTATTAATTTGAAAAGGTTAAAAAACTCAATCTTTGGAAAAATTTGGTCTTGCCAAAAGATAAATACAAATCAAGGCTGAAAATCCAACTTATATAGAAAAAGATACAACAACCAAGAGATTGGCACTAAAAATAGAAGAAGAGGTCAACTCTTACATTAACTAAGTCCAATTTGTGCTATCGTATCCTTAAAATAATAATATTTTTGTCTTTTGTCTTGCATGAAAATCTCTTTGGCATTGAAAATGATGGAGAGCCCAAGTTTGAGTCAAAACTTTCATCATGCATAATGCTATGCCAATATTCAAATATAGAACTCCTCTTGAAATCCCTAAAATAAGAGAACAATATCCTTTACATGAAATAAATTCCAAAATTGAATTTAAAACTCCACTTGAAATGCCAAAAATGTTGAAAGCCTTTAATAAGATAAACAAGAACACATGTATGAAATTCCATGTTGGTGTAAAAGGGATGAGGTGGACCCAAGTTTGACAAGTCAAAATCTTGCATGGAAAGACACTCCACAACCAAAGAATAAAAATGCCTCTTGATCAAACTTCAAGTTGAGTTGGATCATTGCATGCATGAGATGACTAGGAGATAAGCATGACTTCAATAAATAGTCAATTGGAGCTTTGACCAATCAACTATAAATAGCCTTTGCTTGCATGGAAAAGGATATTGATGAATGAGAGGTGAATGGAAAATCCAATAGAATAGAAAATACATGGTGTAGAAAATTAGATTAAAATATTTGTTATCTTATTCCAATTCCAAATGCAACATAACCTTTTTGAATAATTAGGTCAACTAGACTAGTTAAGCCAAAAGGTCCAATTTGCAAACTTGGACACCATAAAACCTGCAATAAAAGCCATGAAACCTCTAGACTTGAATCCCTTTAGGGAGTGATTATAAGATGATATCTAGGTTAGTTTTAGGTGTCATTTGTTTTCAAATGTTTTTCCTTACTTTACTTAGGCTCGAGGCCCTTTCCCTTTGGGCTTAATGCCCACGGCTTTATACCTTATTTATTTCCTTCAGACAAAATTTTTGAAGGAAATATATATTCGAGCTTTGTCTTTATTTATTTCCTTTAGGCTTCATTTTTTGTCTTGGGATTTTAATTTATATCCAATTCCTTCCATATTTTTATTCAATGTTCTTTCATTTCTTTCAAAGTTATTTTTGTCCATTTCCTTAAGACAAAAAGTCTGAAGGAATTCTATGTCAAAATTTTCCTTGAACCATTCCTTCAGAAAAAATTTTTGAAGGAATTTTATGTATTCGAGATCCTCCTCTTGGAAAATTTCTTTAGAGAAAATGTTTGAAGGAATTAGGTCTTCAGGCTTTTGTCAATGCCCTATTCATTTCCTTTGGACAAAAAGTCAGAAGGAAATCATTCTATTTATTTCTCTTGGAGCCTTTTTTTATGAAACTTTCCTTCAATGTTTTCTCAAGAATGTGCAATGGACCCTCAGCCAAAATAAAATGATCTTTGAGCTTTTAAAATGTTCCCTTTAGAATTTTCTTTAATGTTCTACTCGGCCTTTTATTTCCTTCAGAACTTTTTAAATTGTTCATTTCCTTCGGACCCTTTCCAAATTGCCCTTCAGGGTTTTTGAGAAGGACTTTCCTGAAGGGAAAGAGACCCCTCAATATTTCTATATGTCCCTTTGGAATTTTTGTAAGTGTCCCCTCAAACTTTTAAAATGCCTTTTTTCGAAGGGTGGATACCCTTCAAAAATTTACAAAATGGCTTTTGGAAAGATAAAGTGCCTCTCAAAATTTTTCCAAGTGACTTTTGTGAAGGGAAAATGACCCCTCAGCATTTTGAAATAGCCCTTCAAAAAAATTTAGGATCCCTTAACCATGGATTTGAAAATACCTTTTTCCAAAAGGTAGATACCCTTTGGAAATTTTGAAAGTATCCCTTCAAAAAAATAGAATGGTCTTTCAGAAATTTACAAAGCAAACTTTTTCTAAAGGGATTCTACCCTTTGAAAATTTTGAAATTGAACTTTTTCCAAGGGGATGTAACCCTTTAGATTTCTTTAACAAGTTATTTTTCCTTGGAAAGAACCCTTTGAGATTGTTTGAACAGTCCACTTGCCCTTCGACTTTTTGTAAATGAATTTTCAGAAAAAATGACAAGCCCCTTTGCCTTTATGAAATGTGCCCTTTTGACTTTTTGTAAAGTCCTTTTGGGATTTTTGTTTTGGTCCACTTGTCCTTTTGAAAATGCCTTGTTTTTTCAAAGGGCATATACCCTTTAGATTTCTTGCAAGTCTCCCTTTCTCATAAATAAATTGAAAAGGTCTATTATTTCAAAAAAAAATGTCAAGGTCCTCTTGCCCTTTGACAAAATTAAAATGGTCCTTTAGGATTATGAACAAGCCCTTCAAAAAATGTTTGAACCCTTAATTTTGAAGATGTCCTTTGGGCTTTCTGAAAATGCCCTTTAGAATTTATGCTCGGATAATTCTCTTGAAATAAAGTGACTATTGGACTTGTTAAAAAGGGCTTTTGAAACTGTTTGAAAAGACCTTAAAACCAAAAGAACTCTTCAAAACTTATGAAATAGGACTGTTTCTCAAGAAAAGAACCTTTCAAGGAAATTGTTTCTAAAGTCCTTCCATGAAAGTCAAAAGTATCTTTTGCTTGTCTTATTTTGAACTACTCAGAGCCACACAAATTCCTTCCTGTAAAGAATACGATAAGTGAAAGAAAAGTCCCTAAATCACCTAAACAACCTCAAGACCTATTAACCATGGATTCTTCAAAGAATTTTCAAAACTAGTTACTGACTTACAAGACAAAATGATATGGTATGGAAATTTTTGAATGATAAGGGTGGAAATTTTACTTGTGGGGTTAAAATTGTCAATAGTTTCCACTACAATGATTTTAGAGAAGTCATAACATACACAAATTTCATAGCCATAGTCTCAATGTTTCCATCATAATTCATCATCACACATGATCCCTCTCATTAATACAAGACACCATGATAGGGAGTCTCCCATGAGACTCATCAGTTAGTATCATCTCTCCTCAACCTTACTTGTACATAGATTCTTTTTGATTGATTATACATAGCTCAAAATATCAAAAATATAAAAACATTCAAATATTCTAAAACATCAATTTTTTTTGATTGTATGCATTATCCATGATTCACATTTATAATACTATGATAGACTTACATTTTATTATTTTATGCTATTATTTATTGATTTATCTAAATTATTAAGCTTTACTTGATCTAATTTGAGTGTGTGTAGTGACTTCTAGATCTGTGATTGCTTCACTCTACCCATTGAGGGTGCATCCTACTTCTACATATGAGACATACATCGATATATTTACCCACTGGGGGAATCTTCTACATGAATAAACCATCCAATTTATGTCATTCCTACACCACACACTCTAGTTATCATGTTGATGTACATTACTTACTAGATTACACATATTACTCTATTGACATTCACCAATATATAGAACTTATGTATTTCTTAGAATATACCTAGTCTTATACTCCATGTCTTGCATACTTTCACTTCTTGATTTGATTAGTTAGATGTGATTGTATTTATAGTATATTACATGTCTTCCTTTCTTACTTTGCATAGCTAGATATGATTTCATTTATCAGTTCATATTTTGTATTATATATGTGCCTTAGGACATTTGTCAATGTCTTTTGCTTCTATTCATATGTGTGCCTTAGAACATTTTCCAATGTCCTTTGCCTATACTATTCTATGTGATTGTAGCTTTCATGCTAATTTTACTTGTTTCAATTGTATGTGTATGTGGAATTTGAAAATACCTTATATGTTTGCTTTCTAGTTTGAGTGACATGTGCCCATGTCCTTTGTTTGCTTATACCCTTGTCCACTCTTGTATTCTTCTTACTTCTTGCCTTGAAATATTATTAAATGATTACTTTTTGAATGTTTGTAATGCCATGATCCACATCATGCATTATATTTCTTTCTTGGATGCCATGATGGACATCTTTCTCTATCCCTCACCAACTAAAAACTAACTAGACTTGTAGTTTTAATTTAGCACATTGCACATGATATTACATTGTTATATCTATCTAGGCATATCCCTATTGATCTAAAAATATCTCATTATAAACCATGCTATATCTTGAGATATCTTATCAATTATCATTGCTATATCATCTATCTTTATAGCATAACACACTTGTACGTCTCTTTATTTTGAGGGTAGTAATTGTAGGTTATCCATTCCTAGCCTCAGAAGAGGGGGAAACAAACAGGGGTTTTGTCACAAAGATTAAAGATCATAATGGTCAAAATTTTTGATTTTAGAACACCCAAAATAATAACCAAACTTCAAACTAAGTAGAACAAACCAAGTAGATAGTGATAATTTCATAACAGTCATCGGATTTAGCCTAGGACAAGAGCACCAAGATTGGACTACAGTACTGGATAATAGGGTGTCTATTTCTAGTGATCCTATCCAAACATTAAAAAAATAAGGTTATTTAGAAATAGGTATAAAAATAGGTTTATCTATAGTTTTACACATTTAGACTAATTTAGATACAACAATTTTAGTACAATTTTTCTTAGAGAATCTAGATATCAGGGGCATCATGTGTGGCATGATAGCTCTCACTTCTAGTTTCAAATAGGGTAGTTGATATAACTTCTAGATCATAATCCATGTTATAGACACTAGTGATTGGGGGAAATGTGTACGACACATTTATATTCTTTTCTTTTCAAGTTTAACATATTACTTAGGCATTCTTAGTAGTTGTGTATGTTATTCTATCTACAGGTGTTTGACATCATTTTAGAGTGATTTCATACAAGCCTAACCTCCATATTTTAGAATATATTTCATATAAGCCTAGTGCCCAATTTTAGAGTGGAGTTCATACAAGCCTAATCTCCACATTTTATAGTGGCCAAGAGTGGCCTAGTTTCTAGCATACATTCAGATATCCATGCCACATTGTTAAATTGTAGAGCATTCATGGGATTCAGGGGCCATCTCATATGACACACATTTTATACTAGTATCAGTTCATATCTTCACTTCATGGGGAAATGATGGAGTCAAAGGACTATATAGCCTTTGTATTCTTAATACACCTACTTAGAGGGATTGGACACATAGTCCAAACATCAACTAGCACATGCATAATCACATAGCTTCACTTAGTGGGAAATGAAGGAGCCAAAGGACTAGCCTTTTCATTCTTGAGTCACTCTCAAGATATTGAGAACTCATATCCATTTTTGATATTACTCTTGGTACAACACATACCCAACATTACTCAATATCATCCAGCATCACTCAACACCACAACCAATTTTCTATTAGTCTGGATATCTTGTGAGGTGTATTCATTCCTTTCTCTTCCTCTCTTTCTTACCCAAATTTACACATTATTATTTTATATATAATATATCTAGAAATAACTAATCTACTCTTTATTTTCTCTTATAGATTTACACTTCATAACATGCTCTCTCTATGCACATCCAACATCATATATCTTTATGAGATTCACCCTTGTAGGTAAGTTCAAGTACACTTTCTATTTTTTATTTATCATAGTATTTTGCTTTGTTATATCACTATAATAAAGTGAGGGTAAATGTATTCATATAAAATATGAAAATTAGTAACTTGAGTGTGGCTTGTGACACCCAACCCATAGGTCCCTCTTACTTGCTCTCATGACTCTCATAGGCATCTTTTCACTTATTTTCAATCATCTGTATCTTTTCAGATAGTGATTCCACCTCCTCCAGGTATAATTTCTAATGATTATTCCAGCCCCTTAGGTCTCATTCCTTCATAACTATATCCTCCAACTTGGAATACAACAAAAAACCCTAGGGTGTCTATTTTTGAAACTCCTATCCAAGTGCATTTTTACCTCCAATAGTCAATTTTTTTCAGTTCTTCTCTTCCTTCTTATCAGCCTAATGTGATTAAATTTAACCCATGACCAATATATCCCTTTAAAATCCCATTCAAAGTCAATTTATAAAGGGTTGGAAATTATCACAAAGCAAGAAATAATATAAGTAAGATTACTCAAGCATATTTTCCTATTTTCTACATACAACTAGTTAATACAACTAAAAGCACATCCAAATACTTACACCAATCCTTATCCACCTCAATCACACCCAATTTAACATTTTACATCTTCATACACACTATTTCATAAAAGCACATCAAGTGGAAGAACTACATATAAATTGATCCCTCTTTAGAGTATTGGTATATAGGAAGCGTGCCCACACAAGGGGTATGGATACATGTTTAGTGCATCTTAAAAAAAATAAGCCCCCCTCTTTCTAAAATTTTATCAAATCATAGTGGAATCTATAGTTTGAAGACTAAATTAACTCTACAGGGAGTTTAATGAACATCTAGTAGTCAAAATTTCATACATAGGTTCACACAGACATAACAAACAAAACCCAAAAAAATTAGGTCTCCTAAATAATAGTGATAAAAAAGGACTATAGCATTAGATCCTAGGGTGTCCTATTTTGGTGCTCCTATCTAATCACAAAATGAAAACTAGATCCTGATTTGTAATAGTGTCTCAGTTTTATACAGTGAATTTTAGACTCTATCTCAGTCTATTTCTAGCTAAGTTTTATTTTCTCTCCCTTATTACTATTTTTAAAAAGATTCAAATTATAGTCAAATTATACAAATCAGTAGCTTAATTATTGTCATATTATTTACCAATTTAATTGACTCAAACCCTTAACTAAATTAATAATAATACCCTAAAATTCCTAAAATTGTTAAATCACCTATCAAGATTTTCTTCAAACACAAGGCTTGTCTCTTCAACTCTCTTTTCCAACTGATTGGGAAAAGGATGACTTTAGTAAGATTGATTGGGTTCATGAGTAGGAATCATGTTGGACTGATAGTAATGTTGTGGAAGTGGATATGAATGCTAATAAACTTAGTGAGGTTACTCCTCATAAACTCTTAGTTTATCTTCCTAGGATGCAATCAATCCACTCACATATAGCATCTCAATTGTGAACCTATGCCTATTGGATCTCTCAATAGGATCCCACTCTCTTTTAACTAGGTCTAATGCATCTCTCATCTTATGAACATGATAACTAGGAACATCTTGACCATTTCCCCTTAATGTGTCAAGATCTAACATATACTTCTCATAACCAAAAAGAGTTTGCTTAAAAGTGGAACTGGATTGACTTGAGAAGTGACTAGGTTGACTAGGAGGAGAACAATATTGAGGAGGCTAGTTATAAGACTGATACACTTCTTGACAAGGTTGAAAATGATCATATTGAAGTTGACAATAATCATATTGGAGCTAGTAAGGATCATGACAAGGTTGATAAGGAGTGCCATAAGCTTGGTAAACCTCACCAACTTGTGTAAAACAATACTCAACACTAAAGTCATCCATAGAACTTCATTAGGTAGAAAGAACACAAGGAATGATTATCAATAATTTTCAAAAAGAATATTTGGGCTACTTGACCAGTTGATGTAATCTTAGAGTCACCATTGATGTTTAGATAGATGCCTCCAAACGCTGAGTGTTGAAAGACAACACCAAAAATATTTCAACTTCTTGAACTAAAGGTCCCACCGAGCATGCCAAAAACTATTTTCACTTGGATTTGCATCCTTTGAGGAGATGTCTCAGCTCTCCTCATCCAAGTGACATAATTGAAATGCCTTTAGACTTGTGGGTAGCCTAAAAATGAGGTGAATCTCTAGATAGGGCTAGCTCCCTTGATGTACCACTTGTACAACACTACTACACCTTAAATTTTTGAGGAAAAAGGGAGAGATAAAACTAAAATCAAACTATATTAAAGGGGGTGATACACCAAATTTATTGATGATTACCAACTAGCTACATGTTACACATGAAACCAAGAGACTAACTAAACATACACTTTTCTAATCTGAATCTCTTCACATCAGTATTTCATTATGAAGGTTATGACAAATGTTTAGGCTAGGAAGACTAGACAAGAGGACTAAAATGGCACTATTTTAGTAGGCTAACTCACTAAACCTTGACACCTCATAAGACACTTCACATGACCTACAAGAAGAAGCTTTCAAACTGAAAATAGGTGAGAGAATGAGACAATCATGCTAAGGAAACAAGAGTCATAAATTATGAAAAATAAAACATTCAAATGAACACACTAAGAATAATAATATAAGAGGTAAAACCAATAGTCTTTATTGATCAAATAATATGAAAATGAGTAGGGCTTTTCCATACTTAGTTGGAGCCTAAGTTACAAAGGTCAAAATAACTAGTTCTTATAGAACTTGCAAGAGAGAGGAGAAAAAAGAAGTCCAAAGGTCATAAGGACACTTGTCAAGCTAAGAATATGAGTTCCTTGTGCATGATAAGAGGGTGTGAAATGGATCATGCAAGGTTAGGAATTACAAGTGTCTATACAAGGCATAAAACTCATGAAAAGTGGCAAGAAACTCCTTGTGTTGGCTCAAAAATTTACCTTCATCATCCACACCTATTTGAACATCCAAAAATTAACTAGGGATAGGTATAATGATTGGAATGAGAGGGAAGGCTTTCATACATGCTTGTCTATGCATTGGTTTCAGTCTTAGTCATCTAGAATCATCTAGAAATGAAGTATTACTGCTTGTACTCTAAGAAACTCCTCTTTCACACACCCTACACACTTGGCTTCCAAAAATTCATAAAATCTCCATGAAAATTTGTAAAATATAGTTGATAAAACTTTTAAAGACCCTCCATGGACTTAGAGGCATCAAGCACACCTTAAAATTAGCTCACTTTAAGTTTTCCACCCTTCTCACTAGCTTGGTCATTATGTTAGTTTTGACTAGCTGACATGAAACAAATAGTTGAGGGAATTAGGATTTATTCCAAGGAATGAAATTGACATGGGGATTTATCTCAAGTTGTAAAATTCCCTTCCATGTAATTGGTATCTTTTAGAATCTCTTGGAACTGCACAACACACAAAATAGTCAAAAATACCCTATTTTATACCCCATTTGTATAGTTTCATACAACTCAAAAGGATGGGAAGGAACCTGAAAGATTCCTCTAAAATTTTCAAGCACTTTAATGTTCAAACTAGGTCATTATAATATCTTTCAATTTCCTTTTGATCCATTGAATCAATAACCAAGGTTTATAAGGTTTTAAGCCTATCTTACCCTCTTAAGTACTGTTCATAAAGGTTAGAAGTTATTAAAAAAAAAAATCCCACTATAATATATTTTAATACCTACAAAAACTTCTCCAAACTTCTTATATTCCCATTCACAACCTCAAGGGAGATGTGAGCACTTCAACTTGGCCTATCAAACTTGTTCTTCCATTTTACATAGGTTTGAGTTGTCTTTTATCCAAAACATGACCTCCTTGTGATTCCTATGCATTATTGAGAATTTTAAACATCTGAAATGACCTTATACACATGCTACAATAGTTTGGAAATACTATTTCATGATAGAAGTGAAAATGGTTCTCCATTTGGCTTTAGGCCTAACCATGCCCAATAGGCTTGCCTGTAACCCTTGTATTCTAGGCCATCAAATTGGACTTCTCTACATTACATAATATTTATCACCTATATAATTATACCACAAAAATTCTCTAATAATTTATAATTTCCACCTACATCTAGAAATTAAAATGACCTTTCATTTGGGCACTAGGCCAAAACCCTACCCAATTAGACTTGATTGCAACCTTAAGGTTTAGAGCACCCTATTTAGTTCCATCCTTCTGTGATTGGTTAGTCATGTTTTCCTTGGTGTGTTTCAACTTCCCAAACCTCTCCTCAAGGTCCAAACAACTTATATCCCACCCTTATATCTCTTTTTCCCAAGACTACAAGTTTCATGCACAAAGGGAGTGGCCTCTGTCTGAGATAAAACATAGGGCACTCTGTTATTTTCTCAAAAAATGGTGATTATTTGAGAGGATTATATAGATTTTAAGTACCCTCTCTATAAATTTTTATTCCTTGGTAAAACCATTTGACCTTCCAAAATCTTTGAAAACCAAAACAAACCTGTGTGGGGAGAGAATTATGTGTAGGCCTTTCCCAAGTGGACTGTAAGATGCATCATTAGAACCTTCTCCCTACTTATTTTGTGTTGTATGAGGATGTATTAATTCCATAAAAAAATTTAACCAAGTTTTTCCAACCAATTCATCACCACATCCTTTACATGCTTCTTTAGGACTAAGTACAATATGATTGTGACTGTGTTTTGTTCGAGAATAGGGGCCCACCTGAAGATATAACTTATTGCTTAGCCTAGAATTTATGTTTTTATACCTCATATATATATATATATATATATATACTATTTGATTTAATATTTTTTTAACTCAAATCAATGCATTTTCAGGCCTACGATTTTTCTAGTTCACTTGTTTCCTCTCATGGTTACATCACAATCATCTATAGTTGGTTGTAGGTGAATATTTCACTTGAGGGGACACCTGTAGATGTTTGTATGATAAAAAATATATATAATAAACTATATTTTTGGTCTTAATGTTCAATAAAATTCACACCATATTTTAGGTCCACTATTCTCTAGGTTCTCAAGAAGGAAACACCTTCTCAAACCTGTACCTTAAGTTGGTTGTAGGTGAGTATTTGGTGTGAGGAGACACCTATACGTGTAGGTTAGAACCCAAATAAATCTATATCAACCTTGGTTAATGATTATTTAGATCATTAATGCTATTTTCACCATCTAAAACCACTATATCATGGTGGCATGGTTTATAACTATCAACTTGGAGTGTAAGGTCACTCAAAACTTCCAATCTTGTAGATGACATTGACTATTTTCAAAGCATGAAAGTGTAACTTTGTGCTTCCCAACAACCATTCTCCACTAATATTCTACCTCTCAAATTTTTTCAAGTTATTATAATATATACGGGATACAATATTTATCCATTTAAATTCCTCAAAGCTCTTAGCAACCTTGTAATATAGCCTTGGCCAAAAGCCTTAGACCTCTATTTTCTCATTTTAGGGAAAAGGTCCCTGTATATTGTTATTGGATATTTGGAAGGTGGTTTTCAACTTAAATTTTCTAATCCACACCTAAAATAGGTCTACAATGCTTCACCACATGCTAGGTTATCAAAAAAATTCTCAACCTATCTCATGTTCTCTATACAAGTACCTCTAAATTTCTTCCAATGCCCCCTATAGGTGGACGTTCCCATATATAAGTAGTAATATGAGTTTTAGGTAGTGTATAATGCCTTAACCATAAAATGAGTTTTATACCTATCCTAAGATCTCAAAATGAATCTTCACACTATTAGGGATATGAAATAAGTATCAACACCTCCTTTTCAACATGAATTCATCCATGAGAGCACCTGTAGGTGCAATTCCATGGTAGACTAAGTATGTAGGTGACTGTGTTGACTGGAATGGTCCCTCTTCTACCAATTGGGAGACTTATAATTGATTATATATGCTATGGGAATTATTTAAATCTCTCAATACCATACTTATGGCTCCATGGACATGTTGAAGGCCTTAACCTAACTCATGAAGTTGTTGTGCATGACAATCATGGAACCAACTAATTGAATGGCACTTTTTGACTGAAACTCATAGAATGTTACTTTATAAGTGATATTTAGAGGATAAAATAATCAATATAACATTTAAAATATTTAAATGAAGCTATCATATCCCTCTGGAACCATTATCAAAACATGAAGATCCTACAAATGGTGGAAAACTATCTATCATCCCAAATGAGACTAATCTACCAACATGAGATGATTTGCTCACCAAAGCACCATAAAATATAAAAAAAATAATGGAAGGAATATAATAAGAGAGCCAAAATCCTTTTGAGTCAACATCACCAATTGGTTTGTATGGACTTGTCTAAAATAGAGCAAAACATATAGGGTGCAGGAGACAATGAGCAAAAAAACATAGTCAACTTGTAAAGGAT
This sequence comes from Torreya grandis, assembly GCA_037957365.1. Taxonomy (NCBI): domain Eukaryota; kingdom Viridiplantae; phylum Streptophyta; class Pinopsida; order Cupressales; family Taxaceae; genus Torreya; species Torreya grandis. Next base: position 1,499,104 of record JARHVA010002521.1, on the reverse strand, counting down.
GGTTCATAAATCATGGCTGATCAATCTTGAAAATTTTTTATGAAAATTTACCTATCTAAGTGTAATAACATCTCTCAAAATTTTTTGACCTGAAACCTCTCCAACTATTTGTACCAAGCATAAACCTGTTGACCACTTCTATGTGTCTCAAAAGGCAAAGAAAGAACATATTGGTTTTAGCTCAAAAATGGCACTTCTAGAGAATTTAAAGCATTTAAATTAACCTAATGAATATTAATATGTGTTTCATGTCCTTCTCCCATGTGTCAACTTCCCTCATGGTCTGTACAAGTGCCAAACTCCCCTTTTTCAATTGATTACTTGATCTTCAATTAAATAACTTAAAATTTTTGGATGGGACTAACATTATTGATAGAGAATCTGACCTCTTGGATGTTGGAAGGAACTTATGACAATTGGAAACCTTTATAACCATTCCACTTGCATTTATGATCCATAAAATGACTTTATAGATAAGGATTAATATAACTAAGACCAAGGCTAATATAGCATCAAATTACATCAAATAGACTATAACATACCTCATGACAAAATATTAGACCTATAAAACCACTTAAAACTCAATATTTTACCTATATTCACTCCAATTTGACCTGTAGGGTCAAATTTCATCAACACTTACTTCACCATGCTTCACTATACACACCTCACTGAGTCCAGACTAGGCTTCTCAAGACACCTTGTGCTCAAGAACTAGTACTCAAACATGCTTTACTTGACCTAAACCTTGAAATAAACCTCAAAATAATCATTAAATTGGATTCAAATTCTCTCTTATCACATGGCCTATTTTTCACATCAAGCACACAAGCTCATACCTTACATACCACTCACCAATCATCTTCACTAGATGCACCTTGATATCAATGACAACACTTCTCAACACTATACAATGATAGCTAATAGTATCTTGAGAAGATAAGGATTGGATTCTCATCTATCTCATGTGTTTCCATAAATAAAATCAAGTCTAATTTATGAACCAAGTCCTCTGAAGAGCCCAATGAGAAGGAGAGTGAGGCCCCACAATTCCACATGATTACTAAGATCTCAAACTTAAGACTCAAGATTTGGGGTCATGAGGAGGAAGATGAGGGTATCATGGCTTGGATAATATTGGAGGGGGAGGGGACATTTTAAATCCAAACTCTCTCACTTTAGATGATAATCCATTTTCCCTAGTTCATTGCCTCAACTATTTTAGCCATGTTCTCTTTCAAGTCCTCATATTGAAACCTTCTTCATCCATGTAAATATTTTTAGGAAGGGTGAAAATATTTTTCATATATCATGATATATGTAACCTATTATGAAGGTTTTTAAACTTAAAAATAAGAGTCATCATGGGTATGCCACACCCTCTTAAGCAAAATTTCATTGTGCTTTAAGGTATAATTACTTTGCAAATTCAAGTGGGTTGTCATGTTTCTGTAGGCCTCTAATTCTTAAATTGAAAGTCTTCAATTACCTTTGTATCTCTTCTTCAAAAATTTATTCGATCACTGCATCCACAATAGGTGGTTATTTTGAATTATGGTTGCCTTTAGAAACTTGAACTCATGTGGTATCAACTGACTTAATATTTAGAAGTAATCTATTTTTGGCTCTCCAATTTTTTTATGTATTTATTTTTAAGAGTTTCAATAATGTTAGATGTATCCATCATGAGCTAAAAATTAATTATAAATAACTCTAGGTTTGTAATGCTTTTTTGATTGGGATTCACTATTTATTTTTGTTGTTTTTTTGTAATTGTTTCAAATAAATATGTAATATGGATTCCATTAATTTCAATTATCATTTTTTGTTCATTCACTATTGAAAAGAGATCTAAAAAGTTTCCTTTCAAAAATTTTAATTTTTTTGATTGTTTTTCAATTATCTTCTGATTTAATTTTTATTTTTTAACATATTAAAATTATTTATAAAAAAAACCAATTTAAATTTGCCAAACATATCAAACTAGAACTAAACGCCGATAGAACAACTAATACTTGACTTATTGATTGTCCTCAATGAAAGAAAATTAGCAAAAATAAATGAATTTCTCACCAAAATCAGAGGGCCTACCTTATAAAAGAAATGGCTTTGTGCTATGAAAGATGAGATGTGTTATGGTGTAACACGTGTCAAAGACTAGATACGTAAATGTACTGCACAATAGTCCTTTGGGTCATTAAAATATTTTACTCATACTTTGATAAAAAGAAAAGAAATCAAAAACTTGAAATGTTTAAAATAAAGAGGATTGAAGAAATAAAAATATATTTCAAAATGAAAAGAGTGACAAATATGATAAACTTATGTAAACCCTATGAATCTGTAAAGCTTTCTATTTGAACAAGTGTTTCCGCTTATATTGCAAGCATAGAAAGGTGATGTAAGGTTTCTTGTTGATGACGAGTGAGAGCATCCATGGTAGGTGATCTATCCCACAATATGAAATAGCCTTGTGTAAATTTGGGGATCCAGCTATTCTGGTGGAGAAGCCTATGTAGGCCAAGCCAAATGTGAAAATAACAGAAACAAAATCTGATGTAAATGTTGGTGAAGTGCCTAGAGGATGGAATCTATAAGATTAGAGGTATAAGTAGAGAATAATGCGTCGCAAATTCAAAAATATTCATGGCCATCAAATCCATGAAAACTCTGGATGTGTGAGGAATGGTTGGTTGTAATCACATATGAATTGATGCACCTCAAATGGGTGGTGCATGTGAATGATTTTTTTGTCTTTTGCATGGAGAAATTTTATCCACTCGTATGTGCCTCATGTTTTCCTAATAACTCATCCACTAAGGTCAAATTTCCAATCAATGGGACCCATGAAATAAACAAACAAGGCAAATTGATAACATGGAAATAAATGGGTGAGGTATGAAGGTTTGAGAAAGAAATATGATATCGTTTGATCCTTTTAAATATCAACAACATAAGTCACTTTTAAAAATTTTATGACAACATCAATATCTAAGGCAAGTCATGCCCTCAAGTTGACTTCCTTAACCATTGTTGTCTATTTGAACATTCAAAGGACTTATATGATTATTACAAAAGAGAGTTGTGATCACATGAAAATGATCATCACTTTTAGATTTGAATCATTCATTGTCAAGACCTAAGCCATATAAAAGCTTATCTTATTAGTCCTTGCATATCATTTATCTTAAATTAAATTATTATCGAAATTAACCCTAATTTAGATAACTAGAATGGAATAATGTAGGGTGTTGTAAATGCACCTTTGAGTAGGAAATTGAAGAGAAATACTGAAATAAATAAAATGAAACAATGAAAAGCAAGGATAAAATATGGAATTGAAAGATGAACTTAGTTTTTTGATACATCTGATTAAAGGTGTGTTGATCAAAATTACGTTTAAAAAAAATAAAACATGATCAATCCTAAAATCTTCCCAAAAGCTAGATCTAATCTTGCAAAAGGATATGAATGTTGAATAGAGATGAGATCATTTATCAATTTTATCCATGTCTATCATCTTTTTCCTTTTGCATAAAATAATTATATAATATAGTCACATTCGATAATGGAAAATGGCCCTATGTGTACTGATTTTATCTTTAGAATGCGTAGGGGATTTTTGGATAGATTCTTAAATTAAAAAACCCTAATAGGGCATGTAACGATTAAATATCTATAAGTATAAAATATATGAGTATAATTGGATTGAGATAATCCCAATCATCCCCAAGATGACTGAATGTTATCTACATTCTAATACTTTGAGGAGGGAAATCAAGTCCAACATAGTCTCCCACATAAGTGATTCATGAAATTGTGTTCCTTTGACTATATGAATGCATCTAAAATCAGCTTAAATACTTGATAATACAATATTAGAGATGCTTAAAACTAGTTTAAAACTTGGTTGAGAACTATTTGAGGTGATACTAACCTAAATTAGGAAGAATAGGGAACTCTTGCTCAATATGCATTTGTGTCAATAAGTCTCTAAATTAAAATTTCCCAATTGTTTCATAATTGATTTGAATGTGCCTTTATACTAATTTCAAGGGCATGACCACACATTAAGAAGCCTAAAGACATGGAGGATGGCCCTAGGGAGGGATTTATTTCAAAATATGATTACTAGTGGGAAAAAGACAAGAACATAGGATAGCGACAAGATCGATGGTTGGTGTTGTTCCTATCACCTAAGGAAACATGTTAGATATAGACTGAGGAATACATGTGCACACTAATATTTTTGGAAATCATAAAACATTTATGTGTGTGACAAATGATGATTTTAAGATAAAATAGGTCATTTCTTAGGCTTAGGATAGGGTGAGGTAGTAGAAGAGGTATTAATTAAGTGCACAAGCTAATTAAGGATACACATGGATAAAATATGCATGAACAAATATTCATGACCATATTTAGGTTATTACATTTATCCCCCCTCTAGTATAGAAATGAAATTTCTAGATTAAAGGAAAGTTATACCTTAGTGTGTAAGACACATGTTATCTTTGAGTTGAATAATTTAATTTTGCAAGGCACGGTATGCTTTGGAAAACCCTTAAAAAAACATGAAGGAGTTATTTTTTCCTTTAAAAACTGAAATTTGAAACATGAATTTGAAAATTTTCTTGAACTTGGACAAATTGTAATTTGAAATGAATTTTGGTAAATTGAAAATTGTTTATATTTTGACAATTTTAAATTTTAAATGAGATTATGGAATTAATGCACATGTATATGCTAAATTAATGTTTCTCTTTGTGACTTTTTTTTTATGATGTTTCCTTGAAGCATTGGAGAATGAGTGTCTCCCATGAAGCACTTGGAGAAGATAGTTCCTTAGCTAAACCATTGAAGAGTATTAAGGGTGATTAAAACCCAACTTGAATTTTCATTTGAAGAATAAAAATAAAACCGTTGAGGTACATTTAAACTTAAATTTAAATATTTTGGTGTTTGTAAACCCAAGATGTGAAACAAGTTGAAATCCAAATGGATTTGCGCACATAATTTTGGAGAGCAAAATGAACTCTAAGTCATGCATTATGCACCTAAACTGAACCAACCATTGTAGATGGCTTATAAATTCAATTGTAATTATGTTCTTTAAATGCATGATCACAAGATCATTAAGTACACCCATGATCCTACCATGTACGTAGCTTAGCAAAATAGAATGAAGAATGTGGCATAAAATTGTATCATAGCCCCATTGTAATTGTAGAGTTTGAAATTGTATGTAAATTCTCATTGTAACTTATGTTTGAAACTCTGAAACTGTGTGAATTTTCTCTTTAAAATTGAAATATGATTTCATATGAATGGTATATGAACCCATAGTAGGTGCCAATTACTGATTTTTGAAACATTTTTCAACTTTTGAAATTGTAATTGCACCCAAAACTAATTTTTGCTCTTTGAAAATGGCTTATCTCATGCATGAGAAGCCCATTAAAATGCCCCACTTTTGAGGTGAGGGAATTTATCTTAATAATTCACTCATATCAAAAAATAAGTAACTTGAAACATCTATAGTAAAGATGTTGTCATAAAAAATAGCATATGGGAGAAGTGTGTTAGCATAGTAAGATTTAAATTTTGCATATAACTCAAGAGGCAAGGCCTATAGAATATGTCAATGAAGCTCATAGAATTAGTATGTTAGGAGTGAATGATATGTATCATGGCATTTATCAAACTCAACAAGCTCAATAAGCACACATATAATAAGCACATTGATAGAAAAAATGAAATAAAATTCTAAGGGCCATAAGCAAGGACATGTGCACATGTCCTAAATAACACGTATAAACATGAATAATACCAAAAAAATGGACATGTTTAAATGTCACATATGCATAGGGCCAAGGGACAAAATCAATGCCATGTTCAAAAATCACACACAACACACAAAATATCCTAGAGATACATCAATCAAGTTTTTCACACAAGGACCTAGGGATAATATAATAGATAAGCAACATGTAATATACTATTTACAATATCAATGTGACATATATTAATGAAGATAGTCTAAAATATGCATATGGAATGTGATAATATCCTTAAAAATATCATGTTCATGTACAATTTGTAAGATATTTAGCAAGACATTTGTAAATAAGATGATAATTCAATAGTATAGGGGTTATAGAATGATAATACTTGCATATTATCCACTGTAAGATACCCCCAACTTATCAAGGCCAATGGGTAGAGAAAGGTCCAACATATTAGTCTTGTAACATATTTGTATGTCTTCCAAAACACTTATGAATACTAGTGAAATGCATGTGTGGTATAGAAAGAACATTTTATATATTAATCATGAGATAAATAACATATTGTAAATATGTAAACTAGATTGCCAATCATACTTAGGTCCTACTTTTGGATTTTTTAATAATATTTAAATGTTTTTTTCATTATATATATATATATATATATATATATATATATATATATATATATATTTTTGCAATATTAAAACCAACAAGCTTAAAAATGAAGTCAAAAATAGAAGGGAAGAAGATTTGAACAATTCACAACAAGTGTCAATTATGAAATATGCACTATGAAATGTTTGAATGATCAAATATAAGCAACTTGATCCCTATGGAATATGAATTAGAAATTTTGGAAATATATAAGAGATTGGATATGTATGTAAAGGACTAATTATACATTCTCATTTCATCAAATGTACACTTTTTGAAGATGATGCATGTGAAAATAAAAAGGCTTGAAAAATAAACATTTTTCATGAAAATCAATAAATTATGTTTTGAGAATGAGTGATTAAACTAAAAATTGAAATAATTAAGGATATGTGTACTAAAATTATGAATTATGTGATTAAAAATCCAAAGGATAGGATCAACCAACTAGGATAGTAATGGTAAATGAATCTTTGATGTTTTTGAGTGATTTTGTCTTGTGGGGGAAAATGATATAATGTTAATGCAGATTGTGCAAGCAGAAAATAAATAACATTTTAAAGAAAAATTGACCAATTTTTAGGCTATCTATATCTGTAAAGTTAAAATAGAAGGGCCTAGAGGCTAAGAATTCAATGAAATACAAGAGCATAAAAGAATGTATCAAATTATCACACATGCAAAATAATGGAGGAAGAAGGTACAACATTCTAGAATCTATGTAAAATCAGATTTTTAAACTTTTTAAATTATTTGAATATATTTGAATTTTTGTTAATATTATAAATGTTAAAGATATCCAATGATTCCATCAAGATAGGAATCAAATAAATTGGTGATTAGTGGTAAACATGTCACCTTATTTAAACAAAAAGGATTAGATGTGCCCATATCAGAATCAAAACTTGTATCATATAATTTAGTGACCAAACTATCTAAATGACTACTCAAGTGATCATATAGGAAGATTAGATCTAAGGGACCAATAATACATGAAATCCCATGGTTTTTTGTATAATATTGTGCCAACTATTGGTTTTTTTGAGGCACATATTTATTAGTATGAATAGCCAATTTAGAAGGCAATGTAAGTTCTTGTATTTGTGAAAAGTATATAGCTTTTTACTTTAAACTTACTTTTGATTTGTTTGCTTTTAAACCACTTGCATTTGTTTTTGATTTTATTGATTAATTAATTTATTTATTTTTAATATCTATAAACAAACTTTTCTTTTGTATGGACATATCAATGAAATGTGGTGGTATATGAGGAGGAGGAAGTGTCATAGATTAAGTATATTCATAATTTATTCCTAAAATTGTAAATTTTTTTGAAATAGATATAATTTAAACATATATGCACCATAAAAGGTACAGAAAAAATCTTTTATAACCATTAGATTACCGATATCATATCAAAGATCCCATTTTGTGGTAAAACTATAAAATAAGTAAATAATATAGTAGGACCTACTTGAAGAGGTAACACAATATGTCTCAAAGTGATTTGTTTCTTACCATTGGATGTCTTAACATTTTAATAGTTATTTGTATATAAATTTGTGTGCAACTCAATGAATGAATAAATATGATTGTGCATGCATTTTATCTTGATCCATTATCAACTATCAAAGTATGAATATATTATCGATCAATATAAGCTCTTATACATAAAACATGGAAATCAGAATCATCATCAATTTTTTCACTGTCATCAAAAGTAATCATAGGATGTGGTTGACTATTTGGATTAATTGTACCAATAATTCCATCCAAGGGATGATCATATGATGAAATATGTGGATAAACATTATAAGTATGATGTATTTTTAAAATATCCTTGTCAATATCATTCTTAGAAAATGGATCACTGAAAATATATAGTTTAGCATTTTCATTTTATTGAGACTTTTGTTCCTCTATATGAGTATCTAGTTCAATGAAATTGGTGTAAATAAGATCTTGAATGAGATGTTTAATATTGAAACACCTATTTGTAGAATTACCATTGTACTTATGATAATCACAATATGCATGGTTATCGAAAAAAATCCTCATGTTTTTTTCATGTCAACTTCAAAAGGAGGAGACAAAGTGATTAAGTTGCATTTAAGTAGCCTTTATAATAATTTATAATTTGGTTGTGGTAATCTAAAAAATTTCCCTCAAGATTGATTTGATAGATCAAAATTTTTAGCTAGTTGAGAGATAACATTAAATTGTATCTTTGATTTTGATTTAATATCTTGTGTATTGGCTTTGTAGGATGGTTTACTTTGAAACTTGGTTGTTACAATTATAGTAGATATAGGTTTATATTTAACCTTGTTCAAATAAATAAGTTTGATTTCTCTATCTATTAGTATGACAAAGATCTTCAATTTATTTAAACTTATTAAAGATAATTGAATCATGTAATTATTCAAGCAAAATCTATTTGAAAATGTCTTGTATCTCCTTATCTACCAATGCATTAGTCATTTTATCTAGCATAGTATTATAAATATGCACATTATAAATGACAGGTTTATTATTTTCTTATTTAATCTTAGTAAGTTATGCATACAAAATTTTCCCATCAACGTTCATATAAAAGTGTTTGAGAAATAAATCTGCTAATGGATTGAATACTTTCATTTATTGAGCATGTAAATTGTAATCACTTAAAAGGGGTATTTGAGTGTTAAGAGTGTTGTTTTAGACTTCCCATCCATATTTTATCCCTAGCCATATCTTGGATCCTATTATCACACTTATGCCATTTCATGTGGGTCATAAGCATCCCTAATCAACCCTAAATTAGTCCCAAGCTCTTATTTTATGATCCTAGTCCTTTGTGCCTAGTGTTCTACCAGCTAGACACTGGCACCATAATAAGGACATTAGCTCCACATGGTGCTAGTGTCCAAAAAATGAAATTCTTGTCCTTTGCCTCTCTTTCCCCAAATGAATGTTGTTTCAAAACTAGAATCTCCTAGGGTCAGCCTAAACCACTTTTAGCACCCACATAAGCACCAAAATAGTATATATATGTGACTTTTATCCCTTTATCCACTAGATGAAAATCATATGCTAAATACACATTGAAACTCAAAACAAGTTGTGCACAATTAAGGTTATCAATCTTTATTCTGCCCTACTTCTGCATATTACAATATATAATTGTCCTAAGCTCAGATTACCCAGATTTCCAGTCTCAAGCACATTCAAGGCAATAAAGGCCACTATCATAATAGCTTCACTTTCACTTACACCAAAAATTAGGTGGGGAGAAATAAATTAGTCTTGATCCCTCATCAGAGAATTGGTATGTAGGAAACTCTCTTCGTAATAGGGTGTTGAGGCTATCTAACCTACCCTACTAACAAACATATTTTTTAGCTCATGTTAACTAGATGCCCTGGATACATGGAGGATTAGGGTTTGCTCACCAAATTAGTCATTAAATAAAAAATATAGGGTTTTAGGATTTGTGCATATAGGAACACACCTTAGAGATCCATACATAAGTGCACCTACAAACTCAAGACAATTCTACATAGAAGACACTACCACCAATATCAGGACACTACCACCACATCTAAAATAATGGTGCTACTATCCAAATTTGGTAATATTATTTATGAGGGGTTATAACAATAGGATCTAGTTTATGACACTCAAACTAACTTCAACCTCAGTTTCTATCACCCATATCACCTGTCTTAGTTATTTTCTTGCTAAGTTATTACTTGTATTATTTATTACTATTTTTAGAAAAGTCAAATCTGGATAATTTTATAACAAATCAGTTATTACATTTATTGCATATTAATTACCTAATTTAGTCTACTTATCTCTTTAAAAAATATAAGATTTACACTCGTTAAGTCCTAAAAGGTTAAAACATTTGGTGAACCTGGCTTACTTTAAACATTACTCAAACCCTAACCCTAGATTCTCCTAGGGTTTGTATCCATCTTTTACCTATTTTCATAGGTTACTTTAAGTTTTTTAGATTTCATATATTTTATTGTAGCAACCCTATTTTAATTTTTTCATTATATTCCATCTCATAAATCTCTCTCTCTCTTCCATTAATAAGAAGTTTTAGGCTAGGTGGTAATCCTATTAAGCATATTCAAGTTCCTGCTATTCGAGCTTATGCCATGGATAAGGGACCGATTATAACTCATGTCATTTATCTTACACACCTTGATTATGTAGATTTAAATGATAGTGCATCTGAAGATAGGAATATAATCAAGATCAATATGATACACAAGTTATAAATTAGGATACTCTCCTTCCACTTAACAATGAAAACCTAATTGTCAATAAGAATGAGATCCTATAGAGCTTTAGAGATAGACATAGAGAATAACCCCTTGATCATTCATAGGTTTTAAAATCCATAATGGAAATTAATAATAAATAAAATAATGGTTCATATTTAACTCTCCTAGTTAATAACATTATTACACCTATATTGGGGCCAACTCAGCTAGCACAACAACTAGTTGTAACTCAACAACCTTTAGTGATAGTTATACCTCCTATGGCTAGTTCCTCCACTCTATATGTACAATCCCTTATGCACTAGGTTCATACTCTATAGGCTAAGGTGTTCATATTGATAAGGGAGACACTAGGCCATAACATTCCTTAGATTCTAATGATATTTTACATACACCTTTGGCACATCACATAGAAAATATTATTTACTACTTGGATTCATGGAACCTAAGATTACATTATATGATGGTAAGGGTGACCTAAAGCACCATCTCCAATATTTTCATGCAGTATGTTTAGACTATGTATCCAATGATTGGCTCCTCACTAAGTTATTTTCATGCAATTTAAAGGATTATGACTTACAGTGGTTTTATGATATACCAAATCAATCTATCACCACATTCAATCCTTTGGCAAATATTTTTTAGCACACTTCTCCATAAACATCGGTGATAAGATATTATATTCTCAAGTTACATAATTAAAACAAAAATCTAATGAGACTATTATAGAATAGGTCTTACAATACAAGACTATATTATCTAAATTTACTAACCCCAAGAAAGGTAAAGAGCTTTAGGACATCTTCAAATAGAGTCTTCTACTATCATTACACAAATCTATCTTATTTAATAAATTTCCAACCTTCATAGATTTTTGCCACATAGTGAAAGGAAGAAAAGTCAAGATTATCTCAATGGGAAAACTAAAACATACTAGTGGATAATAATCAAATACTAATATTTCTAGTAAGCCTCCATACAAGGTAAGGTCCACTAAAAATAAGAGTGATCCAAAAGCTACAATTAACATAGCTTTAGAGCCATCTTCTCATCTAGTTTTATTAGCTCCTCCATGCAAAGTTTTGATCAACCTTCTAGAATCAACAACACATGTTTTAAAAAACATCTTGGAATGTAATGTAATATCTCTTCCTACCATTAAATATTTTTATATGACATGAATTATTCCAAGGAATTATTATTCCAATGCATTATACGAGTATCACAGGGTAATAGGCCATTCAACAAATAGGTGCATTAGCCTAAAATGTAAGATACAAGATTTGATTGAGGCTAAAATTATTGATGTGGGCATAACCACAAAGGTACCAAAATTACAATAAATGGAATCTAAGGCATTTAGAAAATTATTAGAATCATTTCTAAAGCACACATTGAATGAGGTAGGTAGCACTTTAGGTGTTCACTACACATATTAGGCACATCCACCACTAGATTCATATCACACTACTACAAAGGAGGCACACCCACTACACAATATCATTGGTGTGTACAACACTAAAGTTTTAACTAGACCACTCATCACTTTCTCAAAGTAGGAAATTATTAACAATGATACAGATTGCACTCTTTTTACAATCCTACATAGATCATCATCCTATCTAGAGTGTTATGGTTAATAGTGGGTTAAGTATTAACACATGTATTAGCATGTAAATTATCACACTTGTACAAAGTTTTTGTTATTCAAAGTAGGATATATCCCCTACATACATAGTTACTAGTGGTTTCAGTGGTCATGTTCAAAGCTCCATTAGTGAGATTGTACTTCCACTATAGGTTAGACTAACACACATGGCCACTAGATTATTAGTAGTACTTAGTGCAAGAATATTTGACATGTTATTTGGGTAGGCCATGGATACATCAACTAAGATACATCCCATCCATAGTACACATATGCCTAAAATATATACATGCAAATCAGGTGGTCACGATTGAGTCTTTCATATGAGTATCCTCTACCTATCCCATAGATAGTTACATCATAGTTACCAGTTACAACATAGGTACTGATTACAACATAATTATCAATTTTAGATCTGAGTATAGTTATTATTAGTACATCATAAATTTAAGTAGATCCATTAGTGCAAGTAGGGTCTACTCTTGTAGTTTTATCACACGCACATGCACTCTGACATAGACCATTATTAGAGAGACCTTCGTGTTATATATATTTTGTATACTCTATAGGTCCTCCCTCTCCTCATTTTCTTTTGAGATTAGTATTGTTGAGTTCTTAGGGTTTTTAGCATAGGGAACTTATGCCACATATATCTTCTTCTACTATATGGGTCCCTAAGATCCCTATAGTTCATAAGACACCATATCCAATGTCATAGATTCTTGTCATCACTACAAAAATAGGGATAGATATATATCACTCATTACAATAGATTATGGTACCATAGTTTCCCTTTCATATAACATGTACAATCATAGTTCTTTTATTTGATACATGCTACATTGATAGTGAGTCTCCCATGAGACTCATCGATTAGTATTGTCCCTCCCTTATTATACATACTTTCTTTCTCTCTTTCTCCTTGTACATAGTTCATTTTCATGTTGCTTGTACATAGTTTATATCCAAAAAATACAAAAATAATATAATATGTTAAAAACCAAAAAACATTCAAATATTACTTAGAAAACATAAAATTATAAATTGTATGCATTGATATGTTTGCACTTCTTATATTTTCCACTCTACATATGTTAGCTATCTTAGTATAGTCATTTTATCCTACATACATGCTTCACTTGTTTTTGTTGAGTGCTTTCATATTTCTATAGGACTTAGGTCCACTACCCCAATCTAGATTTGTTATTATCTACCCACTAGGGGAATCTACACAAATACATAGATCTTCACTTGATACATTCACCCTCTTGGGGGCACCTTATACATAATTTCAATTACCAGGTTATATCTTTCCATACTTTACATTATATCTTTAACATTGTTATATCTTGATATTGATCATGTTACACTTACCTAGATTTTTTTCTAGCTATTACTACTTTAGACTTGGCATATGTACATCATAGCTCTTACACAGATTTGTATTACATATTCATGCATAATTTCATTTCTAGCATTCCTAGTTTATACTTAATTATGTCTCTATGCTTATTCTATTCTAGGGAATTTGAATATGCCATTACTCTTTGGCTCTATGCCACTTATTTTCATAGTACATATTCTTTAGACATGTGCCCATATACTTGTGTGTGACTTTATGATTGTGTATGGAAACATTTGAACATGTCCTTCTATGTGGCTCTAAACCAACTTATTTTTTGTTTACGTATGTGGACATTTGAACATGTCCTTGTATGTCTTGTTTTCTCAAATTTAGTGACATGTGCACATGTCCCTTTTATTATGCCCCCTTGGCCTAATTTGCATGCCTCATGTGTTTTGTATGTATGACTTCTTGTATGAATCATGGCCATGAGACTTGTATTTTTCTTGTTACACACACTATTTTTCAATTTCATAAGGGACCTCATGCATCTCCCCTTCCTACTTGGCTTATGTTATGGATATCATGCCCCATCCCCCTAGGTAGCTACCCAAGTTTTGCTCATATTTGTTATTACATACATTGTTATATCTATCTTGACACCCTTGTGCATGCTATACATGACATGCATCTTATATTGAAATTTATGCTCAGTTTATATTACATTATAATTTTATGATGCACATTATTTTGTATTATTATAAATATATAATATATGCTTTGTCTAACACACATTTTGTAGAGATTTTTTTTAGGACGATTCTTACATAGGTTCAACACCTCCCCTCAAAAGAGGGGGAATTCACAAGGTTTTTTCATAGAAATCAGGCTCCTATAATTCACTCATAATACATTTTTATCACACAATCTCATATTATAAAAAATCAAACTCAGGTAAACATAGTGGGAAAACAATGGCATAGAGAGAAATATAGTTGCACAAAAATCAAACTAGAAGGACGCTAGTTCCTAAATTATAACACTAGTGTCACATTTCCAAAAATGACACTAATGTCGAAGACATGGTATTATTGTCTAATATCCTTAGTTTCAAAAAAACCTAGATCAACCAAAAAAGTACAATAGGTATATTACAAGTTTACACAAATTTAGTTATAAATTTATTAGTTTTGCTTAGTTTTACTCAAATTCATACTAGTTCAGTTCATATTCATATTAGTTTTATAAAATTAGGGGAATCATGGACAACATGACCAGTCTCATATTCAATTTAGATACCTAGATATGTTTATTATAATTTAGTCTAGAATATATATGCTCAAATATCATATTTGGGGGCATGTGTATGACACATTATTATCATATGCACACTTACACACTAATTGATCAAATGGAATGAAAAATTACTTGTCATTCTCTACATATAAAATCATATTATAGGTTGCACACTAGTTTCATGCCTTACTACATCTATAGTGGTTGGCATTCTCAACTAGCCTAGAGCTACCTAATGTACCTAAGTGGGTAAAAAATTAGCATACCTAGCTAGACATTTACGATGCTTGTACTACACATAGGTGTTAAATGATGGAGTCATAGCCTAATTGAGCTATTGATACACCTATATGATAGGATTAGACACACCATTAGTCCACTCCAAGCTATTTACAAGTCATGATCCACCAAGTAGGGGTGGGAAATGATGGAGTCAAAACTAGATTAAGTTATTGAGCCACCCACACATGAGGATTGAGTAATACATTAGTTAAATCCAAGTTATTCATTTATTGATCACTATATAGATGCACACACATAGGTTATCACTAGGTTCATACATTGATTCACTTACCTGATAAGGTGTATTCATTCCTTTCCTCTCTCTTATCTCTTTACCTAGTTTTACTCAATCTTACTTTGTTACTCAATTTAGTCTTTTGATTTTGATATAAGGACTAATTTATGCACACTTAGCATGAAGGACACACATTTAAGCATGATTTACATACTCAAACCTGGCTTCACATACCCAAATCTAGTTTAATGGGCTTCACCTCTTAGATAAGTTTATGTACACTTCTTTTTCCTTTATCCTAGTCATTTCACTTTATTACATTTCTAGAATAAAGGAAGGCATAAATATAATCACCTAACACTAGTATTTGAGTGATAAGAGTGTTAATTGAGACTACCCATCTTTAGATTATCCCTAGACCCATCTTAGAGCCTATTATCACACTTATCTAGCCTTTGTGTGGGTCATAGGCATCCCTAGTCATCCCTAAAGTAGTCCCAAACCCTGATTTATTGATCTTGGCCCTTTGTGCCTAGTGTCCTACTAGATAGATTCTAGAACTATAATAAGGACACTAATGAATGCTAGTATACCAACAATGGTGTTAATTTCCTTTGCCTCTCTTTTCCCTAAATGAATATCTTTTCAAAAATAGAACCTCATAAGGTCAGCCTAGACTAATTTTATCACTTGCACAAGAACCATAACAATATATATACTTGAATTTTACCCCTATATCTACTAGATGGAAATTAAATTCAAAATACACATTCAAACTTAGAACAAGTTGTACATAATTAAGGTTATCAATCCCTATTATGCCATAATTTTACATACTACCATCTACAACAGTCTTAAACTCATATTACCTAGATTTACATTTTCAAGCACATTTAAGGCACTCAAGGATACTATCATACTAGCTTCATTTGAACTTACACTATCACTTAGGTGGGGATAACTACACTAGTTTTGATCCCTCTTCAGAGTATTGGTATGTTTTTAATTCTCTTTATAATGGGGTGTTAAGGATGTCCAACCTAGCCTATTAATAAACACACTTTTTAGCTCATGTTAATTGGATGCCCTAGACACATGGAGGATTAGGGTTTGCTTACCAAATCAATCATTAAAGTCAAAATATAGGGTTTCAATACTTGTGCACATAGGAACAAACCTCAGAGATCTAGACACAAGTGCACCCATAAGTTTAGGATAGTCTTAAATAGAGGACACTACCACCAATATTAGGACATTACCACCACATTTATAACAATGGTGATAATTTCCAATTATGGCGGTACTATCTAGGAGGGGTTCTAACACTAAGATCTAGTTTGTGACACTCAAATTATCTTCTACCTTAGTTTCCAACACCTAAATCATACATCTTAGTTTTTTCCATCTAAGTTATTACTTGCACTATTTATTACTATTTTTATAAAATTCAAAACTAGTCAATTTTATGAAAATTAATGGTTATATTTATTGCATATTATTTCCCTAATTTAGTCTACTCAGCTATTTAACAAACATAGGATTTACACTTGTTAAGTCCTAAAAGGTTAAAATGTAAATCATATTATTTTAAGCTTATTAGAAAGATTTTAGTTAATAATTTATCATTGAATGTGTAATCTAAACATGTTATGTTAAAAGATCTAAGATGTTGTTCAGGATCTCTTTTACCTTCATATAAAGGAAGATTAGGAGCTACAAATCCATTAGGTAAAGGATAGGATGTAATATCATGTGCTAGGGGATTATGAATTAAATCATGGGAATCCACTGATTGGATAGCTTTAAGGATACCTTGCTCTAATTGAAACACCTTAGATTGTAAAAATTAACTATTTACTCAACGGATTATGTATTAGGTAATGTATGTGATGTAGTATTCATAACCATAAAATGATTTGAATGGATTACTTGGTTAGGCATATACATAATTTTTTTTAAACCATGTGTTACTCCCAAACCTAAAGAGGTGTATGGGATAACAATATAAATAATAGAATTTGAAACACATGTGGCATGTTTTACAATATGAAAAAGTGGTTCTTATTTCACAATAAAAATATGAATTTTGGATTTTTGTGAATTTTTAGAATCTAAAAGGACCTGAATTACTTTGTGTATGTATTGTGTCATTTCAAAAAGTCATTTTTAGAAATTAGACATATGTTAAAATTATTAGAGACAACAGTTGTTAAAGGAATTTGAATATGTTCAATTGGAATGTTGATTATTTGATCACTTTACCTTAAAGGATTATTAGAGACAAACTTCTTAAGTAGCATAGAATTAAAAAAATAAAAGGGATATTTTCAAATGAGAAAAGTTTTGGAGTGGGCCACAATCAAGGATCAATCTTGATGGGATTGAATTCATGAAGAAATTACCTATATGCAGTAGCAAAATCAAACATGATACAAAAGAAGAAATTGTATCACAATATTAAAATGCTAATTAGCTAATTCATTATCCATAAATATTTAAGAAGGTACATTATATAGGTGAAATATAAACATGTCATGTCAGTATAAGATATTAATTTCCTACTCTTTAACTTACTTAGGTGTTACTTTGTTGGATATGTTTATCCAACATTCATGAGGATGATGGGTTTATGACTTACTTTCATATATATTGGGGAATTTAGTCCTACATGTATTGGATGGTTAGGATTATCCTATCTTCTACCAATTTTAACATCTTTATTGTAAAATATTTGATATAGAATAGAATGGAATAGTTGGTTTATTCTTGATGTGCAATGTTGAAGCTTTCATGGCTGTAGTAATGGTCTCTTGGAAATATCTTGGTTGAAGAGATTTGTTAACTTTTTCATGGTATCATAACCACCCTCTAATGGTCATTGCTCAAGTTTGACTTGCAGATCTATATTGCTTTGAGATCCTTGGATAGTATCTTGTTTATTGAGCTTTATGAATTTGTAGTCTTGATATATGTGTTTGTATTTTAAAGATTTGCATTTGTCTTATTTAGATATATATTTTTTACAATCTGTAGAGTATTCTATGTTATTGGATTTATTGGTGTCACTTAGATTTACACCCTTTTAGGATATGTCTCATCTCTCCTCATGCAAATGGTATATTTAAAACACCTCTAGGCTTGTGAGTAGCCTATGAATGAGGTGAATCTCTAGATAGGGCTAGTTCCCTTGATGTACCACTTTGGATCACTACTACACTTAAATTTTGTGAGGAAAAAGAGAGAGAGAAACCTAAAAACAAACTATTCTAAGGGAGGTGATACACCAAATAAGTTGATGACTTCTAACTAGCTACATGTTACACATGAGAATAAAGGACTAACCAAACATACAATTTTCCAATTTGAGTCTTATCACATCAATGTTTCATTATGAGGTTATGGATGAATGTTTAAGATCGGAAGGATAGACAAGAGGCATTGAATGAAACTAGTGAATAGCCTAACTACTTAACCTTGACACTTCCTAGAACACTTCATATGACCTACAAGAAGAAGCTACAAATAGGTGAGAGAATGAGACAACATGCTAAGGAATCCATAGTCTTCACTAAGAAAGATCCACAATTCAAGTAAACACACTATGAATAGTTATGAAAGAGGTATAAATATATAGTATTATTGAAAAAATGGTATGAAAATGAACAGGGCTTCACCATACTTAGGTGGAGCATAGTTTACAAAGGCCAAAATAGCTCATTGTTATAGAACTTGAGAGTGAGTTGAGAAAAGATAAGTTTAAAGATCACAAAGGAAATTTTCAATCTAAGAAAAAGAGTTAAATATGAATGAGAAGAAGATGTAAAATGAGCCATGTAAGTTTAGGAAGTACAAGTTTCCATACAACGCATGAAACTCATGAAAAGTGTCATGAAACTCTTTGTGTTGGGTTAGAAAACTGCCTTCATCATCCACACCTATTTGAACATCCCAAAACTGACTTTGATTTTGATAGAAAACTTTGAGTATTCATATATTCCTTTATTATTCCCAATATATTTTTTTGATAGTTGATTGTTTTTTATATAGCATGATCCATTCTTTGTGCTTGTGATAATCTAATGAGTTCCCCAGGTAAAAAACCATTACCCAATCCATTTTCCAAATTTCCATTTTTTGAATTATTCACATCTAAAATTAAAATTTTTGATG
This sequence comes from Torreya grandis, assembly GCA_037957365.1. NCBI lineage: Eukaryota > Viridiplantae > Streptophyta > Pinopsida > Cupressales > Taxaceae > Torreya > Torreya grandis. The sequence continues at coordinate 1,479,405 of JARHVA010002521.1, read as the reverse complement.
TCATTTGGCATAAAATAATTTTTATATGTTTATCATAAATTTTTACCCCCTAGGATTGGTAAACCCTTTTAATTTGATTGACTAACTGAATCTGACTATGCTCCAAAGTTATCCTAACACTAATGAATGAGCCCCAAAATTTTCTAAGAGATAGTTACATGTTTGATTATTGGAAGGAGATTTAAGGCTTTTATACATGCCTCTCCATGTATTGGTTTTAGTCTTAGTCATCTGGAATCATCTAGGAATGAGCCATTACCATCTACAGTCTAAAAAAACTCTTCTTTCACACATCTTACACAATTGGATTCCAAAAATCATTAATTTTTGATGAAAATTCATAAAAGGGAGTGGATGACACTTTTAAATACCTTGAATGTCCTTAGAGGCATCAGGCACACCTTAAAATTAATTCACTTGAAGTTTTCCACCCTTTTAACTAGTTTGGTCACTATCCCAATTTTGACTAGCTGAGATGAGAGCTCTTATTGGAACACCTAGAAGTTTTTTCAAGGAATTAAATGACCATAGTGAGTTATTAAAAGTCTCTATCTTCCTTCCAAAATTGATTTCATCTCTTGAATGTTCTTGGAACTTGCACAACACACAAAACATTAAAAAGTATGCTATTTTTTACCCTATCCATATAATTCTATACAACTCAAAAGGGTGGGGAGGAGCCTAAGAAATTTATTTGAAAATTTTAATCACTTTCATGGTAATTAAATATTATCTAGATATCCTTCTAACCTCATATTCCTAATTGGGTCCTTATCCAAGGGTTTGCAAGGGTTTTGAGTGCTTTCTACTCTTAAGGTTTGTTCATGAAGATGGAAAATTGGAAATGCAAAAAAATATCAAAATAATTATTTTTATGACCCCTTATAACACCTATAAACCTCCTTGACCTCCATGAAAAACCTCATGACAAATGTGAGCATTTGAAATCACCTTATCAAGCTCTTCCTTAGGTTTTTGTAGGTCTGAGTTATCTTAAATCCTAAAAGTGGCCTTTCCATGGTTTCCCCTATATCCCAATAGCTTATAAACTTATATAATTATCCCATAATAATGATATAATAATATATAAATCATATCTAAGACTATAAGTGAAAATGACCTCCTCTTTGGATTCTAGGACAAAACCCTACCTCATAGTCCTGACTGCAACCTTGAGAGTATAGAGCACCCTATTGAGTTTCACCTTTATGTGATTGGTTTTCATGTTTTTCCTAGGTTTAATTGAAATTTATACACATCTCCTCAATTTTAAACCAACTTTTGGTTCATCTTTTCTCTCAATCTTCAAGGTTGCAGGTTTTGTTCATAAAGGGAGTACCCTCTGCCTGACACAAAATATAAGGCACTCCCCTTATTTTCCTAGGAAAAACAAATATTGGAGGTGTATCTCCTATTTTTATATACCTTATACATAAAATTTAAACCTTTGATCATTGATTTTAAACTTTCAATACTTAAATCAAATTAGACTATTAGAAAATATAGATTATGTGTAAGGTTACACCTTTATCGACTGTGGGTTATTGATTAGAGTTCTATCTTCCCTATTTATATTCTATTGATGTATCATGGAGTATCCATTATCCCTATCTAATTTATTATAATTATTTTTACCCTTTATAAACTCTTCATTTCATACCTTTTATCTAACTGATTAAGGCATTTGACAGTGTTTCATGTTTGGGTGATGCATTTGTAGGTTACCTTGAATAACTCAACCTCAAAGTCAATGTTTACAACCCTCATGGGCCATAAAAGTGCCAAAATCTTCTCTTTTATAATTAAAACTACTCTTTCTTCTAGATCACCTACCACTTTTAGTTATAAATAGTTACCTAAGCCATAATGGGACACATGGCACATGACATCACCCTTTTACACCTTCACACTTCCCAAGGAGGCCATATAACTCATATAATGATCTATTTATGACCCCTAAATGACTCAAATTATATAATGACTAAAATGACTAATGACCAAGGCTAATATAACATGAAATCACACTAAATGACCTATAATACACCTATATATATATATATAAGACCCCTAAAACACCTTAAAATCAAATTTTTACCTAAAGGGGTTCCAATTTGACCTGTAGGGTCAAATTTGGTCAAAAAATTGGTGACTTATTGGGTTAATATCCCTGATATATTAAATATCAGTAGCCTTATTAGTCCATTGGGCTTAGGGAGTCATCTAAAGTTTGAAACACAATAATATAACTTTGACCATTGAGAACAAACTTTGATAAAAATAAGACCAATTGACTACCTCAACCACACAAAATAAAAGACACACACAAATAAAAAAAACACACTAACAAGACACACACATGTGCTCAAATAAATTAGGAAAAATAGGAAGTAAATAACCATATACAATTAAGCATACCTCCCTTTCTAGGATCAAAAGGAAAGTTTCTTGCATCTCCTTCTTCATGAGATGAATCATGGTGCCACACATGATGCTATTTAGATTGAAAACTTGGTAGATTATACCTTATTCTTGACACTTCACTTTCCATATTGTCAAGTAGACCATATTCAAATAGGCCTCCAATGTGAAATTATTCCTCTTAGCCTTTTACACATACCTCATATTACTGCCCACTCTTCATCTCATGATCAACTTGCATTTTCTTTGTAGGAATGATTTTAAGAGGAATGATTTCTTGTTCCATGGAAGATTGAGGCCAATATAATATTTTATTGACACAAAAATGCTGAGGTGAAGTTTTCTTTGGCTCTTCTATGACATTTTGAAAAATGTCATCTTGCTTACCATCATTTGCAATCAGCTCTGAGGAAGTTGTAGACCCCTTGAGAGACTCAAACTCATTTAAAATGTTTTCAAATTACTACCACAAGTCTTCATCTTCTTTTTGATTAGAATCATAAAGGGTAACAATAATATAAGGTCCTTCATCCTATTCTTTATAATCCAAAAGGACTTCATCCAAGATTTCTTCTTTGACACAAGGAAGACATTCTTCATTATCAACCAAACAAGAAGACTCAACACAAGGACTCACCACTTATTAAAGATTTAGGACCTATTGAGGGCTCTTAAATTGTATCTTAGATATCATAATATGATCTTTATTCTCAAGGGATGAAATATCTTAAATCTACTTCTCTGTTTTGGTGATTTCAATATTAGGCATCTTGAAATGTAATGACCTAGCCCAATGAGGTTGTTAAGGAGCTACAATTTCTTCAAGCAAGAATTCTAAATTTTCCTCAACTAAATGTTCCTCTTTGGTTCCCATACCATAGGTATATCAAGGCAAAGGGTTGTGGTGTGAGGATAAGATGAACTAGTTGGTGGAGGTGGAACATAGGACTTAAAATCAGATTGAAAATGCATTATAGGGGATTCTTTTAGAAGCCCTTGAGGAAGGGGAGGCAGACATTGAGCTAAAATAGATTGGTTTTCTTCCTTCCATTTGATAATCACTTCATTCACATATGATTTTTATTGAACACTTTATTTAGTGAGGTTAGATGGGGTGTGTTTAGGCATAGGATCTTCTTTTTGGTCTAAACCTTCCATCACACCTTAACTTAGTAATTTCATCCTTGACTCTAACTCTTAAATTTGCTTGGATATGTTTTATTGGAAAAGTACCTCTTGAATTTTATAGGAATAATCATGAGGATAAGGAGTAAAATATGTTTGACATGGAAGACAAGAGGTCTCTTGAAGAAGGGTGGGAAGGGATTGCATAGGATCAAGTTTTTTTTTCAACTTCACACTTTTTATCAAGACTTCTATCCTATTTTTTCCCAATGATTCCACTATCTTATTGTACCTTAGGATATTAGGATTAGGATTATCTTCTTGAGATGGTGATGCAATTTTAGGAGTGGATGAAGTTCTCAAAAAACTTTGGATCTCTTTAGTCTTGGATTCTCCACCTTGTCTCCAACTTGGAATATCATATCTAGGAGTCTCTTCTTGATGTGGGGATGAAATTGGAGATGGAAATGAGGTTTTGAGTTTGAATTTATTTTTTTGATCATATGGACTACTGCATCTACCTATTGGCCAACTCAATATACCTATCAAATTTTTTTTCAAAAATAAGGTTTGTCTTCCCATTTCTCTCTTCTATCTAATTGGGAAAAAGATGGATTTGATAAACTTTGTTGGGATCATGAATAGGGGTCAAGTAGGACTGATGGAAATATTGGGGAAGTGGATATGAAGGTTGATAGGTTTATTGAGGCTACTTCTCATGAATTTTTATCCTATCTTCCAAAGATGAAATTGAGCCACTCACATCTAACATCTCACTTGTGATCCTTTGCCAATTGGCTCTCTCAATAGGTCCCTACTCTCTTTTGAACATATCTAATGCATCTCTCACCTTATGAATGAAATGGCTAGGAATATCTAGACCATGTCCCCTTTTTTAAAATATCTATCATGTACTTCTCATACCCCAAGAGAGTTTGCTTGAAAATAGAAAGGGATTGACTTGATAAGTGACTAGGTTGACTAAGAGGAGCAAGATATTGAGAAGGCTAGTTATATTGATGATACAACTCATAAAAAGGCTGACAAGATTCATGTTGGAGTTGATAGGGATCATGATAGGGCTGGTAATGTTCACATAAAGGATGATAGGGAATGACATAAGCTTAAAATGTCTCACCAGCTTGTGTAAAATAATACTCAACACCAAGGTTAGCCATGGAACTTAATTAAGAAGCAAGAATATAAGGAATGGTTATCCACAATATCCAAAATAAATACATGGGCTGCTTGACTAGCTAATGTAACTTTAAAGTCACCATTGATGCTTAGATAGATGCTTCCAAAGGCTGATGTATTGAAAGAAAACACCAAAAATCTTTCAACTTCTTAGACTAATAGTCCCACTGGGCATGCCAAAAAAATTTGTCACTTAGATTTGTACCCTTTGAGGAGACATCTTATCTCTTCTCATCTAAGTGGCACAATTGAAACACCTCTAGGCTTGTGGATAGCCTATGAATGAGGTGAATCTCTAGATAGGGATAACTTCCATGATGTACCACTTTGGATCACTACTACACCTAAAATTTTTGAGGGAAAAGGGAGAGATAAAACTAAAATAAAACTATTCTAAGGGATGTGATACACCAAATAAGTTGATGATTTCCAACTAATTTCATGTTACACATGAGAACAAAGGACTAACCAAACATACACTTTTCCAATTTGAATCTTCTCACATTAATATTTCATTATGAGGTTATGGATAAATTTTTAGGCTAGGAGGGATAGATAACATACCTTTAATGGCACTATTGAATAGGATAACTTAATTAACCTTAACACTTCCTATAACACTTCACATGACCTACAAGAAGAAGCTACAAATAGGTGAGAGAATGAGACATGTTAAGGAATCCATAGTATTCACTAAGAAAGACCCACCATTCAAGTAAACACACTATGAAAAGTTATGGAAGAGGTAAAAATTATTAATCTTATTGATAAAATGGTATGTAAATGATCAGGTCTGCACCATACTTAGGTAGAGCATAGTTTACAAAGGCTAAAATAGCTCATTATTATAGAACTTTAGAGAGAGAGAGATAGATATATATATATATATATATATATATATATATATATATAGAGAGAGAGAGAGAGAGAGAGAGAGAGAGAGAGAGAGAGAGAGAGAGAGAGAGAGAGAAGTTCAAAGGTCAAAAGGACACAAATACACTTGTAAAGTTGATAAAAATAGTTACATATGCATGAGAATAATATGTCAAATGAACCGTGTAAGTTTAGGAAATACAAGTGTCCATGCAAGGCATGAAACTCATGAAAAGTGGCATGAAACTCCTTATGCTGGCTCAAAAAACTACCTTCATTATCCACACTTGTTTGAAAATTTAAAAAATAACTATGTATAGGTATAATTATTGGAATGAGAGGGAAGGATTTTATACATTCTTCTCCATGCATTGGTTTTAGTCTTTGTCATCTGAAATCATCTAGGAATGAGCCATCGCCATCTACAGTCTAAGAAAACTCCTCTTCCACAGAACTTACACACTTGGATTCCAAAAAACATTATTTTTTCATGAAAATTCATAAAATGGAGTGGATTAAAATTTTCAATACCCTCAATGGCCTTAGAGGCATTAAGAACACCTTAAAATTAGCTCACTTAAAGTTTTCCACCCTTCTCACTAGCTTGGTCACTATGCCAATTTTGATTATCTAAGATGAGAGCTATTTTTGGAACACCTAGGAGTTTTTTAAAGGAATTAAATGAGCATATTGATTTATTAAAATTCTATATATTCACCTCAAACTTTATTTCATCTCTTGAATGTTCCTAGAACCTGCACAACACACAAAATAGTCAAAAGTACCCTATTTTGTACCCTATTCATATAATTTTGTAAAACTCAAAATGGTGGGGAGGATATTGATAGACTCATCTATAATTTTCAATAACTTTCATGATCATTCCATATTTTTTGGATAACCTTATAACCTTATCTTCCCAATAAGGTCCTTATCTATAGTTTTTAAGGGTTTTGGGTGCTTTTTTCTCTTAAGGTTTTTTCATGAAGATGGGACATTGGAAATATAAACAAATATCACAAGAATGATGTTTATGAAACTTTATAGCACCTATAAACCTCATTTACCTCCATTTAGAACCTAATGATAAATGTCAGCATTTGAAATCACCTTATCGAGCTCTTCCTTAGGTTCCTATAGGCTTGAGTTGTCTTAAAGCCTAAAAATGGCCTTTCCATGGTTTCTCCTACATATAAATAGATTATAAACTTATATAATGATCCAATAATCATGATACAATAAGATATAAATAACATCTAAGACTATAAGTGAAAATAACCTCCTCTTTGGATTTTAGGACAAAACCTTGCCTCATAGTCCTGACTGCAACCTTGAGAGTATAGAGCACCCTATTGAGTTTCACCTTTATGTGCTTGGTTTCCATGTTTTTATTATGTGTCATTAAAATTTATACACATCTCCTCAAGGTTAAACCAAATTTTTGTCCATATTTTCTCTCATTCTTCAAGGTTGCAGGTTTTGTTCATAAAGGGAGTTCACTCTATCTAAGACAAAATAGAGGGAACTCCCCCTATTTACCCAGGAAAACTAAATATTAGAGGTTTATATCCTAGTTATATATACCTTATACAAAAAAAATCAACCTTTGATCATGACTTTTACCCTTTCAAATCTTAAAAAACCAAAGCAAGTTATTAGAAAAAAAGATTATGTGCAAGGTTACACCTTTTATGGACTATGTGTTATTGATTGGAGTTCTATCTTGCCTATTTATATATCATGAGTATCAATTATCCATATCTAAGTGCCTATCATGATTTTTACCCTTGATAAAGTCTTCAAGTCATGCCTTTTGTCTGACTGGTCAAGGCATTTGACTATGCTTCATGTTTGGGTGATGCACCTGTAGGTTACACTGAATAACTCAGCCTCAAAGTCAATGTTTACAACCCCCATGGGTCATAAAAGTTCCAAAATCTTCTCTTTTCCCAAGAAAACTACTCTTTATTTTGAATCACCTACCACTTTTAGTTACAAATAGTTACCTAAGACATAATAGGACACATGGCATGTGAGATCACCCGTTTACACCTTCACACTTCCCAAAGAAGCCATGAAACTCATTTAATGCTCTATTTATGACCTCTAAATGACTCAAAATGATATAATGACTAAAATTACTAATAAACAAGGCTAATATAACATGAAATCACACTAAATGACCTATAGCACACCTTAATACATATATATTAGACCCATAAAACACCTAAAAATCAAATTTTTACCTATAGGGGTTCCAATTTGACCTATAGGGTCAAATTTGGTCAACATTTACCTTGATCAATCCATTTTGGATCTTTTTGTCCAACTCAACCTCATAACTTCCAACTCAATTTCTAATTTGACATTTTAGTAGGTGGTATAATATTGTGGTGTAGTTTTCTTAGCACCAAAGAGAGTTGTTCTGGCTTCTATTGCATGTCCAGAGGAGGGATATGCCATCATAAACTTATTGTAAGAGATTAAGGTGGGTTGGAGTGATGTGGAAGCCTTTTAGCAGCAAATAATTGTCATTTTTCTCAAAATTTGGTTTATCCTCATGGTAGTGCCTCTCCATTTATTTCCTCATTGCAAAGTCAAAAGTTTAATACCTAATTTTCCCTAATCTTTTTTTTATTAAAACTATGTTTAAAACCAATTAAATTCTATTTTATTTAAAGAGATTTTTTTTCTTTTAATAGTCTATTTTATTTTAATTTTTGGCCCTAAGTGAGATAAATCTTTCACTTGACAGTTCATAGTGGAAAGAAGAAGGGGTATTTTTTTCACTTTTGTTGACTTGAGGAGGTCAGTGGTTCCATTCCAATTCTAATGAGTGGATGGAAGGATTCCTTACTCCTTGTTTGGTCACATTTTTTTAAATTTCAAGTGCAAGTCATTAAATAGGTCATTAATGATGGGAAATATTATTAGCCATAACTTTTGATCAGTAAATCAGATTTGAGTGATGATTTTTTTTAAAGTGCTTTATTTTTCATTCCCATTCTATTGGTCCTATTTTCATTTTAAAGAAACTAAAGTTATAAAGTGCCATATTTAGGAAGGGTTGCCTGTACTATGGGATCTACTATCTACATTGTACTACTATGCCACTATTACACTTTGCATTATCTTGGATGCATTTTTGGTTGAGTCTACTATCTTTTGCATGTGATTTTTAGCTTTTTATTTTTTGGTATCTGATCTTTTTGAGTGTGTTTTTTTCATACATGATGTTTTTTTTGCCATTTGTCACACTCTTCCATCAATCTATGACATGATCTATACTAGTTTATGTATTATGACTTTGACACACTTGTAGTTTGTGTCATGTCTCCATCAAGACCCATTTATTAATGCCTTGCCTTCTTCTATGGAGACATCTTTACCACTCCCTTATTTTTGGAGAAACTCTCTTGATTGGTGATGGATTTTTTAACATGTCAACAATCTCCTTGTTTGAGCTATTCTAGTGAAGCCAAGTGTCTTCCTTATTTTCATTTTGTGTATGGGATATATTGTACTTGCACTAATTTATAAAGTGACATGGTTGGTTTTGTTGATTCAACCTTGTCTACCTTCATGCATTTATGTGCTCTATTCTGGGAACCTTTTTACTTCTTTAGTTGTTTGTCTCTTTCATCATCACTAGATCCATCTTCTTTGAGAGACCTCTATATTTTTGAAACCAATTTTTGGATAGTTGATAGTCTCCCATAGCTTGAAGTGTAGTTATTCTAATGAATCCTAGTTTCATCTTATCTTCTTCAACTATTTGATAGTCTCTTTTTAGCATGATATGGAGATATTATGGTTCATACAGTTTCATCTTATTCAGTGTTTGACTAGTGAATTTACACCACTCATATAGACCTTTTCCCTCCACTCTACCTATTTAGAATTATGGCAGAGGTGGGGGGGGGGGGGGGGGGGGGCGTGCATGCAATTTTTTTTTGATACTCCACACATTAAAAATTATGGGGGTATGGTGCAGATTCTACTTCTTTGGGTGTTGAGTGTTGCTTATACATGTAATACTCTTTTGTACTCTCAACACCACTAATAGTCTTCTTGATTGAAGCTATTCTGGTGAATCCCAGTGTCAATTATTTTTATGATCAAGTAATGGATTGAGGTGAGTCATGCACATTGAATTCATTTATGACTTTCAAGTACTTGGAGTGAAAACTACTTGAACATCATCTTTGGGGGGATTTATAGCTCTCTCTTCTTATTTTCTCTCTTTTAGGGGGGAGGAGTTTTTCCTATGGGTTTTCTCCTTTTTTCTCCACTTTATGAGAGTTATATGTATATTTTGCTCTTTTTTGAGTGTTTTTTGGATTCCTCCTTTGTATATGGGTATCTTATTCAAGAAATTTATTTTATAGAACCCATATGAGGATTTTTACTTAACTCCATGCCTTCTTGGTGATTCTTATAGTGACACTAGTGTGGTATCCCCACTAGTGACACTAGTGTGGCAGCCCCACTAATCTTTATGCTCACTTCTCACCATCTTGTTAGAGAATTTTCAAGTAATAATTCATCAAATTCATCATTATACCTAGTATTTTGAAGTGTAATGTTCATATTCAGTGATCCTCATAATCAACACCATTCCTACTTTCACTTGGAAATTATAATAACTCGATATTTATGTACTCTGACAAGATAGATTGGCATCCATAGGGACACATGGATTTACAATACATATTTTATTATACCCACCTAAAATAAAATTAAGAGGGGATGGGGTGTTGGTGTATGATATTAATTTCCTACTCTTTAGATTACTTAGGGGACATTTCATTGGATATGTTTATCCCACATTTATAAGGATGATGGGTTTCTAACTTACTTACACCTATATTAGGGAAGTTATTCCCACATACATGGGATGGTTAGGATTCTCCTATATTATACCTATTTTTACATATCTATTATAAATTATTTGATATATAATTCTAATGAAATAGTTGGTTTATTCTTGGTGTGTAATGTTGAAGTTTTCATGATTGTAGTAATGGTATCTTAGAGAGATCTCAGTCGAAGAGTTTTATTAACCCTTTCATGTCCTCACATCATCATGAATGTGGGATTATCTTTAAAAAAGGCCTAAAAGACACTTAAATAATCTAAATAACATGTGTATGGAAAATACTTTAAATGGAATAAAAATATACAATAACACCTACTTAAGCATAGATTAGGTAGGTATTAGAATTGGGTCCTAGCACAAAGGCTAGATGAGGTACCCAAGTACATAGAAATTCACCCTAGAGGAAGATGTCAGAGATATCTAAAAACCAATAAGGGTACATAAATTAAGATACTTGCTATAAGTGAAGGGTTTGGTGATTATATCAATAATTTATTCCATCATCTAGATATAGCGGAGATAAATGACTTGCTCATGGATGTGCTCCCAAATGAAATGCATGTGAATATTGATATGATTGGGCCATTGATGGACGACCAAATTAATTTAGATATATATTGTGCTTTGGTTGTCATAGAAGATGACTATTGGTCATTGAAATTAGATTCTAAACTCAATGAGAATCCTTTAAAGCCAAATAGCCTTAGTGGTAGCATTAGTATCTCCTTTGTATTCTACCTAATTATAAGACAATGTAACAACATTCTAATTCTTGCTTGACTAAATAATAATACTTGAACCAAGGGAGAAACTATAGCCTAAAGTATACTTATGATTCTAAATATTTCCAACCTAATTTGAATTTGTATACCTAATTAAATAAACATCGATGCCTACTCCATAGTTAATACTAAAACTATGAGTACCCTGAATGTAGTGGATAATATGTTTAGCTTCTTTTGAGTGCACCTAATAACATGTTGTTTCTTACTTGACCAACTAATAATACCTAAACCAAGGGAGAAACTATAGCTTAACATATACTTATGATTCTAAATATTGCTAGCCCAATCTAAATCTAAATACTTAATTAAGTCAACATCGATGCCCATTTCATAGTCAACCTAAGTGATTTAGTGTAAGTTATTTATCTAAAAGGATTGGTATAAATACAAGATAAACCTTCATTTATTCCTTACCTATCATAACCCAAAAAATACCTAAGGCAACTTATCAAAGCATTCAATAAAAATCATAATAAAGTAAAACTTCCCTATTTTCATATTAGTCATAGGGACAACACATTCATAGGTCTGAAGTACTAAACTAGCAACCCAAGAGGTATATTTTCCAATTTACAAGATAGGTCATAGTTGTACTTGGTTTTCACATATTCCATGATTCACACACAATCCAACATGTAGCAGAGAACTATATTAGTCTGAGTCCCTCCTTAGTGTATTGGCTATATAGGCAAAACTCATTGATAGAGGGTTATTTGGGGTTAGCTCAACACCATTTTTGCACTAACCCATTTCCTCCTAGGTCACTATGAATATTAATAACTAAGTTTTTTATAATTTAATGAGGAGTGATAGTCTATGATCTAGATCCCAAAGCATTAGAGTGAAGGCAAAGTAAACCCAAAATAATCCATATGGTTACATCCTTTTCTAGTAGATATTCTATACAGGACAAATCTATCAGGTTCAGATAGTAGTGTTGATGTAACCATCCTAGGTTAATGTTAATTTATACAACTCTATATATAGAATTTGATGATTGTTCAAAAATCATCTTCTAGTCTTATTCCTACCTATTCTAGATCTAGAACTGCATTAACATCAGAACCAACTAACTATATTGATTCTTTGTCATTTCCATATTTATCATAGTTGTACTTACTATTTTTATCCTATATTAGTTTAATGAATTTAACATATGTTATATCTGAGTATAGCATCTAATTGGCTTGTTTTAGATATAATCTAACATCCTTATGCCCTAGGTTATCTCTACCCCTCTAACCCCATATAAAACTAATCTAGATATTTTTAGGGTTAAATATTTGGTGAACCAAATTTGTATGGATGAAACAAAAATTGATTCTTAGGGTATTTAGTTATCTAAGGTTTTATATTACTTTACTTTTTCATTTCATGTTCATATTATTTTTCATACAACCTAGGCATAGCCCTAGATTAGGAGGTGTGCCTATTGAACACATTGAGCTTCCCATCCCACCACATAAGATGTCTCAAACTAATGATGGATATAATCATATGGATCATTATGATACCAATGTTGAGAATTAAAAACATATTGATGAGGTTATTATAAAAGAAGGTTCTAATAATGAAAATCATGAGTCTAATAAACCTAATGCACATGAATAAATAGATCACAAGCAAGTGAAATCTATTACATTTTTTGTGAGTGTATTAATTAAAACCTTGAAGATATTTATGAAATCCTAAAAACCATTTTAAAAACTAAGAATGTAAGAAGCATATATGACCAAACAGGTCCATCTATTATTCATACTATTAGAATTATGGGTCATCCCCTTATAAAAACAACCCTACCCATAAAAACATTATAACCTAATACATCTAATAGGGGTAAGAGATATGTATTTCAAATTTTATTTCCTAAAACTACTATTTCTACATATACCATGGGGATTAAAAATGTTTCAATTCAAATACCAGTTTCTATGCCTATTTAAACCATGATTACATCCCCTCTAGTGACTACTCAGCTTGTTAATATAAATCCAATGGGTCCATAAGTCAAACACTACTTCAAGTTATAATTACCTTATAGGAAAAGGTTAAACACATTGAAAAAAATGCTTTAAAGTCTCCTCATGATATTTATTCCCAAGATGTGTTACATAATCCTCTTTCACTTGAGATATCTTTACACCCTTTGCCAACTAGTTTTGTTGCACCTAAGTTCACCTTTTATGATGGCAAGGGTGATCCTAAACATCTTAAAACATTTTATGTATCATGATTTTATTATGCCTCTAATGATAAAATTTTGACCAAATTATTCCCAAGAACCCTTAAGGACTATGTTTTGAGGTGGTTATGTGATTTACCTCTAAAATCTATGAAAGCATTCTAATCTCTTGTAGATCAGGTTATAACACACTTTTATATGCATATTTATAAAAAAAAATCCTATTCTCAAATTTCCAAAATCAAACAAGGAAAAAATAAACCTATAAATGAATATGTCTTGAGGTGAAAGATAATGTTGGCTAAAATGACCTATCCTATGGTAGATAAGAGTTACAAGACATATTTAGTCAAAGTTTGCTTACTCATTTATATGAGTCCATTATTTTCAAGAAGTTCAAATATCTATGACTTATTCCATGTTGTATGGGACCATGAAATTAAGCTTATTTCATTTAATAATATAAAATATGTATAAATCACACTAGTTTCATCTACCTCTAATACCAAGTTTACAATCAAGCCAAGTTATAGGTAAAACCTCTTGAACCTAAAAAAGAAACAACCACCATGGTTATCATAGTTTTTCAGCATCTTAATAAACTTATCTTATCTAATGCACCAAGGAGACAATTTACATGCTTACATGAGTCTCTAATTTTATTACTCCCATGGTTAATAGAGTGTCATATTATATATCTCCCTCATCCTATAAAGGTTGATATGATTAGACCTCTACCCAAAGAATATGAAACAGATGCTTATTATGATTATCACTAGGGAACAAGACATTATAAAAACACATATTTTACCTTGAATCATAAGATCCAAGGCTTTATTGATGACCAACATATTATATTTTATGATCCCCCTAATGAATTAGGTTCATAACCTAGTGATCACCTAAAATAACAAATATTTATCAATACTTTGTAATACCATTCTAAGAAGGAACTAGAAATGTAAATGACATATAATGCACATCCTCTTCCATCACATTATGGGCACCAATTAGATGGGATTATTGGTAATTATACATGGCATATACCTCTTATGGTTAAACAACCCTATATTACATTCAATGACACTAAGATTAAGGATGATGACTCTGATCTTCATTCTTTATTCATTCAAGCATTCCTTGATCACCAACCTATACACAATGTTATGATTGATAATGATGCAATTGAAAATGTTTGAACCATGACATTACTTACATATTTGGGTTATAATCATCATGATTTGCATTCATCTACTAGATCAGTTAAAGCATTCAATGGGACATTGTAAAAGGTTATTCAAGATATTAACCTATCTTTATAGGCTAGTCTTACACATGTGGTTACTACCTTATTAGTTATATCTTCCATTAAAATATTTGATATGTTATTAAGAAGAACTTGGATCCATAGACTTTTATTATTACCTTCTACAATGCATGGATGTGTTAAATACATTTATGACAATCAGGTAATTATAGTTTCCATAATTCTATATTAACATCCTATTGAACAAGAAAAACTTATATCTAGGAAACTAACTATCCAACCTACTAAGATAATTTATCTCAAAAGGGTAAGAAATAAGCAAACCCCTTTACTAGGTGACCAATACTTGAGATACCATTACATTAGAGACATACAATGGATTCTAAGGAATCCTCATCTACTACACACCATATCTAGATATCCATAACACCTATATATGTTCTTATTCCCAATATTATGAATAAACCATAGATCACTCAATGATGGATTCCACAAACTCCTACCCTTATTCCTTATATTTCTACTTCACAACCTCAAAACCCTAATATACATACATAGAGCATCATAAATACTATATTGACATTTATTTCACCTATAAATTCTCCTTGAATACATCAAAATATTATTACACTAGGTTCATAATGGGGAGATATTTATGACCACCCTTTTGATGGGATCATAGGATAGTCTATTCCTTTTCAAATATTCCAAAATACTAAAAAAATAAAAAAAAAACATTTAAAAATACAAAAACACTTTCAGAACCAACATACTCTATTAAATCCTTCACATGTATGTGTTAGTTCCGTGTTAATGGATGGCATATCAATTACTCCTACATACACATGTGTGTTACATTTCTACATGAGTGTGATATACACATACACATATACATGATCTATTCCTACATGTCATATGGACATTGAGGGCATCCACTTCTATGATAATGATACTTTTAGGTTATATTATTCTATGGTCACTTAATATTATCATGTTTTGAGCTCATATATGTACTTACACATTCCTTTATCCATGATTATATATTTCAAAAGGTAACTGATCTACTATGCACTTGACATTTTTTCTAACACATTTGATCCATGGGATATGAGATGTTTATGTTTGTTATTTATTATTTCCTTTATGCACTTCCTTTTGTGTCTTACATTGCTATTGTCTTTCTTGTTTGAGCATTTGAATATGTTCCCTTGTTTGCACTATTTTACCTATGTATGCTTTCTTTGACATTTTAATTTGTCATTATTTGTTATATAAACATTTTAATATGTTATCCTTGTTATTGTGGATATTTCACTAAGTCATGACCTTTTGATTGTGAAACATTTGAACATGCCCCTTATTTTTTGTCTCCTTAGATAATTGCATTTTGACTTGTTTTAGAGTGCTCTTATGTATGTGCTTGATTTGATTATTGAGATTATACTATTATTATCTAATTATTGTAATAATATTGATCATGCATATTAGGCCTTCATGTGATCATGTTGTTATATGCACTTTAATTTTACATTTACCTTGACATGTCCTTCTATACGCTGCATGGTTCTATCAATATATTATATAATTTTCTTATCTTTTTGAGGTGAGGTAACTACTAATTTGTATTCTTTCCTCACCTCATAAGGGGGAATGTCATATAGGAATGGATTTCACACATTCATATATTTTAGATTCAATGGGGGCATGTCATATAGGCATGAATTCTACACATTCACATTTTTTAGATTCAGTGGAGACATACTTAAGAAGCATGTTCTCAACACTTATTCAGTATTCAACAAACCTAGATTCAGTGGGGGGCATGTTTTGGAAACATGTCCTCCACATTAGAAATTAATAAATTTTTTTATAGTTCTCCATGTATAGTGGGGGTGTGATTTAGAATAATGTTCTCCACACTTACATAGTTTTTGAATTAGCCAAAACACACAATTATATAATTCAGATTCATAGTTGTGGCAAAATTATGTACATTTATACCATTGTTACACACAATTTCATCATGAGACATAAATAAGTTGCATATGTTATACAATGTAAACCTAATATTAAAAATCCAAATCAGTTTTAGATTTAAAAACACTCTTAGGGTCTATCATCACCCACTAGGATGTGCTTTTATGGATTATATTTATCCAATCTACTATAGTAGTTGGTTCAATTTTAGTATAGTTGAGGTGATTAAATCACTAAATATTTCCAAGTTTTAAGGTTATAATTGATTGTATCATCCAAACTTACCAATTTGATATTAAGATTTGGCTTTGTTCACTCATGATCACTAATTTATAAGTATGATTAGGTTGTACAGTTGAGCTAATCTTAATAGTTAGGTGAAAACTCACCTTTTATCCAAGGTTGTGTGCATGTGCCTTCCAATCTCTCTATCTCTTTAGATATATTTACTTTCCAAATTTATATATATATATATATATATATTTGTCCTTTTAGTTTCATATCCTTACAATGATAAATCTTTCAAATCAACTTGAAAATAGGCAATGGGTTTACATTGGTACATAGGTGTACTCCTAAACCTTGCTCTTTTAATTTCAATACTTTCAATTTCAGATTATATGCACTGATTCTATATTATAACATGCTCTTGGTTGTAGGTTAGTCACCATAAAAGTACTAAATTTGGACTAAATCAAATTCAATGTGTTATATACACACCATGTATGCATTCATTTCCTTCAAACTAGTAATTTCATTAGTAGATTAAGGTGAGGAAACATAGATAATAATTATGGATTATATAGCACCTCAGTCTTGTATACTTAGCAAACTCAGACCTTGGTTATTCCTCTCAATTTTAGACCTTTTCAACTTTCATAAATATTAAAACTAATATATGTTGTGCCTTTTGGCCTATCTCTTGGTCCAACCAATATTATGTTGATGAACCAAACCTCATATCTTACCCATAATGTTTAAAACATACTTATCTTCCACCTCTACAAGTTGAGTCTATACCTACTTTCCTACTCCCTATACACTATCATCCTATATAGATACCTTTATCAACAAAAGTGTATTAATTTGATGTGTCTAATATCCTATATTCATCCAATTTAAAAATAAAACATACCCTATGGTTGGCCTAAGTCCTCTAATGCATGTTATTTATCTAAAGGGATTGATATAAATACAATATCAACCCTCATTCATTTATCACCTAGCATAACCTAGAAAACACTTGAGGAAACTTATCAGAGCATTCAATCAAGTACTCGATAAAGTAAAGCTTTCTTATTTTATACTATTTTCATATAAATCATAGGGACAACACATACACATGTCTAAATTACTAAAGAATTAATCCAAGAGCTATATTTTCCAAGTTACAAGCTAGGTCATTGTTGTATTTTGTTTTGCACATATATTATGATTCACACATAGGCCAACATGTAGAGTATAACTACATCAGTATAAGTCCCTCTTCAAAGTATTTTATATGTAGGTAGTACTCATTGATGTAGGGGTATTTGGGGTCAACTCAACATCATGTAAGCAATAATCCATTTTCCCCCAAGGTTAGTATGAAGATGAATAACTAAGTTTTTTGTAATTTCATGAGGAATGATAGTCTATGACCTAAATCCAAATGCTTTAGAGTGAATACAAAGACAAACCCAAAAACTTCTAAGTTTTCACATCCTTTTCCATTAGGTATTCTATATAGGACACCTACATTAGGTTTAGATAGTATTATCGATGTTATCATACTAGGTTGATGCTAGTGTTTGTATCTTTAGAAGAACTTAATATAGAATCTCATGGATATTATAAAATCATCTTCTACTCTATTTTCTACCTATTCTAGATTTAAAACTAAATTAGCATCAAAACTAGTTAAGTACATGCTTCTTTATCATTTACATATCTAACATATTTGTACTTACTATTTTTTTCCTAACATAATCTAATGAATTCAACATATATTATATCCAAGTTTAGCATCAATTGGCCTCATTTATAGATAGTTCACCATTCCTATGCCATAGGCTATCACTACCCCTTTAATCCTAAATAACACCAATTTAGTTTTTTTAGTTAAATAAATCTAAGGAGAAATCTTCCAAAAATATTTGCGGTTTCTCCATGTATATTTCCTCTTTCAGGTCACCATGAAGAAATGCACTCTTCACATTCATCTGATGAACATCTCAATGATGTCTTAAGGTAATGGTGAGAGTGAGTCAAATTTTGTTCATTTTGGAAACTAGGGTGAACGTCTTAGTATACTCAATGCTGGGTACCTGAGAAAAACCATTTTCTACCAAATGTGGTTTGAAATTATCTATGGATCCATTTAATACAAATTTTTATTGGTAGATCCACCTACATCAAATATGTTTTCTTCCCTTAGGAAGAAGGACTAAATCCCAATTTTTGTTCTTCTGTAAGGAATCATATTCCTCTTCCATAGTAGTATCCCATTTAGGAGTGCCTAATGCCTTATGAAATTATTGAGAATTAGAATTAGATGCAATGAAATCATGTGGGGCATTCTAAAATTATGAATGAGTTTGATTAGTGTCTGATGGATTTCAAACCCATTGGATAACAATTTATAATGTCTGTCTATCCCAAAGAGGACCAATTATCAAATATTCAAGACGTGAGTCCTCATCTTCTAAATATATTCTAGGAGGAGGAGGTAAGTCCTCATGACTAATCTCATCATCAGGTGGATCTAAAACAATAAAACTATCATAAAATCCCAATGCATCTAAGGAAGTGGGAGTGTCATGTGAAGAATCTGATGGACTCTCTTGAAAATGAACACTTATCTCAATTAACAACTCATGATTGGTGGGATGGATAATCCTATATCCCTTAACACCCTCAGGGTATCTAAAGAAGATGCAAGGCTAAATCTAAGGTTGCATTTCCTTACATTTCTTATTTAGAATAAGGGTCATATCAGGAGATATAAACACTTGGAATTTATTCACTATGGGTTTTTTACCACTCTAATATTTAAAAGGAGTGACTCCCTTTAATACTTTATGAGGAACTTAGTTCTATATATAACAACCATAGTTGATGACCTCAACCCAATACTAAGGTGAAATAGATGTAGAACATAAAATATAGTTGGTCATTTCCTTAAAGGATCTATTCTTACACTCTACAACACCATTCTGATGAGGCCTATATAGAATTTTATATTGTATTTCAATCCCATTTGATGTGAATAATTTCTCAAAATGGTTACTGACTTACTCACCACATTTTTTGGTGCATAAAACATTAATAGATTCACCTAAATATTTATCTACAAGTACCTTAAAGTATTAAAAATGATAAAAAAAATTAGATTTATCCTTTAAAAAGTACACCCAAGTATACCTCAAAAAATCATCAATGAAAGTATGTATTTAGTCATGTTTATGGAAATTTTTTAAAATGGACCAGTAATTCCACTATGAACTAGCTCCAATATCTATGTATCTCTTTGTGATTTTCCTTTATCATACTTCTCTTCAGAATGTTTACCAAGTATGAAACTTTGGAAGATGTCATTAAAAAAATTAACACATGGCAACCTTAAAATAATGTCATAATGACTGATTTTCTCTAGGTAGTGATAATTGAGATGGATGGATCGATCATGCCATAATTTAATCACCCCATATAAATGATTGAATAATGTAGTAGAGGGTTGACTAGGAGAAAAATGTGAGAAAGTATACAATCATGGATAGTGATTTACTTTCCCAAATGAAACTATGAATTCACTATCTTCTTCCATAATAACCATTGAATTAGGTGTGAACTCAAATCTATTTCCTAAATTGATATGAGTGATATGATAAATAGATAAAATATTGGTGGATAAAGAGGTAACACATATAAAACCATGAGATATCCCATCATTCACTTCAAAATATCCACTCCCACTAAATTCAATAGAATTATCATCATATAATAATATTTAAGGCATAAAACATGGATCCAATGATGATAACATGTCATGTGATGAAGCTATGTGGTATGATGCACCATAATCAATTATCCATGTGGAAGGCTAGGATGAACTAAAACAAGTTATTTGCCTTTATATTTTCTCTTTTTACTATATTTGGCCTCAAAATACTCTTTTGCCAATGGAATATGATATAATAATGAAGGACACTAATATTGTACTTATTGAGCATCTTTGTCAGTTGGTCAATCTACTTCTCAAGCATTTAGATTTATCATGCCCAAATTTCTTGTAGTAGGCACATGTTATTCATTATTTCTTGGATTTCTGATTTGAATATGACTCTTTTGATGTTTTTATATTAAAATTAGATTTCTTATCCTTTTTTACTCTAGGTTCTTCTTGTTATATTTCTTCTCCTTGCTACTACAATCCTTCTATTTTTCATAACTAATAATTAAGGCATGAAATTTAGATTACTTTAGTGTACCCATCTAAATAAACTTATCTTACTCATGATTCAAGTCAATATAAAATTCATCCAAGGATGGCATGGTCCATGTATATCCAAGGGCATGTTTGGTGGAATGTAAGGTAGAAATGAATACTAAATAGTTGGATCCCAATTTGGCAAGGATGGAAAGAATCAATTGATCATCATTTTTGTCAATGCTACATAGTTTTAACTAAAATCTAAGTGATTTAAACTTCATGAAAAAGTCTTGTATAGTATCAAAGTTATCTAGGATCAAAATGATGAGCTCATTATCCAACTCATGACCCTTCATTATGTTCTACTTCCCAAAGAATTTTTCCAATGTGGTCCAAAATTCATTAGGAATAGTTGCAAATTCAATATGAAAGAGCAAGTTGGGAGACATAGATAGACATAGTAAACCATAGGATTAATCAATTCTATTGTACCACTTCCCTTTCTCTACATCAATTTTCAGTTATTTTTTGTACCCATCATGATTTGGTGTAAACCTTTTGTAATCAAGAAGACTTGAACTTAGGTTTTCCACTTATGATAGTTGAACAGTGTAATAATTTAAACTTGACTCTGATCCATGGTGTAGAAAGAAGTATATGTTGAACTACATGTGTAAGAAAGATAATAATATGCAACCCCATATATATATATATATATATATATATATATATATATATATATATATGTATATGTATATGTATATGTATATGTATATATATATATGTATATATATATATATGTATGTATATATATATATATGTATATATATATATATATATATATATATATGTATATATATATATGTTGAACTACATGTGTAAGAAAGATAATAATATGCAACCCCATACACACACACACACACGTGTGTGTGTGTGTGTGTGTGTGTGTGTGTGTGTGTGTGTGTATGGGGTTGCATATTATTATCTTTCTTACACATGTAGTTCAACATATACTTCTTTCTAGGTTAAATTTTATAAGGCATGAAAATACCACTAATGTGTAGAGATAAAAAAAACTTGAACTTTAAAAAAAAGGTGCCTGAAAAGGAGTTGTCAACTGAAAGTTATAGAATTTTGAATGTTTCTTGCTCACAAAAAATAACAATCTCCACTTTGTAAAAAAATTGGGTGTGAAAATTTTTGGCCAACTTTAGTGATTAAAATTTAAGTCCCCTTGGGTTTAGATAAATTTTATGTGTGAAAAAAGTTTATCCTAACATTGTGAGGAAAATTTAATCCCCCTTAGGTTGGTTTTGACTAAATGATAATTTTTATTGTGACTAGGTGCTAAGGGCTAGGATGAGGGCACCTCCCTTGTATATTTATCCCTCTTGTGTAGTCATTAGGGTTTGGGATTACAACTATAGGTCAGAGTTCTTCCATTAAAGATGAAGACTATAGGTGTAGTCCATTTTTCTACTATCAGGATTTTGGACTAATTACATAGTCACAAGTTTTGATGTCATAGTTTTAAACTATAGGTGTAGTCTAAAGTTTTGCAATCGGGTTTATGATTGTTGGTGTAGTTTAGATTTTTATGTCAATTTTTTTAACTGTGTTCATAATCTACATGTATGGAATTAGGGTTTAAGCCTAAGATATCAATCTAAATGTCTAAAATTAGGATTTAGGGATACTAATGCAGTCAAAACTCATAGAAAGTGCAAACATGTGTGGAAACTTTGATTTATGCATGCAAGTACAAAATTTATGTCAAGCCTAGAAACTTTAGATCTGGTATGACTCTCCAAAATATACCAAAGGATCATTAAGGATCTCAAAAAACTAGAAAACCTCAGAAAGGATTTTGCCTTAAATACCATAGATAGTACAAATTTACATGAAATCACCAAAAAAGCCTAAAAACCCTCCAAAATGGCAAAAAAGAATATCATGAAACTAGGTCATGTTTATATCCAAACCTAAGGTTTTGACACCTTATGAATCAAGTACTATAAGACATTTTCATGAGAACCAAGATGAAATATGACTAGTAAGGTACACCTTTCTCTTATTCTTTTTTTGAACCTATATCATTAGAGGACCCTCGAAGAAGAGAAAAATCCAATAAAGAGTGTATCTTCAATATCTAGGTCAATGAATGGTATATCTATGACATGGAATATAAAGCTCAATATTTCATAATAGGAATAATGGCATTCATCTACTAGAAAATATCTACTACCATGATAGAGTGGGCCATAATTGAGGATCAGTCTGGATAAGATTGAATACATAAATAAATTATTTATATGTAGTAGTGAAATCAAACATGAGCGAGAAGAAGAAATTATATGACAATAGTAAATTGATCATTAAATCATTCATTACCCATAAAATATTTGGGAAGGTATATTATATACATGAAAGATAAACATGTCCTCACATCCTCATGAATGTGGTATTATCTTTCACAATGACCTAAAAGACACATAAGTAATCTAAATAACATGTGTAGCAAAAAACCATAAAATGGAGTAAAAACCTACACTAACAAAAAAAAATTCCAAAGTTGAAAATAAAAAGGGGAAATTTTACACCCTAATTCAAGAAATATTGAATCCTTATAAAGTTGAACCCTAAGGAATACCTAGGGTTTAATTATGTTTGAACAATAAATGGGTTCACCAAATGTTGTCTTAAATTGAATTAACATATAAATTAACCCTAATTTAGATAAATAGAATAAAATAATGTATATTTTTGTAAATGCACTTTTAAATAGTAAATTTAAGATAAATGACTGAAATGAATAAAAACAAACAATTAAAATCAAGCATAAATTATGAAATTGAAAAATGGACTTAGCTTTTTGATTCATATGATTAACTATGTTGACTAGAATAATGCATGAACAAAAAAATAGGATCAAACCTAGAATCTTCTCAAAATCTATATATGAGCTTACGCAATGACATGAACACTAAATAGGGAAGAGATAATTGGTCATTATTATCCTTTTTTTTTTTTGTTCAAAATAAGAAAAAAGGACACAATCACATGTGATAGTGGAAAATAATCATGTGTGTTCCAAGTTTATCATTGGAGATGTGCACAAGATCTATGGATAAATTTTGAAGTGAAAAAATTTAGTAAAGAATGAAATGTAAGCATAAAAAAATAAGGTCATTTGGATTGATCAGATCCTAATCAACCCCAAAATGATTGAACATTGCCTACATATCCAATACTCTGAGGAGGAAAACCAAGACCAATGTAGTTATCCCACCTAAGTGCTTCATTAAATTATGATCCTTAGACTATATGATTGCATATATAATAATTTTTTATACTTTATCATATGGGACTAGGGATGCATAAAACTATTTGAAACTTGGATAAGGATTGCTTTAGGTGTTTAGAACATGAATTAGGAAGAATAAAAAATTCTTGCTCAATGTGTAATTGTGTTAATAAGCCCATGAATAAACATAACCTAGTTGTTTAATAATTGATTTTAATGTGCCTTTATATCAATTTCAATGGGATGACCATATGATACAAAGCCTATAAACATGAAGGGTGACCCTAAGTAGGGATTTATTTCAAAATATGATTATTGGTGAGAAACATGTAGGAACATTGGATAGAGACAAGATCGATGGTCAGTGTTGTCCATGTCTATCATTCCTATCCCCTAAGGAAACATGTTGGATTTTGGGTATGTATTGAGGTATACAAATTCATAATTGTGTTTTTATCAATCATAACATTTATATGTGTGACAAATAATATTTTTAAGATAATATATGCCCTATTTTAGGCTAAGAATAGGGCGATGTTTCAAAATAGTTACTAATTAAGTGCACAAGTTAATTAAGGGTAAAAAGGGTAAACTATGCATGATCAAGTATTCATGAATATATTTAGGTTACTACATATACAAAGTAGGTAGATATAATAGCTCTCCAATGAATATAAAGCTACTATTTCTAGTGTATTATTGGGGTTATAATTTAATTAGTAAGGATGGCATGAGCTACATAAACTGATTCAATTAGATGCATCAATGAGCAAGAATTTAGATCCCATTGAGAATTGATGAGAGAATAAGGGTACACTAAGGCATCATCTGCAAAGCTACATTAACTACATAAGTATGATAATAACCATATGGCCTAAGATGTGTAAATAAATATATATTCCATATCTTAGTATATAGGAAAATTGAATGTCTTTATAGTTCTGATCTCATATATCTATATATATATATATATCTATATATATATATATATATATATATATATATATATATATATATATATAAGTTCCATCAAGTAGGTAGTTTATTCATTGGATTATCAAAGTCACTACATTCTATAGGTCTAGTGTGTGAGCCTTTATCATTTTATATGTAATATTTTTTTAGGCCTTTTTTATTGAATTAAATTAAATTTGTGTATACTTTATATAATTGATGATAGTTTCTATAGTTTTATTTGTCTACCATCTAGATTTTGTATTATTAATACAGTGCCATGTCCATATTCAAGTTGATTTTTTATCTTTTAAATTTTTTTAGTCTTGATCATGTTCAACTCCATTCTTGCATAATAAGTAGTTTAGGGTTTATATAGATAGGGTATCACCACTTCCTTTTGGTGTATCACCATCCCCACTTTTTAAAAATCTTTATCCCCTTTTCCCTTACAATTTTTTATTTTAATGTTTAACTTAAATAAAATAACACTAATTTAGGAAATAAAACTAGATGGCTCTAGAGGTATTCTATATGTATCAGTCCCACATTGAGTATACATCCCATGTTGTGACTATTGTCTAAACAAAATGAGAGGACTTAGTAAACCATTAACACTTATTGGCATATTCAATGGAATGGAATCTTAGTATGTTATAATCCTCTTGTTTGGAATAAAACTTTTTAAAGTTTTGGTGATAATATTAATGTTTCTTTTTGAAGCATAATTTTATCACCTAGTGACTCCTCTGCATAAGTAACCTAGACTTTTATCCTCAAAATCATAACCACCTATCCCACAAGAAGGATTGATATGATATATTTAGCTATAATAAGAGGTTATCTTTAATTATAGAAAATATCCCCAAGAAGAAGAAGAAGTAGTTATGTTAAAATATCTCCCTCTCCTTCACTTAGAAATGATCTCATTCCACAATCAAATCGAATTTTATTTTGCCTTGTATATATCTCCTTCCTCTAGAACTTATGGTCCAATAAAGGAACCATCATTTTGTAACATTTACCAAATGGAAGTCATCTCAATATTTATATATATAATCCTATGCCTAAGGTGGATTTTAATGCATTATATTATTTCACACTATAAACTTCTCTTACTTCCATTAAACATGTCAAAGATGTAGTGACATATAAGCCAAACTACTAGCTTCATCATTTAGAGGTAAATAACTTGACTAGTATAAAACTATGTTTATACATAGTATCATTACTTATGATGAGTTAGGGATCAATCTATATGAGAATTTTAAATAAAAATCTAATAAATTATCTCTTTTAGAATTGTTGACCACTATAATAAGGGTTCCCATTGAAAAATTATATAATTTTAACCTAATATTTGAAAATACATTGGATATAATTCTAGAGATATTTTTCACTTAAAATGATATGGCTTTCCTATACTATATTAGAGCCTTAGATTCAAATATCTCTAAGATGATTCAATCCATGGGAGGAACTACCTTACTAGGTGCCTATAACATTGTTATCAAGCGAAGAATAGTTTGATAAAAATCAAAAAGTTAGACTCTAGAACACCCATACCTTTATTTCTATAAATACACAATTATATATAATTACATGTTGCATTAAATAACTAGGATAAATCCAATATTTGCAAATATACCAAGTACTTCCTAGTATTCTAAGGAAATGTATGAACTTAGGTCTATTCCAAGAAATGTTTCACATGATGTAATAACTATCAAGAGAAAATGAGCCTAGAATTATCTAAGGCCTTATTAACCTTATAATAAATCTTTTAATTAGTGTACACACTCAAATTTAATAATTAAGTGCTTAAAAAAATTAATCCTTGCTTTCTTACCTTGTTTGGCTTATTCACCATTTTGTTAACTTACAATATCTATGAAAGCATTCAATATTACATTTATTGCTTTAAAATCACTAAAACATCACTTATGCATCCCTATTATGTTTGTAGAGTCATTTCAGACAAATCTAAATAGTCTATGTCCTTCTAGGATAGGAGTGCACCAAGTAGTCAGGGCCATAACTCAGCCTTGTCCACTAGTCTGGTCTTATCCCTTGCGCTCCAATGGTAACTTTTAAAATTTGAGATGTTTTTTATTATCCCTCCTATGTTTTTATCAAGGTTAGTTAACAAAAATATTCCAAATATTATTATATATAAGCATGTCATGGCCTCTCAAAGCATCATATAGAAATAATTTGGAGATTATACTGTACATTAAGTAAAAGAGCACTATTATTTCTAATTCTGATTTATTCTAACAACTATAGGATATGTTTAAATTCATTTTATTTCAGGACAAAGAAACTCATTTTAAATCATTCAAGCTAATATATCTATTTGCATTCATATAGTGAAGATCAAGATTCACACACACATCATATGAAGGAGAAATACATCAACCTTAGACCCTTTTGGGATATATAGGCAACACTCAAATTACACTAGGTTTTATGAGGATAAATTAGCTATTCCCATTTCCCAACTCCCTAATTTTTATTTGTTATATATTTGGTTTATTATGTAGGATCTAGTGTTTTGATTATATAGGTATTACGTACATCAAATCAGGACATAATAAATCAAAAAGTCATCTTAGATAGTTGTAGGTGCTCGCACAAAAATATCAATTACATAGTCAATTAAGACATGGTTGTAGTAAACAGTCAAGGCCATAGTGTGACCCTATCCTCCTAGTGTAGCCTTTTCCTAGTATAGTTTAAAATTTTACTTCTAGTTGTAACATTTTTAGGGATTATTACAATAAATTTTCATAAATAGTCCGTCTACATAGTTAATATAAATTTAGTTTGAGATAGGTTTTCATATTTATTTGTTAATTTACTATTTATATCTCATTTAAAATTTTATAAATTACTTTAATGTATAATTAGGTTATTTATATTATGTGTATCTAAATTTGTTTCAATAGTTTAAGTGTTTATTACATTTCATTGGTAAATAAAAAATAAATATAGAACCATTATGATAAACCTGTAACTTTATTTGAACTCTAATTATTTATTTATTTATGTCTTAGGATTTCATTTTTTTTGTAAATTCCTTAAACTAAAATAAATTAAACTTTGACTTTGGATATAAATTAGACACCATGAGTCAATCTTATTTGATTATGGATTTAATCTGACACTGAGTAAATTATACTATCACATTGGATAAATATGGCATTCAAGAATTTTATTTCAACCTCAAGTTGAAATTTTTTGATCACTATACACAAAAATATTTTGACTTTTATTTTTTATTTGATTGTTGCTTATTTTTAGAAACTATGTTCTCATGGTATTAAAATTGCTTAGTAACTATAATTATGGTATAAGTGGTGATATATTTTATGGACACAATGGTGTGAGGGTTACTACCCCAATATTCAAGCCATTTTATAAAATTAAACATGAATTTTAGTTTCCTTGTAGCTCACAATATATTATAAACACCTAGGGTCCCTTATTTATACCATATGAAGCCTCTTTTAACTATTTTATTAGTGATACATTTGAGAGGAGAGTGTCATCCATGGTATTTACTCTCATTTTACCCTCAAAGATGGGATAATGGGCTATAGGCATGGATTATCCTTTGTATCTATTGCTTTGAAATATTGGGATGAAACTAATATACAAATAAGAAAGTATAATTGAGATCCCACATAATCATTCAAACCCTTACCTAGATCACCTATTATACCTTTATTTTTATTTTTATTATATTTATAATACTTGCCTCTTTTGTAAATACAAGATTAATTGATATAAATAAGCATTTTATTTTTTGTATTCATTGTATTTAATTTCTTTGTATATAGCATGGATAGTCAATTCCAAAATGTTAATAATGTTCATCTTCTAGATAAGTTGTTCTCTAATAATGATATGCCTTTTACATATGATAATTAATGGAAAAATCAAAATAAGAAAAAAAAGTATGGAATAAGTGTATATTTATGATTATGATTTTGATGATATTGCAATAAATATATAATTTTATTTTAATGAAACTTTGGGAAATGATCCCATATAAAAAAATTCACCTCTAGTCTCTTTTTATAATTCACATTTGGATCCTACTTGGGATCCTCCTTTACCTTATTCCTCGACTAATAATATGTAACAAAAAGAGCATTATAAAGATGAATATTGTCTCTCTTAAATTTCCTCATACCATCAAAAAGGAGGAACCTTATCCTTGCACACCTAAATTATATTTCCACCATTTTAATGCACTTTATCACTTTCATACACATAAAATAAGTTTAAATAAGGATGACATTAATCTTTAAATAAATCATATTGCTCCTTCATTTGAAGTGCAAGTGACTACTAATAATAAGTATGTTATCTTTTCTCTTTTACAAATAGTGGATATTGATCTTACATGTCATTGCTCTTCCCCCTTATCAACCAAT
The DNA here is from genome assembly GCA_037957365.1 of Torreya grandis. NCBI lineage: Eukaryota > Viridiplantae > Streptophyta > Pinopsida > Cupressales > Taxaceae > Torreya > Torreya grandis. The sequence continues at coordinate 1,449,591 of JARHVA010002521.1, read as the reverse complement.
GAGGATGAAATTCATTCCTACTCTATTATCACATCACAAGCTATGATTAAAATTCATGACATTTATTCTAACACATCTTATGATATTGCCTCTACTTCCATTGCTTGCTTATCTTCACATGATGTTACTCTTGCACCACAATGATGATAATTCATATCTTACTAGTGATAGTTATTTTGATTAACAATAAGAAAATAACACACATATATCCAAGGAATCTTTTATATTTAATTTGAATATGTTGTCCCTCCACCTCCCACACCACCTCTTGATGGTGTTTCTATTCATATTTAATCAAAATTACCTAGGGTATGTTCTTGTGAAGACATTCAAGATCAAATCATTACTATGAGAAAATTAATAGAAGAGTTTCAAAATAAAAATCAATATTTTAGTTCAAATATAATATCACTTGAAAATAAAAACAAATATACAAACAATCTAGATTGTTCTCATGTCATTCATGTATTTACATCTTCATTTAGCTATCATATGCTTCAAAAACTTCAAAAAAGGCTAATAAGAGTCCAAGTGAGCTTCTAAGAGAAATGATTCAAAACAACTTGATTACATTACCTTATATGCCTCCTCTAAGAAGATCAAAATATTTTTGTGCATATCATAGAATGAATGGGCATCATATAGATATTTGTTTGGCTTTGAAGAATAAAATATTAAGTATCATTGATAATGGTGATCCTATAAAAGATAAATCAATAAAATAACCTAATTATATTGCATATCCTAATAAACAAATACAAAAAGAAAACAAATATAAAATATGGATACAAATATATTATTCATAACAAGAAAAGATTAAAAAAAATAGAACAAACAAGATGAAAAAATAAGATTAAAAAAAGGAACAATTACCAAAATAAAGTTGCAATAACAAATTCAAAATAAGCAAGAAATCACTTTTTTTAAATAGGTTTATCATGAAGGCATGTCCAAAAAAAAATTTATACAAATTATAATTATTAAATTATTATATCTTATTCATGAATACAATAAAATTATGGTTACTTTTTCTACTCAAGAAGTCAAAACAAATAGTACTTTCCTTCCTAGTATTTAAATAGTGACACGTGATCATTATCTAGATTAAAATAAGATGTAAGATACTATCAATGATGAAAATATTAAAATGAAACACAATGTCCATCAACCACATTTGATCTATGGTGAAGTGAATTTCTCATACATAGATACAAAACATAATCAAAATGACATGTTATAATTTCAAGCACAACATATGAAGTTAACTCTCTCTTATGGTGATGATTAAGTTGATGACTATGATCCTAATTCTAAAACATATTGTTATGATCCTAATGATATAGGGATTTTACATAGGAATTATTGGCCATTTTTCCTGTCAAGGCCAAATTCCAACACCTGTAATCAAAAAAATTGTCTTGGTACCATAAAAATCCTATTCAAATGGTCTTAACTGTGTATTTTTAGTCTAAAAGATATATTTTTGGTCTTAAAATGATAAAATCAGTATTAAAAATTTCATAAAATGAGTAAAATACCTTTTATCATATTCATATATATGACTTAGCCTTAGTCATAAAGTTTTATAATTTGAAAAGGTCATTTGATGCAAATTTAAGTCAAACAGGGCCTATTTTTAGCTCCCACATGACAAATTTGATTTACAAAAGCATGGAAAAGGTTTATTTATTTATTTTTGCATGTTAAATACCAATTTAATCCTTTTCATTCAATTATATTGGTAGTGTAAGACTAAAGTGAGAATAAAAAGCAAAGACAGAAGCTATTTTCAATCATTTTATAAAGAGTAATATGGATCCATACGAAATTTCATACACATGAGGTCTAATGTAGGAGTAGGACAACATGACAAAGATTATAGAATAGTTTAAAATAAATTAGATTTATTACATGACCAAAACTATTCATCTCCATATAATTGGCTAGTTTTCACATAAAAACTATCTTGCAGGTTTGATGATGGTATAGTTTGGAGAGAAAAGGTACAAGTCTAAAGTTTTGGGGGAAAAAAGTAGACTCATAGGGATTATTGATGGATTAATTGGTTATGTAATTGTTCTCTTATCCCTCATGAATCATCCATTTTAATTTAGGATAATTTCTATAGATTTTCATCTATGAAGGCAACTGGTTTTTTTAAATTTCTCTTCATCAAGGCAACATTTTAAGAAAATTCAAGTTTTTAGAGATTCTTTGGAACCTAATAAACCTTTACATGGCCCATTTTAGTAATTCTAAACACATTTGAAGGTAAAAAAAAATCTCACAAATATAAGGAGTGAAATTTTTAGTTTGGCATGCTTCTAAGGAGGAATTGTACGATCACGAAGAGAGAAGGCAACATCAAGTTTTCTTGAATTATTGTTTGCAAGGTGTCCTTCATATTTTTTGTGTTCTCTAAGAATTTTTTTAGAGGTTATAAAATTTTCCTATAAAAATGCCATCATTTTTATCTCAAATCATCTCAAAAGTCTTGTTTAACATTGATTAAGGTTGTTTAGCACATTTTGAGGTACTTCTCATAACACTAGGTTTCAAATTTAACTCCTTATCCTCCTTTAATGGCCTCCAAACTAATATAGGTGGTGGAGGGTATGTTTATGTTTGAATAAAATCCTTTAAGATGGTCTTAACATGATCCTAGTAATCTTTTTAACCTCCATATTGATCATCTCCATTACCACTATCATACCACTACCATTCTCACTATTCAAGCTTTATTCCACCCTCATTCAAGTTTTCCCATCCTCCATTCATGATCAACCACACTTCCACTCATATCCATTCCATGGTTTCATTACCAGAGAGATATAAAGGTTAATCAAAGACCATAACAAGCATGAAAAATAGGTATGAAGACCTTAAAGCATCAAACTACAATAAATAAGAAGTACTTACAATAAAACACCACAACCAAGGGTTGGTCATAATGGTGCAATGAGGAGAAAGGTGAGAGATATTCTTGAAGGCCTATCTAGATCAAGAAATCACTATCATGAAAAGGCAAGGGGATATAAGTAATAAAGATCATGAAAAAAAGGACATATGCACCAAGTAAACAACATATATAGTACAAGGATAGTGACCTACATCCATGATAACAATGGATAAGATCAAGACCAGGTTTAAGTCAGAGAAAGAACATGAAAGGAGAAGAGAAACTAGAGGTATAGTTTCAAAAGAGTGATAAATTTTGAATAAGATTTATAGGACTATTTGAGTTCCTCCAAAGCCTATAATAGTCATAATCTATATAGATGGTACATGTATCAGTCATCTATAGTGGTCAAGGTCATAGTTCTTGATTTGTTTTAACAAAATACGGAGATATGAGTGAAAGTAGGCCTTTATTTAATAAGAGATTCTTGATTTAGTATGACCTTATTGATGTCATAATAAATAAGGGTTAGTCATCAATAGGGACCTACAGTGCCTAAAAAGACACATACAAGCCTACTCTCAAGCCAAAACCTATAGTGAGTTTTGATTGAACTTTTCAAGGCTTAAAGAGACTATGTTGAAATTAATACATAGTTAAGTATGATCAATGAGATGCTTAGCCTATATATAGAGCTCAATAAGGAGTTTCCAAGTCAAATAAGGCTTTAGAATCATAGTAACACTTAACTATAGCCACTCAAGAAGCTACTAACAACCAAGAGGGTCACAATATTGCTTTTGAGGGAGACTTCCATGGTGAAACCACTTTAAAAAGGTTATTATCTTATAAGATGATCATCATACAAAGGGTGGATATATTTTAAAATAATTAAAACCATAAAATAGGGCTTAATAAGTGGAATTGGTACTCTATAGACATTAAAAAGGGAGACCTACATCATGCTTTGAGCATCTATAGCCAAGTAACTAAATATGGAAAATGGAGACCTTGTAGAGAGTATAAACCACTTAAAATATAGTATGAGGTTAAATAAATCATTGTGATATGGTGATGACTCATAAATACCTTGTGTGGTTAATAACATCATTACTCCATAGCCCTAATCGATAAAACTAGCATAGTCAAGTGAAGGTCAAGCATAGTCAAGTACATGTTGATGTAATGGCATGAATTAGTCATGATATTCCAAGGAGAATTAGGTAAATATTAGTACCAAGGGAATTTCAAAGTAAGGGTCATATGATTGATAAAAACTCTATATATTCATAAATGGATATGTCACTTATAGTATCTTAAATTCAAACCCTCTTTTAAGTTGGCAAGTGATATTGAGAACATAGTAGTGCATTGAATCCTCTTGGTCATGAAGGAGTCATTAAGTTAATGAGTGATTGGTATATTAAAAGACATAATGATGGACCTAAGATATACCTTATAATCATAATGTAGTCAAAAATACACCTACAACCATAAGAACATATAAGTATTTTAGCACTAACATAGTCATGTTCTAATCATGAAGGAAGATGAAAACACAGTGGTCTCTAAGGAAGTAATATTATCAAGAGAATAATTCATGAGAACCAAGGAGTATGAGCCTATAATATCATGATAAAGGGTGATCCAAGGAAGAGGACAATCATTAAAATCTATCAAACCCTACAGTCATGAGAATATAATCATCTTTCAAGACTAGTTCAAGTGACTTGAGGGTTAGTGGTCTCTATAGGAGATATCTAATGTAAATAATAAGTCAAGGCAGTGATTATGCTAACATTAAGAGGTCATATATCTCCAGTATTACGTATAGTCTAAGTCAACTATCACTACCTATAACCAATAGTAGCAATCCTCACATAGTCATCTAGTTTCAAGCATAACTCAAGAATTTTGGAGTAGGAGGTGGAATCATGTGAGAATTTATATGAAAATTAATGAAAAATTGCAATTATAAATTCCCTTATCAAAACTACTTAAGCATTTCCAAGATTAAAATGAGATAGTACTAATATGTTGTATGGAAGGTGATTATGTAGAGGCCTAAAATTTTATATTAAGGAGACATGAAGGTTGAAGAAGTTTTTAAAATAGTATGAAATCACTACAAGGGTAATTTAATGAGATTTTAAAAACATATTAATCATTTTTAGGTTCAATCTAAGGTGAAAATAAGAGAAATGTAATCAAGTACATTGCTCAGTCAATGCATAAGAGGTAATTTTGAGAAAGTTTTAGGGTTTTTTAGCACCTACACATGGATTAAGACTTGAAATTTGGTAAAAATAGTAATAATTACTTGGGGAAGCTTATATATCATTATAAAGAACATTTCATAAGTTGAATCACCCATTTTTTTGACACAGTCATCTTATGTCCATTCAGGGTCACCATTGGAGTAAGTAGGCGTATTAGGGTGTTTAAGGTGTGTTAAAAGGGTTGGATATTCATTGTAATATTTTATAATAATGGGAAGATGTTTTTAAGTCTTCATAATACCTTTTAATAATGTTAAAACTCCAATTTATATGCAAACCATTCCCTTGAGGAATAAAATAAACAATCAAGACTATAACACTAAAAGGCATTTTTTGACGTATCAAGCAAGATGACACATACATAGTTATTTGATGTCATGGTAAATTTACCATGATGATTATTTAAATTAGGGAGAAGCAATTGAGAATTTATATTGATCCAAGAGGATAAATTCACATTCTATAGTTCCAAACATCCTTTCAATCCACTTGATCAAATGCTCATATATTTCCCTACGTGAAGAGTTTGGATAAATGATATTAGCATAATTTGAGGAACAATATGAAATTAAAATTCATGAAAAATTGAGGTTGGTTGTGGGGTTGTGATTTATGAATAATCTTTAAGAACATAAGCATGTCTAAAATGCTTACAAACCCTACAAGCAAATTTCCTTTACATGGTATCTTTTCATACCTTTTGCATGGGAACCCAATATTCTTAGGGAAGTTGAGGGGGAATGTATAATACACATTAATGTAAATAAGTTTGGATTTTTAGGTATATGCCTTATGAATCATCATTAAGAAGATTCAGCTCCAAAACCCTCCCAAACCCTCATAGTAACCAGTATTGAGAAAAGTTGATTTTATTACCATCAATACCTCATGCATAAACTTGAGACCTATTCAAACATCAAGTAAACTCAGATAGGGTCCCATAAATTCTAATTTTTTAATGAAATTATATGGATCAGGGTAGAAATTAGGTTTTATGGATTAAAAAAATGAAGAATGAGGTACAAGTTAGTTTACATGAAATCTAGTCCATTGATGTTGAATCCTAAGACTTGATATTCATCCTTAAATCATAAATTGGTCAGAAATATATCTATAAGTGCTCCTATGAGCTCATCCAAAACAACCACTCTATGCAAAAATGAGGTAAAACTGACCTAGTTAGCCATAATGACTTAGTGACAAGAGTTTCTTCATCAAGAACACATATATCATGGTGTGAGGAGTTGTTACATGTCTAATATTCATTTTATTTATATGTTTCATGGTTTTGTTTCAAGTTCTAATGGATTTCAAATGCAAAGAGTAGGCTACTAGCCATAATTAGCCTAGTATGCGTATTTGAGTAATCAATCAAAGTGAAATTAGCATTGAAGGACTAATCAAGGAGTTAATAATGAGTTTCCATCCCACTTATGTATTTTTAAAGTGGAGATATCATGTATGTTTCATCCTTAAATTGTCTTTTCATGCAAAGGAGAGAATAAGAAGCATTTATCTTATCTTAAGGACCTATTATTCTAGTTGACTAATTATCATGCATATTCCTTGATTTTCATAAAAAAAAAAGGAATTCAAGAAATTTAAACTCACTTAAAATTGGATTTATAAACCAATTTGTGGTATATAAAGAATGAAAATAAGTTTTAGAAACTCAAAAGGGACCCAACACCTTTATAACGCCAAAAGGAGGAGCATGCAAGGCTTTTAACATAAAATAGACTTATTAAAGACTATTGATATCAATTTTCATTTCAATTTTGACTTAAAATAAAGTTAATATAACCTTCCATTACATCTTGTATTCCAATGCCTTTGATTTCTATTCTTTTGACACTTCTATATATTGAGGCTTTAAAGGCAATTTTTAGGATCCCTCTCTTAGGCATGATCTAACTCTACCAAGATTGAGATTTGTAACGTTGTGAGATAAGTAAAATGGTTGTTTTCGTATTTCCATATTCAGGTATAGTGTGTTTATGTTAGTTTATTTTAACATGTGGTAGTATTTTCTCCCTTGTCAGGCCCTGATCTCACCTAGCTACTAGTATGCTAACTTATGCAGGTCATGTTCAGTGTTTGATGTCATTTGAATAAACTAATAGTGGATATAATTGAATATTTAGTGCCTTGAATCAAGTATATTCCATTATTTACCTAATTATTTAATTATCTGATCAAACCTCTATATGAAATATTGATACAAAGGAGTAATTTAGAGTTCTAGATTTAGTTATTTGCTTGTCTTATTAGTGTTTTAGGAGCCCAAATAGAGTGGATGAACTAGAAATATATATTTATCACCAATATTAGAATTATATTTCTCTTTTAGTATCTCTCTAACCCTTTTCATACCAAAATTACAGTAGGTTTTAATAGCAGTGAGAAAATCGATACATCAGAGGAGCTAGCCTCATCAAAACTAGAGGTATAGTCTGAGTTCAGGTGTCCCACACCTTCGATCCTTCCAATGTTATTCTACATGTGAAGGAGTTTAAAATCAATCTATTAGCCTTCAAGTAGGGTTTGATATAGGTTTCTAATAGTTATGGCATACCTGGTGAGACACAGATTTAGCCATTAGAGTACAAATTTATAGCATATTAATCTTTAGAAGTAGTTTCCAATTTTATTATGGTCCTTATCTCATAGGTAAAATGCAAGTTTTATTTAAAATTTAGTTTTTTTTCATGTGTTTCTAGGCTATGTCAGCTTATAGAGAATAATTCTACCATTCATCTCCTTATCAGCAGTTCTAATATGATCCTCATGACCCATATCAACCCTACCATGATTCATAACAACCTTATGATGAGCCTAACCAACCATATCTAGAGCCTTATAAATAATATGAAAGCTCATACTAGTCTTATAACAACTCTCATGAATCTTGGTATCTTCCTGATCAGCCTAATCAAGTCCTAAAACAATCCATCTCAAGATTTAAAGAAACCCTATTTGGATATTATAAATAGATGGTAAGTATAAATAATCAAAATATATATGGATAGGATATTTCCAAGCATGAAATTAAAAGAATGAAAGTTAATTTTTAGGTTAAATAAGTATGTGCATCTTTCATAAAACAAGGTCACTCAAAGTCTAGTCCTGATATTCTAGACATAGGTGGTCTAATTTTAAGCATTAAAGAGAGGTTGGTGGTTTATGAGAAGCACTAGGGTCATCACAAACAACATGTTACTATAGATATACCATTTTATCTTCATGAATGTCAAACCAATGTTGATAATAGCTCAAAATTACATTCAGACTTTGCCTAGATTTTTGACTTAGAAGTCTATCCAAGAGAGACCTCAGAAGGTTGAAGACATATGTTTTATAGAGTCTAATTTTAAAATTACACAACATATCATACATAAACCTTCATATTAAATTTTTTATGGAGACATCTCTAATCATTTGGTCTATGATTTTGAGGCTAATTTAGCCAAGCAAGATAAGCTAGAGTTTGAGTGGATAGATGAGATGCCAATATTTACTAAAGATGAAGATGAAACAATTAAAATTGATCAAGAAATTTCATATGATTCCATAAAAACATTGGAAATGTTTGATCAACATGTTTCAAATGGTAAGGATACTAATGAACTCCATGTCTTTCAAGTGATCAGGAAGATATGACCTTTTGGGATGACTTAGAGGGTTTTTGTTCAAACTTTGATAGTCGATCTCCACCTCATATGGAGATTGAGGAATGTATTTTAAAGAATACTATTGTATTTTTTCATCAAGAAGAGATTAATGACATATTTCATCCATTTTTTAAAACCTGTCAAGAATTTGAAAATCCTAAGAAGTCACTACCTCAAATAGAGCATAATGAAGACACCAATCCAAGCATTTTAGTTGAGTTGCCAATACAATCATTGAATGATAATGTGAAAAATTAAGATCAGAATATTAATGAAGAATAATTGGAATTATTGATGCAATAAATAAGAATTTTAGAGGAGGATTATTGGGTCTTGGATCTATATCTTCAATCCATGTACTTAAGAATGGAAGTAGGAGCCATAGCTACATCATCATGAATACATGAAGATCCAAAATCTCTTATCTAAAAGAAGAATCTATTAAGAGATGTAAAACATGTTTAAAAGTTATCTTATGGAAAAAATAGCTTTCCATTTGACCCTGGAGGAAATATTTTTAATTCAGGTTAGTTGTTTTAGGTTTGTCTTATTTTAATAAGCGATTAGTTAAAGCAATAGTTTGCTTCCCTTCTATTGTGTTTGTCTTGTTTTCCTATTTATATAGGTTATTTTTCCTTGATTCTTAGTTTAATTATTGTTTCCTTTCAGTAATTTTGTTGTCACATTCAAAATAGGTGTTATAAATCCCAAAAGAGTCTGTTTGGCGTCCATAGAGTCATCAAGTCAAGATGTTATTCTTTAGAATATCATTATCATTTCAAATCTAGTGAGTTATTTTTAACCATTAGGCTGGTCATCCCATATGAATTACCAAAAATATTGGCCATTTTTCCTATCAAGGCCAAATTCTAACCCCTGTTATCAAAAATTTTGTATTGGTACCATAAAAAGCCTATTCAAGTGGTCTAAACCATGTATTTTTAGCCTAAAAGGGAAATTTTTTTTCTTAAAAGGATAAAATTAGTATTAAAAAAGGTCATAAAATGATTCAAATACATTTTACCATAATCATATGTATGACTTAACCTTATTCATAAAGTTTTATAACTTGAAAAGGTCATTTGATGCAAATTTAAGTAAAAAAGGACCTATTTTTAACTCCCACATGCCAAATTTGGTTTCTAAAAGCATAGAAAAGGTTTATTTTATTTTTTTTCATTTTAAATACCCATGTACTCCTATTCATGCACTTATATTGATGATGGAAGACTAAAGTGAATATAAAAAGTAAAGAAAGAATATATTTTCATTCATTTTACAAAGAATAATATAGATCCATACATTATTGCATACACTTGAGGTCTGAATCAAGATTAGGAGGAGATCAAAAATATTTAAAAATATTTTCATGGAAATTGTATATAGTACAAGCCCAAAATTGATCATCTCTAGACAATTGGATAGTTTGCATATAGAGATTGCCTTATAGGTTTGATGATGGTACATATTCGAGAGAGAAGGTACATGGCTAATTTTTTGGGTAAATAAAGTAGACATATAGGTATTATTGATAGATTAAGTGGTTTTTAAATTGGTCTCTTCTCCCTCATGAATCATCCATTTTAAGTTAGGGTAATTTTAGTAGTTTTGCATCCATGAAAGTAATCAGTTTTCTTCAATTTCTCTTCACCAGGGTAACATTTCAAGAAAATTAAAGTTTTTAGAGATTATTTGGAACCTAATACACCTTTATATGGACTATTTAATTCCTTTTACACATATTTTAATGTCAAAAAAATCACACAAAGATAAGGAGTGCAATCTGTAGTTTGGCATGCTTTTAAGGAGGAATTGTATGGTCATGGAGAGAGAAGGCAACATCAAGTTTTCTTGAATTATTTCTTGTAGGGTCCCCTTCATGTTTTTTGTGTTCTCCATGTAAATTTTTAGATTTTATCCAAGTTTCATATAAAAATACCATCAGTGTGCTCTCAAAACATCTTAAAATTCTTGTTTAGCATTGATTAAGGTTGTTTAGTATATTTTGAGGTACTTAGTATAGTACTAGGTTTCAAATTCAACTCCTTATTCTCCTTCAATGGCCTCCAAACTAATATAAGTAGTGGAGGGCATGGTTGTGTTTGAATATAAACCTTAAATATGGTATTAGCATGCTCTTAGTACTCCTTTTCACCTCCATTTTGATCATCTCCATTACCACTATCATACCACTACCATTCTCACTATTCAAGTTTTGTTCCACCCTCATTCAATTTTTCCCATCCTTAATTCATGGTCAGCCACCCTTCCACTCATTTCCATTCCATGGTTTCATTACCAAAAAGATCCAAGGGTTGATCAAAGATGATCACAAGCATGAAAAGAATATATGTAGACCTTGAAGCATCAAAGTATAGTCAATAAGAAGCACTTATAGTAGAACACCACATCCAAGGGTTGGTCATAAAGGTGCAATGAGGAGAAAGGTGAGAGATACCTTCTTGAAGGCCTATTAAAATCAATAAATAATTTTCATAAGAAGTAAATGGGATAAAATTCATTAATATTATGAATAAGAGGACATATATACTAAGAAAATAACATATAAAACATAAAGACACTGACCTATAACCATGATAGCAGTGGATAAGATCAAGACCAAGTCTAAGTTAGATAAAGAACATGAAAGGAAAAGAGAAACTCAAGGTCTAGTTTCAAAGGAGTGACAAAATTTTAATAAGAATTAGAGGATTATTTGAGTTCCTTTAAAGCCTATAATATTCATAATCCATATATATGGTACATGTAGTAGTCATCTATAGTAATCAAGGTCATAGTTCTTAACTTGTTTTGACCAGACATGGATATATAAGTGAAAGTAAGACTTTATCCAATAAGAGGTTATTTTTTTATTATGACCTTATTTTTGTCATAATAAATAATGTATAGTCATCAATAGGGACCTATAGTGATTAAAAAGACACCTATAGGCCTACTCTTAGGCCAAAACCTATAGTAAGTTTTGATTGAACTCTTCAAGGCTTAAGGAGACTATGTTGAAATTAATACATAGTTAAGTATGAATAGTGAGATTATTAGCCTATAGATAGAGATAAATAAGGAATTAAAAATTCAAATAAGGATTGAAAAGCATAGTAACACTCAACTACAACCACTTAAGAAGCACTAAGAGCCAAGAGGGTCATAATATTGCTTTTGAGGGAGATTTCCATGGTGAAACCACTTCAAGAAGGTTATTGTCTTGTAAGATGATCATCATAAAAATTTTATATATATTTTAACATAGTTATATCCTTAAAACAAGGATTAAAAATAGGAAATGGTACCCTAAAACCATCAAAAATGGAGACCTGCAACAAACTTTGAGCATCTACAACCAAGTAATTAAATATGGCAAATGGAGACCTTGTAGAGAGCATAAACCACTTCAAGGATAGTATGAGGTTGAAGACATAATTTTTACATGTTCATGACTCATAAATAAAAATTTTGGTCAATAAAATCATTACTCCACAACCCTAGTTTGCACAACTAGCACAGTTAAGTGAAGGTCAAGCACAGTCAAGTACATGTTGATGTAATGGCATGAAGTAGTCATGATATTTCAAGGAGAAGTAGTTAAATATTAGTACCAATATAATTTCAAATTAAGGGTCATATGATTCATGGAAAAATTATATATTCATAAAGTGAGAGGTCACCTATAGTCTCTTAAGTTCAAACCCTCTTTCAAGTTGTCAAGTGATATTGATAACATAATAGTATATTGAAGCCTTTTGGTCATGAAGGGATAATTTAGTTAATAAATTATTAATATAATAAAAGGAGTCATTATGTACCTAATTCCTAATTACATTATAATTTAATCAAAAGGACACATAAAACCATAAGAGCATATAAGTATTTTAACACTAACATAGTCATATTCTATGCATGAAAGAAGATGAAAAACACAGTGGTCTCTAAGGAAGTAATATGATCAAAAGAATAATTCATGGGAACAAAGAATAAGTATTAGCCTTGAATATAATGATAAAGGGTGGTATAAGGAAGAGTATATCCATTGAACTCTATCAAACCCTATAGTCATGAGAATACAATCATCCTTCAAGACTAGTTCATGTGACTTGAGGGTTGGTGGTCTCTATAGGAGATATTTACTAAAAATAATATGTCAAGGTAATGATTATTATAACATTAATATTTCATGGAGCTCCAAGTATTATCTATATTCAAAGTCAACTATCACTACCTACAACCAATAGTAACAATCCTCACATAGTCATCTACTTTCAAGCATAAATCAAAAATTTAGGAGTAGGAGGTGGATTCATGTGAGAATTTATATAAAAATAGATGAAAAATTGACATTATAAATACCTTGATAAAAAATACTTAATAATTTCAAATATTATAATGAGATAGTACTAATCTATTGTACGGATGGTGACTATGTAGAGGCCTAAAATCTTATATTGAGGAGACATGAAGGTTGAAGAAGTTAGAAAAATAATATGAAATAATTTAAAGGGGAATTTCATGATATTTTAAAAACATATTCATCATGTTTAGGCTCATTTAAGGTGAAAATAAGAGAAACATAGTCAAGTACATTGTTCAATCAATGCATAATAGGTAATTTTGAGAGAGTTATGGGGTTTTTTGGCACCTACACATGGAATTAAGAATTTAAATTTGGTAAACATGGTAATAATTAATTTATTAATCTTATATATCACTATAAATACCATTTAACAAGTGGTATTTCCCTTTATGTTAACACAGTCATTAGCATGTCCATTCAGGGTCACTATTGGAGTAGGCAGGCTTCTTTAGGACTTTAAGGTGTGTTAGAAGGGTTGTAAATTTAGTTTAATGTTTTATAATAATTTTATTATGTTTTTAGGCCTTCATAAGACCTTTAAATAATTTTAAAACTCTATTTATATGCAAACCATGCCCTTGAGGGCTAAAATAAGCAAGTAGGCGTATAACACCAAAAGGCATTTTTTGACCTATCAAGCAAGATGAAACCTAAAAAATTAAGATCAGAATATTAATGAAGAATAATTGGAATTATTGATGCAATAAATAAGAATTTTAGAGGAGGATTATTGGGTCTTGGATCTATATCTTCAATCCATGTACTTAAGAATGGAAGTAGGAGCCATAGCTACATCATCATGAATACATGAAGATCCAAAATCTCTTATCTAAAAGAAGAATCTATTAAGAGATGTAAAACATGTTTAAAAGTTATATTATGGAAAAAATAGCTTTCCATTTGACCCTGGAGGAAATATTTTTAATTCAGGTTAGTTGTTTTAGGTTTGTCTTATTTTAATAAGCGATTAGTTAAAGCAATAGTTTGCTTCCCTTCTATTGTGTTTGTCTTGTTTTCCTATTTATATAGGTTATTTTTCCTTGATTCTTAGTTTAATTATTGTTTCCTTTCAGTATTTTTGTTGTCACATTCAAAATAGGTGTTATAAATCCCAAAAGAGTCTGTTTGACGTCCATAGAGTCATCAAGTCAAGATGTTATTCTTTAGAATATCATTATCATTTCAAATCTAGTGAGTTATTTTTAACCATTAGGCTGGTCATCCCATATGAATTACCAAAAATATTGGCCATTTTTCCTATGAGCTCATCCAAAACAACCACTCTATGCAAAAATGAGGTAAAACTGACCTAGTTAGCCATAATGACTGAGTGACAAGAGTTTCTTCATCAAGAACACATATATCATGGTGTGAGGAGTTGTTACATGTCTAATATTCATTTTATTTATATGTTTCATGGTTTTGTTTCAATTTCTAATGGATTTCAAATGCAAAGAGTAGGCTACTAGCCATAATTAGCCTAGTATGCCTATTTGAGTAATCAATCAAAGTGAAATTAGCATTGAAGGACTAATCAAGGAGTTAATAATGAGTTTCCATCCCACTTATATATTTTTAAAGTGGAGATATCATGTATGTTTCATCCTTAAATTGTCTTTTCATGCAAAGGAGAGAATAAGAAGCATTTATCTTATCTTAAGGACCTATTATTCTAGTTGACTAATTATCATGCATATTCCTTGATTTTCATAAAAAAAAAGGAATTCAAGAAATTTAAACTCACTTAAAATTGGATTTATAAACCAATTTTTGGTATATAAAGAATGAAAATAAGTTTTAGAAACTCAAAAGGGACCCAACACCTTTATAACGCCAAAAGGAGGAGCATGCAAGGCTTTTAACATAAAATAGACTTATTAAAGACTATTGATATCAATTTTCATTTCAATTTTGACTTAAAATAAAGTTAATATAACCTTCCATTACATCTTGTATTCCAATGCCTTTGATTTCTATTCTTTTGACACTTCTATATATTGAGGCTTTAAAGGCAATTTTTAGGATCCCTCTCTTAGGCATGATCTAACTCTACCAAGATTGAGATTTGTAACGTTGTGAGATAAGTAAAATGGTTGTTTTCGTATTTACATATTCAGGTATAGTGTGTTTATGTTAGTTTATTTTAACATGTGGTAGTATTTTCTCCCTTGTCAGGCCCTGATCTCACCTAGCTACTAGTATGCTAACTTATGCAGGTCATGTTCAGTGTTTGATGTCATTTGACTAAACTAATAGTGGATATAATTGAATATTTAGTGCCTTGAATCAAGCATATTCCATTATTTACCTAATTATTTAATTATCTGATCAAACCTCTATATGAAATATTGATACAAAGGAGTAATTTAGAGTTCTAGATTTAGTTATTTGCTTGTCTTATTAGTGTTTTAGGAGCCCAAATAGAGTGGATGAACTAGAAATATATATTTATCACCAATATTAGAATTATATTTCCATTTTAGTATCTCTCTAACCCTTTTCATACCAAAATTACAGTAGGTTTTAATAGCAGTGAGAAAATCGATACATCAGAGGAGCTAGCCTCATCAAAACTAGAGGTATAGTCTGAGTTCAGGTGTCCCACACCTTCGATCCTTCCAATGTTATTCTACATGTGAAGGAGTTTAAAATCAATCTATTAGCCTTAAAGTAGGGTTTGATATAGGTTTCTAATAGTTATGGCATACCTGGTGAGACACAGATTTAGCCATTAGAGTACAAATTTATAGCATATTAATCTTCAGAAGTAGTTTCCAATTTTCTTATGGTCCTTATCTCATAGGTAAAATGCAAGTTTTATTTAAAATTTAGTTTTTTTTCATGTGTTTCTAGGCTATGTCAGCTTATAGAGAATAATTCTACCATTCATCTCCTTATCAGCAGTTCTAATATGATCCTCATGACCCATATCAACCCTACCATGATTCATAACAACCTTATGATGAGCCTAACCAACCATATCTAGAGCCTTATAAATAATATGAAAGCTCATACTAGTCTTATAACAACTCTCATGAATCTTGGTATCTTCCTGATCAGCCTAATCAAGTCCTAAAACAATCCATCTCAAGATTTAAAGAAACCCTATTTGGATATTATAAATAGATGGTAAGTATAAATAATCAAAATATATATGGATAGGATATTTCCAAGCATGAAATTAAAAGAATGAAAGTTAATTTTTAGGTTAAATAAGTATGTGCATCTTTCATAAAACAAGGTCACTCAAAGTCTAGTGCTGATATTCTAGACATAGGTGGTCTAATTTTAAGCATTAAAGAGAGGTTGGTGGTTTATGAGAAGCACTAGGGTCATCACAAACAACATGTTACTATAGATATACCATTTTATCTTCATGAATGTCAAACCAATGTTGATAATAGCTCAAAATTACATTCAGACTTTGCCTAGATTTTTGACTTAGAAGTCTATCCAAGAGAGACCTCAGAAGGTTGAAGACATATGTTTTATAGAGTCTAATTTTAAAATTACACAACATATCATACATAAACCTTCATATTAAATTTTTTATGGAGACATCTCTAATCATTTGGTCTATGATTTTGAGGCTAATTTAGCCAAGCAAGATAAGCTAGAGTTTGAGTGGATAGATGAGATGCCAATATTTACTAAAGATGAAGATGAAACAATTAAAATTGATCAAGAAATTTCATATGATTCCATAAAAAAATTGGAAATGTTTGATCAACATGTTTCAAATGGTAAGGATACTAATGAACTCCATGTCTTTCAAGTGATCAGGAAGATATGACCTTTTGGGATGACTTAGAGGGTTTTTGTTCAAACTTTGATAGTCAATCTCCACCTCATATGGAGATTGAGGAATGTATTTTAAAGAATACTATTGTATTTTTTCATCAAGAAGAGATTAATGACATATTTCATCCATTTTTTAAAACCTGTCAAGAATTTGAAAATCCTAAGAAGTCACTACCTCAAATAGAGCATAATGAAGACACCAATCCAAGCATTTTAGTTGAGTTGCCAATACAATCATTGAATGATAATGTGAAAAATTAAGATCAGAATATTAATGAAGAATAATTGGAATTATTGATGCAATAAATAAGAATTTTAGAGGAGGATTATTGGGTCTTGGATCTATATCTTCAATCCATGTACTTAAGAATGGAAGTAGGAGCCATAGCTACATCATCATGAATACATGAAGATCCAAAATCTCTTATCTAAAAGAAGAATCTATTAAGAGATGTAAAACATGTTTAAAAGTTATATTATGGAAAAAATAACTTTCCATTTGACCCTGGAGGAAATATTTTTAATTCAGGTTAGTTGTTTTAGGTTTGTCTTATTTTAATAAGCGATTAGTTAAAGCAATAGTTTGCTTCCCTTCTATTGTGTTTGTCTTGTTTTCCTATTTATATAGGTTATTTTTCCTTGATTCTTAGTTTAATTATTGTTTCCTTTCAGTATTTTTGTTGTCACATTCAAAATAGGTGTTATAAATCCCAAAAGAGTCTGTTTGACGTCCATAGAGTCATCAAGTCAAGATGTTATTCTTTAGAATATCATTATCATTTCAAATCTAGTGAGTTATTTTTAACCATTAGGCTGGTCATACCATATGAATTACCAAAAATATTGGCCATTTTTCCTATCAAGGCCAAATTCTAACCCCTGTTATCAAAAATTTTGTATTGGTGCCATAAAAAGCCTATTCAAGTGGTCTAAACCATGTATTTTTAGCCTAAAAGGGAAATTTTTGTTCTTAAAAGGATAAAATTAGTATTAAAAAAGGTCATAAAATGATTCAAATACATTTTACCATAATCATATGTATGACTTAACCTTATTCATAAAGTTTTATAACTTGAAAAGGTCATTTGATGCAAATTTAAGTAAAAAAGGACCTATTTTTAACTCCCACATGCCAAATTTGGTTTCTAAAAGCATAGAAAAGGTTTATTTATTTATTTTTCATTTTAAATACCCATGTACTCCTATTCATGCACTTATATTGATGATGTAAGACTAAAGTGAATATAAAAAGTAAAGAAAGAATATATTTTCATTCATTTTACAAAGAATAATATAGATCCATACATTATTGCATACACTTGAGGTCTGAATCAAGATTAGGAGGAGATCAAAAATATTTAAAAATATTTTCATGGAAATTGTATATAGTACAAGCCCAAAATTGATCATCTCTAGACAATTGGATAGTTTGCATATAGAGATTGCCTTATAGGTTTGATGATGGTACATATTCGAGAGAGAAGGTACATGGCTAATTTTTTGGGTAAATAAAGTAGACATATAGGTATTATTGATAGATTAAGTGGTTTTTAAATTGGTCTCTTCTCCCTCATGAATCATCCATTTTAAGTTAGGGTAATTTTAGTAGTTTTGCATCCATGAAAGTAATCAGTTTTCTTCAATTTCTCTTCACCAGGGTAACATTTCAAGAAAATTAAAGTTTTTAGAGATTATTTGGAACCTAATACACCTTTATATGGACTATTTAATTCCTTTTACACATATTTTAATGTCAAAAAAATCACACAAAGATAAGGAGTGCAATCTGTAGTTTGGCATGCTTTTAAGGAGGAATTGTATGGTCATGGAGAGAGAAGGCAACATCAAGTTTTCTTGAATTATTTCTTGTAGGGTCCCCTTCATGTTTTTTGTGTTCTCCATGTAAATTTTTAGATTTTATCCAAGTTTCATATAAAAATACCATCAGTGTGCTCTCAAAACATCTTAAAATTCTTGTTTAGCATTGATTAAGGTTGTTTAGTATATTTTGAGGTACTTAGTATAGTACTAGGTTTCAAATTCAACTCCTTATTCTCCTTCAATGGCCTCCAAACTAATATAAGTAGTGGAGGGCATGGTTGTGTTTGAATATAAACCTTAAATATGGTATTAGCATGCTCTTAGTACTCCTTTTCACCTCCATTTTGATCATCTCCATTACCACTATCATACCACTACCATTCTCACTATTCAAGTTTTGTTCCACCCTCATTCAATTTTTCCCATCCTTAATTCATGGTCAGCCACCCTTCCACTCATTTCCATTCCATGGTTTCATTACCAAAAAGATCCAAGGGTTGATCAAAGATGATCACAAGCATGAAAAGAATATATGTAGACCTTGAAGCATCAAAGTATAGTCAATAAGAAGCACTTATAGTAGAACACCACATCCAAGGGTTGGTCATAAAGGTGCAATGAGGAGAAAGGTGAGAGATACCTTCTTGAAGGCCTATTAAAATCAATAAATAATTTTCATAAGAAGTAAAGGGGATAAAATTCATTAATATTATGAATAAGAGGACATATATACTAAGAAAATAACATATAAAACATAAAGACACTGACCTATAACCATGATAGCAGTGGATAAGATCAAGACCAAGTCTAAGTTAGATAAAGAACATGAAAGGAAAAGAGAAACTCAAGGTCTAGTATCAAAGGAGTGACAAAATTTTAATAAGACTTAGAGGATTATTTGAGTTCCTTTAAAGCCTATAATATTCATAATCCATATATATGGTACATGTAGTAGTCATCTATAGTAATCAAGGTCATAGTTCTTAACTTGTTTTGACCAGACATGGATATATAAGTGAAAGTAAGACTTTATCCAATAAGAGGTTATTTTTTTATTATGACCTTATTTTTGTCATAATAAATAATGTATAGTCATCAATAGGGACCTATAGTGATTAAAAAGACACCTATAGGCCTACTCTTAGGCCAAAACCTATAGTAAGTTTTGATTGAACTCTTCAAGGCTTAAGGAGACTATGTTGAAATTAATACATAGTTAAGTATGAATAGTGAGATTATTAGCCTATAGATAGAGATAAATAAGGAATTAAAAATTCAAATAAGGATTGAAAAGCATAGTAACACTCAACTACAACCACTTAAGAAGCACTAAGAGCCAAGAGGGTCATAATATTGCTTTTGAGGGAGATTTCCATGGTGAAACCACTTCAAGAAGGTTATTGTCTTGTAAGATGATCATCATAAAAATTTTATATATATTTTAACATAGTTATATCCTTAAAACAAGGATTAAAAATAGGAAATGGTACCCTAAAACCATCAAAAATGGAGACCTGCAACAAACTTTGAGCATCTACAACCAAGTAATTAAATATGGCAAATGGAGACCTTGTAGAGAGCATAAACCACTTCAAGGATAGTATGAGGTTGAAGACATAATTTTTACATGTTCATGACTCATAAATAAAAATTTTGGTCAATAAAATCATTACTCCACAACCCTAGTTTGCACAGCTAGCACAGTCAAGTGAAGGTCAAGCACAGTCAAGTACATGTTGATGTAATGGCATGAAGTAGTCATGATATTTCAAGGAGAAGTAGTTAAATATTAGTACCAATATAATTTCAAATTAAGGGTCATATGATTCATGGAAAAATTATATATTCATAAAGTGAGAGGTCACCTATAGTCTCTTAAGTTCAAACCCTCTTTCAAGTTGTCAAGTGATATTGATAACATAATAGTATATTGAAGCCTTTTGGTCATGAAGGGATAATTTAGTTAATAAATTATTAATATAATAAAAGGCATCATTATGTACCTAATTCCTAATTACATTATAATTTAATCAAAAGGACACATAAAACCATAAGAGCATATAAGTATTTTAACACTAACATAGTCATATTCTATGCATGAAAGAAGATGAAAAACACAGTGGTCTCTAAGGAAGTAATATGATCAAAAGAATAATTCATGGGAACAAAGAATAAGTATTAGCCTTGAATATAATGATAAAGGGTGGTATAAGGAAGAGTATATCCATTGAACTCTATCAAACCCTATAGTCATGAGAATACAATCATCCTTCAAGACTAGTTCATGTGACTTGAGGGTTGGTGGTCTCTATAGGAGATATTTACTAAAAATAATATGTCAAGGTAATGATTATTATAACATTAATATTTCATGGAGCTCCAAGTATTATCTATAGTCAAAGTCAACTATCACTACCTACAACCAATAGTAACAATCCTCACATAGTCATCTACTTTCAAGCATAAGTCAAAAATTTAGGAGTAGGAGGTGGATTCATGTGAGAATTTATATAAAAATAGATGAAAAGTTGACATTATAAATACCTTGATAAAAAATACTTAATAATTTCAAATATTATAATGAGATAGTACTAATCTATTGTACGGATGGTGACTATGTAGAGGCCTAAAATCTTATATTGAGGAGACATGAAGGTTGAAGAAGTTAGAAAAATAATATGAAATAATTTAAAGGGGAATTTCATGATATTTTAAAAACATATTCATCATGTTTAGGCTCATTTAAGGTGAAAATAAGAGAAACATAGTCAAGTACATTGTTCAATCAATGCATAATAGGTAATTTTGAGAGAGTTATGGGGTTTTTTGGCACCTACACATGGAATTAAGAATTTAAATTTGGTAAACATGGTAATAATTAATTTATTAATCTTATATATCACTATAAATACCATTTAACAAGTGGTATTTCCCTTTATGTTAACACAGTCATTAGCATGTCCATTCAGGGTCACTATTGGAGTAGGCAGGCTTCTTTAGGACTTTAAGGTGTGTTAGAAGGGTTGTAAATTTAGTTTAATGTTTTATAATAATTTTATTATGTTTTTAGGCCTTCATAAGACCTTTAAATAATTTTAAAACTCTAATTTATATGCAAACCATGCCCTTGAGGGCTAAAATAAGCAAGTAGGCGTATAACACCAAAAGGCATTTTTTGACCTATCAAGCAAGATGAAACCTAAAAAATTATTTTATGATATGGTATATGCAAAATTATTATTATTTAAATAATAGATAATAAATTTAGGAGTCGGATTCATCTAAGAGGAGAAATTTAAATTCTACAATTCTAGACACCCTTTCAAGCCATCTGATCAAACACTCGTATCTTTCACCATGTGAAGAGTTTGGCCAAAAAATATTAGAATGATTTTATTAAAAATATAAAATTATAATTAATTAATAATTTAGGTTGGTTGAGGGGTTGTGATTTATGAACACTAGCTAAGAGTGTAAGCATGTCTAGAATGCTTGTAAACCCTACAGGTAAATTTCCTTTACATGGTATCTATTCATACCTTTTACATGGGAAATAAATATTCTCAAGGAATTTGAGTGGATATGTATAATAAAAATTAAATTCAATAATTTTGTATTTGGAGGATTTTACCTTATGGATCATCATGAAGAAGATTCGGCTCCAAAACCCTCCCTAAACCTCATAGTGACCAGTTTTGAGAAAAGTTAGTTTTATTGCCATCAAAACCTTATGGATCAACCCAAAAAATATTAAAACATCAATTAAATTCAGATCAATTCCCATAAATTCTAATTTTTTTAATGGAATTATATGACTCAAGGCATAAATTAGGGTTCTTAGAGAAAAAAGAATGAAAATGAGGTACAAAGTAGTTTACATGAAATAAAATCCATGGATGTTGAATACTAAGAATTTTTATTCATCCTAAAATCATAATTTGGTCATAAATATTCCTTTAATTGACCCTAACATCTCATCCAAAATAACCACTCTGTAGGAAAATGAGGCAAATTTGACTTAGTCAACCATAATGACTGAGTAGCAAGAGTTTATTCATCAAGAACACCTACCTCATGGTGTGAGGAGTTGTTAAAAGTATAAAATTCATTTTATTTTCAGGTTTCATGGTTTTCTTACAATTTATAATGGATTTAAAATGCAAAGAGTAATCTACTAGGCCTAATTAGCCTAGTAGGCCTATTTGAGCAATCACTCAAAGTGAAATTGGCATTGAAGGACTAATCAAGGAGTTCATATTGAGTTTACACACCACTTATATATTTTTAAATTTTAAATATCATTCATGTTTCATCCTTTAAGCTCAATTTCATGTAAAGGATATAATAAGAAATAATTATCTTATTTAAAGACCTATTCCTCTAGTTGACTAGTTGGCTAATTATCATGCATATTCCTTGATTTTCATGCAAAATAAGGAATTCAAGAAATTTAAACTCACTTAAAAGTGTATTTATCAACCAATTTATGGTGTATATGTCATGTAAAGAAGTTTTATTAACTCAAAAGGGACCTACCACATTTCCAACACCAAAAAGAGGAGCATGCAAGGCTTTTGACATAAAAGAGATTTATTAAATACTATTGATATCAATTTGTATTTCAAGTTTGACTTGAAAGGAAGTTTATTTAACCTTATATTCCATATTGTATGCCAATATCTTTGATTTATATTATTTTGACACTTTTATATATTGAGGCTTTGAAGCTAATTTTTAGGATCCCTCTCTTGGGCATGATCTAACTCTACCAAGATTGAGCTTTGTAACCTTGTGAGATAATAAAATGATTGTTTTCATATTTCCATATTCTAGTATATTATATTTATGTTAGTTGATTTGAATATGTGGTAGTATTTTCTCCCTTGTCAGGTCCTAATCTCACCTGGCTACTAGTATGCTAACTTATGCAGGTCGTGTTCAGTGTTTGATGTCATTTGATTGAGTTAATAGTGGATATAATTGACTAGTTAGTGCCTTGAATCAAGTCTATTCAATCATTTCCCTCATTTTTTAATCATATAACTATACCAAGATAGAGATTTTTAACCTTTTGAGATAATAAAATGATTGTTTTTAGATTTCCATATTATGTTATAATGTGTTTATGTTAGTTGATTTGAACATGTGTTATTATTTTCTCCCTTGTCAAGTCCTGATCTCACCTAGCTACTAGTATGCTAACTTATACATGTCATTTTAAGTGTTTTATGTCATTTGATTTAGTTAAGAGTGGATATAATTGACTAGTTAGTTCCATGAATCAAGCCTATTCCATCATTTCCCTCATGTTTTAATCATCTAATGAAACCTCTTTATGAAATACTGATCCATAGGATTAATTTGGAGTTTTAGATTTAGTTATTTGCTTATCTTATCAATGTTTTAGGATCTCAAATAAAGTGGATGAACCAGCAATATAGGTGTATCACCAATTGTAGAATTAGATTTCCCTTTCAGTATCTCTCTAACCCTTTTCATCCTAAAATTATAGTAGGTTTTAGTAGCAGTGAGCAAAGTGATACATCAAAGGAGCTAACATCATCAAAACTAGAGGTCTGGTCTAGGTTTAGGTGTCCCACACCTCAAATCATTCCAATATTAGTCTAGGTGTGAAGGAGTTTCAAAAACATCTATCAACATTTAAGTAGGGTGTTATCTAGGTTACTAGAAGGCATCCCATTTATGAGATCTATGGATTATAAGTTTACATATTCTCTTTTGGACATAGTTTATGTTAATCACACACTTATACTAAGAGGGGGTGCTGAATCAATATAAGTTAATATTTTACTTAATAAAACTTAATAACCATAATAACACCATTCACACAAGATAACACAATTAAGAGACAATATTTACAGAGAACCCTTTCTAGGAATAAAACCACATTATAAAATTATCTTATAAAATTTTTAGGCACCAACCTATAGGAGACACCAATCCATACTATACAAAGATTTTTTAGGCACCAACCTATTAGAGACACCAATCCCTATCACTAAGCACCAAATCAATAAGAGACACCAATATCTTTAATATGAGGCACCAACCTCTCTAATATGAGGCACCAACCTCTTCAATATGAGGCATCAATATCTAACTCAACAAATTCTTATCTTCTTAAGAATAAATCTCCTTAAAAATTTGCCTTGAGTGATCTTATAATATTTTCTTCTCAAATTTATTGGTCTTTTTATGATGTATCTTATATTCTCCACACTTAAAACTATGCTTTCATTAGACTAATTTTACATTTTTTATGTTTTTTGAATTTACTCCCATCTCATCTTATTTATATACCATTTCATGTGCCTCTTTACCCAAGATAGGTGATCCTTCAAAGGGGGTCGGCCTCATTAAAACACATTTAATTTATTCTCAAATTGCCCAAGAGGGGAAACTCTATGAAGAGAGATATCTTCTTCCAAGGTGGCACTGATTAAGGCAAGGGTCAACCAATATATATCAATGACAATAATCTTTCCAATAATCTTATTCATATGCCTTTCACATGCTTACATGAAAAGAAATAACTAAAGAAAGAATGTTGGAACCTACTAATATGTGTCTGCCTTAAAGGAAAGGACTTTTTAAATTTGTCCTTATTATATTTTTGAGGAGTGATTTTTTTATATGGGACTTGATTCTATTTTTTATTTTTGATAGGTTTTTTGAGAACATTTTATCTTTTCCTAATTTGCCTTCTTTGGTGGTTCTTTGTGATTTTTCTTTGTTAGCTATCTAATTTTATTTATATCCAAGACTAGTCTTTATAAATGGTGACCTCTGACCATTTATTGTATCATCTAAGATCTCGGCAATCTTCTCAAATTTGAGGCTTCTATTCAACTTAGTGGTTGTTTTCTCTAGGTCTTTCCTCAAGGAAATAATTTTTGACTCTAGCCTCTCATAATTTTCTTCCTTTTTGTTTAATTATATTATCACCTCCTCTTAAATCCTTTTTACTTATTCAAGTTGAATCTTGAGGTTGATGAGCATATTTTTCTATTCATCAATACTTCATGACATTTTTTATTTAGACTCACAGTCCTCTTGAAGTTGTAATTTTTATTTCAAGTTCTTCTTAAATTTCTTGATTTCACTTATGGTACAAATGAGTTATTCTTCCAAATCTACTTTTTCGTCTATTTTGGCATTCTCTTCCCCTTATGAATCCTTTTCTTCATTTTATTTGTCTTCACTTTCCAAGATATCATCTTTTTTTCTATTGCCATGAATAAGATCTCTTCTATATTACTAGTGGAGATACTCTCTTTGGATGAACTACTTTCCTCTTTAGAATAGAGGCTTTTGTTGTGATTGTGAAAGCTTTTATTTTTATCATCACTATTTTCTACCTTTCCATGATTTAGACATTTAAAAAGAAACTTACCTTTGTACTTTGCATATCCTTTCTTCAGTATCCTCACAAAATGAGCTTTTTCTTCATCTAATTCATTTTTAAAACTATCAATTGGCTTAGTCTATTTATTTTTAATTTTATTTGAGGCTTTGAATTCTACCTCTCATTTAAATGATTTCTCCTTTTCAGTCCTCATTTCATATGCCATGAGGACCCCATGTAATTCATCCATCATTAGATTATATATATTTTTCATTTATTTGATGGTAGAGACTTTGGCATCAAATATCAAGGGAATAGACCTTAATAATTTTTGTATGATCATTTCATCTTCAACCTTTTCTTCGAGACCTATAATAGTGTTAATGATTTCATCCATGTGAAGTAGATAGGCCAGAATATTTTCTTCATCCTCCATCTTCAAACTTTTGAATTGTCTTCTATGTGTTTGAAGCTTATATTTATTAACTTTTTCAACTACTTCATATATTTTCTTAATTTTATGCCAAATTTGTTTTACCAATTTATAATTCATCACCTTGACAAACTTTAATTCTGATAGACCACACAAGATTGCATTCATATCTTTTGCATTATTCTCACTAGCCTTCTTTTCAGCCTGATCTATTGGTGGAGATGATGGAGTAATATAACCATTCACTACTAATTGAAAAATATTAAAGATAAGAGACATTAAATATTTTCTCATACTTATGCTCCAAAATGCATAGTTTATTCCATCAAATAATGTAGCTTTATTTAAGGAAAATCCTTCTTGAACAACCATGTGTTCTCTTGAGATCTAACTTATAATGTTTAGACTATTTTCAAAGGAACCTAATCTAATACCAATTATTAATCACACACTTATACTAATATGGGGGGGGAGGGGGGAGGGGGGGGTGAATCAGTATAATTTAATATTTTACTTAATAAAACTTAACCATAATAACACCATTCACACAAGATAACACAATTAAGAAAAAATATTTATGTGGAAACTCTTTCTAAAAATAAAATCAATTTATAAAATTATATTACAAAATTTTTAGGCACCAACTTACTGGAGACACCAATCCACACTATACAAAGATTTTGTAGGCACCAACCTACTAGAGACACTAATCCCCATCACTGAGCACCAACTCAATAAGAGACATTAGTCTCTTTACTATGAGGCACCAACCTCTCCAATATGAGGCACCAACCTCTTCAATATGAGGTACCAACCTCTTCAATATGAGGCACCAACCTCTAACTCAATAAAGTCTTGTCTTATTGAGAATAAATCTCCTTCAAATTTTGACTTGAGTGATATTCTAATATTTTATTCTCCTCATATCTACTAGTGTTTGTATGATTTGTCTTCTATTCTCCACACTCAAAAATATGATTTTATTGGACTCATTTTAAACTTTTTTGCTTATCAAATTTATTCCCATCCCATCTTCTTTATGTACCATTTCATGTGCCTCTTTACCCAAGAGAGGCAATCTTTTAAATGGAATCGACCTCATTAAAACACAGTTAATGTATTTATAAATCCCCCAAGAGGGTCAAATACATAAAGTGAGACATATTATTCTAAGTTGGTGATGATCAAGGTAAGGCTGAGCCAATATATATCAATGACAACAATCTCATTCATATGCCTTTGACATCAATATATTGCCAACAATTTATTTACTTTTAATTCCTTGCTACTTCTTCTATCTAAACTTTCAAACATTTTTTATACTTTGGATTTGCTTTCACTTTAGGCACTTTCCATTTTAATTTTTAAACTAA
This sequence comes from Torreya grandis, assembly GCA_037957365.1. Taxonomy (NCBI): domain Eukaryota; kingdom Viridiplantae; phylum Streptophyta; class Pinopsida; order Cupressales; family Taxaceae; genus Torreya; species Torreya grandis. Next base: position 1,421,582 of record JARHVA010002521.1, on the reverse strand, counting down.
TTTTAACAATATAAAAAAACTATCTTAGAGTGATTCCAATGTTCATTCTTTATGGAAATCCACTTGTTACTATGGAATATATATCATATTATGGCTACACAATCAAATATATCTACTTATACATTCAATATGAGCATGCATATTATTTCACCCATTGGGAGAATGATAATTTTGATCTACATAATCATGATTCAAATCTCCATACATTGGGGCTATATTCCTTGCATTCTTTTCTTGTCAATGATTTATCACCTTGTTGTGGATTGTCTGAATCCCTCCTACTTATTTTATATTTGAACCCTTTATTCTTGGTAATTTTTCAAATATCTTAATTTTAAATATTTCAAAAAGTATAAAAAATAAAATATTACAAAATTTTTAGAAAAACATTCATATATGTGAAAAATACAAAAAAATATGTATTTTTAAAAATTGAAAACTAGGACCTACAAACAATTTCAAATATTGATAGCTTACCTCTTTACATATGTTATTTATTTAATGTTAATTAGATAGTATATTTCACTTTTTAATACTAAATTATTTTTCATGAGATATGTGAGTGTGATACAAGACATACTATTACATGGTTTTTCAATGTTTGGTTTCCCTTATTACCTAAAAACCTTGCTAAGTTGGATGCATTTGTTTGTTCTCTATGAACACTTCAATAGGTTGTAAATATCCAAAAATTATCTACCATGTTGAGCTATATATCATAAAAATGTTTTGATAATCACTCACATTTTACATTTTGTTACATGAATATGTTAATTGCTAATAATGAAATTAATACATAAGGTTGATGCAAACTAGTCTCATTTGCATTATGCTTCTTTTAAAAATTCTTACTTTCTTGAATGATAAGTTAGGACTTGCTTGTTCATTTTGTGTGGCCCTTGGCCTTTTGTGTGAAACATATACATGTTTTTAATTGTATTGAATCATAATTCCATTCATGTGTGACCCTTTCCCTTATGTGTTTATGTGACATTCACATGTCCCTTATATGTGGCTTTTGGGCCTTATGTGTGACATTCTATATGAATTGTGTGACATTAATTTTATGTTCATTAATTTTTACTATGGTGATATGATTCCTATCATGAATTATGTCTTTTTATAACCTTTTTCCATGATTCATATCATGCACATGTTGCTTATGTGCTTCAATACTATATCTATCTAACATGTTTCATATGAAAATTCAATGTTATATTCAATACTATGATGAAATACAATTCAAATTTTCAAAATTTTATTACATGATCACATATTTCACATATTATAAATTTTTATTTTGATATTAATGAATTACAAGATACGTCTCTCATCTCAAAAGCGGGGTAACACAATGGGCTAATATTGATAATTCAAGTCCTCATGAGCAATAAAACCTAGATTTATGATAGTTTATAGTTTTTATAATCACAACATGATTCAAAAAAATTAGATTATAAGGGAATCTAACATGCATTCACACTCATTCCTATAGATAATTTAATACATGTTCACATATACTTGATACATATGCCTGGGCATCTAAAAAACAAGTACAAGTGAAATTTTTCAAAAGTTACAAGTTCAAATGGAATTCAATATCAATTTAATATAGATAGGGGGGAATGATACTCATTCATGTTCATGTTTCTACATGGAAAATTCAAATTTCACTTTTTTAATCTTCAAAATTTTCAAAGTTTTAAATAAAATATAGATCCATCTACAATAATGTGATTTGTTTCATTTTTAAAGTGTATCGTGTTATATTTTATTGACACTCAATGTCTATGGCTGAACTTTAGTGAGCCACATTTGTTGGGTCCACCCTCTTATCCTACCATGTTTGAGTTTAGTGACACTCAATGTGTATGGTGAAATGTAGTGAACCACATTTAGTGGTTCCATTATTCAATTATTATACAAGATTAATATATTAAAGTTGAAGCATATAATCTTTCCAACTCAAGGTATTTTAAAGGTTTTAAAAATTGAGATTTGATCACTCTCAATTCTCCATAGGTTTAACATTTCTATAAATGATTCAACAAGGGGGCACACACTCTTATCCATTTTCAAGTTACAGGGTAATTAGATTACATACTCTTTTAGGTTTATTATTTCCTTTCTCTCTTTTCAAAATTTAAAATTTCATGTTTTAACCTTTCACATTTCAAATATGAATAGTAACTACTTTTAGAGACATTATTGTAGGCTTTTCATTGAGGCATGTTTAATAGTCAATATTCACATCAAAATATAAATGTGTAGACACACTTATGTTTGAATCTCATTTACTATAGTAATTTCAATTTTTTGCATCACTATAATAAGGGGGTAAATGTTGAGACTCAAATTTGATCATTAAGTTCATAACAATGTTTAATTTTGGATCCTTATCCTATTTGTCCTATTATTCATTATATTAACTTAAAATATTTATGGGAGAAATCAATATTCCATATATTAACTTAAAACCAAAATAATAATTAATTCATACCTATTTTACTTAAAAATTCCTATTATCCAAATCCGAATAGTCTCTATCCTTAAGGGACAAAACCACACTAGGTAGATAGGGTCATAGTGTAACTTTGTCCACTAATGTGGCCTTTTCATGTGCACTCCAATGTTAAATTTCAAATTAGAGACATTTTGTATTATCCCTATCATGATTTTATCAAGTTAGTTTAACAAAATTATTCTAAATATTATTATATATAATCACATTAAGGAATCTCAAATAATCATCTAGCAATCATGTGGAAATTCTATTGCACATTAAGAAAAAGATCACTATTATTTCCAATTCTAATTCTAATTTATTATAATAGTCATAGGCCAAGTTTTAATTCATATTATTATAGATTTATTACATCCATTTTCAATTATTCAAGTCAATCAATCTATTTAATTCATATAGTGAAGATCAATATTCACTTACTCACCTTAGGAGGGAGAACTACATTAACACAAGGCCCTTTTGGACTATGTAGGAAACACTTAGATTTCATGGGGTTTTATAAGGACATATCAACTATTCACCTTGATTTATTCCCACCTTTGTAATTGATATTTATTTTTTATTGTATATGATCTAGGGTTTCTATTTTATAGGTATTTCACGCATCAAATTAAAACGTAAAGTAAATTAAAAAGTCATCTTAGATAATCACATGTGCTTTCACACAAATATCAATCTCACAGTCAACCAGGACATGACTATAGTTAATATACAAGTTCATAATAAAACCCTATCCTCATAGTGCATCATTTTCCTAACATAATTTAAAATTAAACTGTGAGTTATGACATCATTCAGGGATAATTACACTCAATTTTCATCAAAAATCAGTGTGCATAGTCATTATAAATTTAGTTTGAATTAGGTTTGCATATTTATTTTTTAATTTACTATTTATAAATCATTTAAAATTATATAAATTAATATATTTTACATTTATATTTTATATATTATGTATATCTAAATTAGTTTTAATAGTTTAAGTTTTTATTACATTTCATTATAAATAAAAATAGACATATAAATAATTAGAATAGGCCTAAAAATAATGGACAAATAGTCCCCATTATATTAAACTTATACAAAAACAATATTTTTCCATCACCAACCGTAATAGGACTATAGTTATTGTATAAAATAATATAGATGAGGAACATATTTTTCCATGCAATATGCCACATGAATACAACATATGTTCTATTTGGAGTCATGGATAGGTGCTAATGGTGCATATTTCATTTTATTAGTCTCAAAACTTACAGAACAAGAGCAACAACCTACAATGTTTGAAAATGTATACGTTAATTACTTAATGGAGAAATTTAGTACTCTAAATATAAGTGAAAAACTTATAATAATTTACCAATACATTTAGACTACAAAACCATATCAAATAAAAGCACCATTGAGGAGTTAACCACTAATAAGCCTTTAATTATTGTTGGACCCAATACCCCAAAGGTAGCTTATTAATTAGAATTACATAAAAATACATCAGCTCCTAAAGCATTAAAAACTCTTCAAAGAATATGGAAACTAATAGGCAACTAAAAGAAGGAATGGATAACTTTTTATCCATAAAACATGCAATCATATAATACATTAAGCATAGTTAAGAATATGAAGAGAACTAACACAAAAATATTCATGTGAGAAGCTATGTCCATACCTAGACAAATGGATTTTCTACAAGAGGATCTCAAATAATAAACCAACTCTTCAAAAGTAAGAAACAAATAAATTTAGTGGAAAAGGAAGATTAGTGAAAAGAATGTATGTTTTTACCAAATAACTACTGTAGATGTTAGTGGTAAGCCAAATCTTCCCCATTATTTATGTATATTTATTGATTAAAAATTATTTATTACATAACTACATGATTGATGCAAGGGCTAAAAACTTAGAAATTCTAGATAAATTAGATGATGCCTTAGGTATCACATACACCCTTCATAATCAAGGAGTGGTCCAATTAGACGACACCATAGTTAAGAATTTAGGCATTATTAAATACCTAGTGTATACATTACATGTTTGACCTAATATTTATAATATTATTTAAACTTCAAAGGTGGAGAGGTTGTTAAATTAATTTCATCAAAGGATTCTCAAGAGGAAACTATTATGCTCAAATTACTGTTGCAAAAATAATAAAAGCTAGGTACCAATGGCCTATAATGTTTGAAAATTAATATTAAATGGGAAAGTAATTATCAATATTTTTATAGGTAGGAAGAATAAATAAATAATTCCATTACATCCTATTAGATTTGACCAATCATTTGTTCAATGTGGTTTGGTTTTCATTAATATGATCAACCCCCCATAAAGTAAAGGTCATAAATGAATAATTAAAACTACTGATTAATCTACAAGGTGGAGATAGGCTACTTTAAAGGAAACCATTAAATCAATTATTTAATTATTTTAAATTTCTTAAATACATGGTAACAAAGTTTAGGGTTCCACACACTACCATCATTGACAATGTCAAAGCCTTTATTGGAACTAATATTACTAATAAAAATGGTCTGGTAGAATCCACTAATAAAAATCATAAATAAGAATATTGATAGAAATCAAATGAAATGGTATAAAAATTTAAAGGAATCCATGTGGGAAAAAAATTACACTAAAACAAGCCATAGGTAATTCCCTTTATATGTTAGTATATGTAAAAACCCCCATAATTTTTTATCAATAGATATTCCTACACTTGAATTTTCATGTTAGTTAGTACTTAATAATAATGATGCAATGAACATCATGATAGTTGAATTGGTCAAGCTTGAAGAAATAATGGAAAAGGATATGAACAAGTTCAATAAACATCACCAAATTATAAATCAAATATTTGAAATAGTGACAAAATGATTTAAGGAAAATATTTACTTAATTGAGATGAAGATAGGGATTAATTGGGGAGACATGGAAAATTTTAAACCATATGGAGTGGAAAATATCAGATTATGAGATGAAAAGAAAGTAATGCCTTTCAATTAGAAAAGTTATAAGGAAATGAGTTTGACACCCTTGTAAATGGGATGTTTCTCAAACATTATCCATGAATGAAAAGTAGATCTTTGTAAATATGTGTATATTTATTTCATGGCCTAGTCTCATATTTCATGAGGAAGTTTTCATATCGATCATTGAGTTTTAATGTTTTGAATTGATATTTAGGAAGTTTTCATATGGATCTCTAGATCAGGTTAGTTCCTATTGACATTTTGGCCTCACATGCCAAGTGTCAACCCCTACCATAAAAAAAATTGCATGAGAACCCTTCTGAGCTTACCTATAGAACTTCAACTATCATGGTCTCATAAATGTCTATTGAAAGTCCTTGAGTCTTTTTGAAAGGTCTCATGTTGTCATAGATCCTATTTGTGATCATCACATATCACAATTTTCATAAGCCTATATGGTGATGTATTAGGTGTCATAGTGATCATGGAGTAAGTAGGAAGTTTCCACTATCTATCTCAAGTCTATAAATATGGTCTAAATAGTGTTTGATAAGATTAAGATCATTTAGCAGATATTAAGGTATTTTAGAGAAAATGAGGTTTCCAATGCTTATGGTTTTAGACCTACCTAGACCTTTTCATGGAGGGGGAAATTTACTAGTGGGATGTTGAAGTGGTTAAACCTTATTTGAAGCAATGAAATTAGGTACAATAGTGTCTTTAGTTCATTATTCATTATGTACTAATCTAGGCTCAATTCACACATTAACACACCCTTAAAAGCCATTAAATACCCTCAAAATGCCTCATATAAGCTTATTTGTCTTTTAAAATCTTGAAATGGGGAAGTGTTTGAAAAAAATCATGTTATAAAGGTCTTAAGGATGTCTCATTCTTAACACACGATCATAACTAAGCATTTTCACATCATAAAAGTCCATTTTGTTCATTTCCACCTCTCACTAGCCAAATGGGCCCTACATGTACAAATATGAATCCTTTTATCTTCATCCTACCATAAAACTCAATTTTAAATGTCAATTTATGCATTTTTTACATCCATCTACCCTTAAATTTTAGTTCGAGGTCAAAAACATGGAGAAATAGTAGAAAAAGAGAAATTTTATGTGCTTCTTGTAGACTGTATAGAATTTTACAGATAGGTCTTCACATATGGGAGTTAGCTTTTGTAGGATAACTCATGATATATATTTGGGAGATTTTTTAGGTCAAAATTATGTAATAACAAGCCAAAACCATTCCTCTCTCTTCATTAGGTTTCTTGCTAGCCCAGGCAGTCTTTTCATGTTTTCATTTATTTCATACAAGAGAGAAAATATCAAGAACTAGGGTTTTAGGGAGTTGAAAATGGTACTTATAAATTATTATGTATGTATTTTTTTGTAGTTATATGCCCTATTATTTATTAACTAATTCTAAAAAACTTTTCACTCTAATGACCTTCTTCATTTATGTAGGGTTTGGAAAGTGCAATGTTTTTGGTAGGTTTTTTAGGAGTTTATGAAAATAAATGATTTATATGTTATCATGAGGTAATAATAGACCATATCCAACAAAATACACACCTAATTCACACATTTGGAGTTTGAATGCAATAAAATCTTCATGCTTCTTCATTTTTTAGTCTGCAAGTAGTTTTCTCATGTTGCAAGATCTTGGTGTATAAGGTGGAAGTGTTTAATGGTGTTTTGGATTTAGAAATGATTTCCTTGAGTCAAATTGAACCTATATGCCTTAAAAATAACTCAAATCAGTCACCATAATCTCTATAACCTTTCAATTCATGTCCCAAGGTGACTATCATAATTATATTTTATGAACTCTTGATAAAAAGGAGAGCCTGTGTCACTTAGTAGCTATAAAGGGTTTGAATTAAAGTCTAAATAAATATTATATCATTAATGTTGTGATATTTACTTATTTTTTTACCTTAAAAACCACTCACTACCCTATGACCAAACATTCTCAATCCTAACCTTGAAGAGTAAACCCTCACAGAATCACCTACAAGATCTTATGTAGATTAGAGACTTGATGGAATGTTGGTTGGTCATATAGAACCTTGGATGCACTATAAATCCTTAAATAATCTTGTGACATATGAATAATTAGTAATATATGGTATATAAGGTTCAACATATATCAATCCCTTACCTTCAACCAATTATGGAATACAAACTTCTTACAATCATTACAGGCCTAAAACAAACTAGTCAAAGAGAAGACTGGTGAGATGAGACATACAAGGTGTGAAAGTACAATAATAATCCATAAGTAATAAAGATTTATATATAATACATGTCATATGAGAATGTAGGGTCAAGTATACACCATATCATCTCAGCCACCCCAAGCTAAAGAACCTAATCAAGGATCTCCTTGAGTGAACACACTATATTGTACTTATAGGCTAAAGGTGCTAGAATGACGAAGTTTAAATAATATCCAAGAGGTCATAAAAGAAAAAAATACATATATCACACTTATATATTTCAAATAGGCATCAAATTATACCCCCCTCCCTAAGTGGTTACACACAGGTAGGGTCTACTCTCACACACACAGTCAAGGTATAGGACTGTCCTCTACAGGCATAATTATTGGAAAGAGAATGGAAATTTAATGGGTATTCAAGAGTTAAAATGTAATATTGAATTTAAAACCCTTGGTATTTCATAAGGTTATTATATTTAAATGAGCATTTCAATCTATTTGAAACTAGTAAGGAAGAGTTAATAAGCCTACTCAAACCTTTTACGCCTAGATAGGACTATGTAAATCCGTGCACATCAATTGAAGGCTTATGAAAAATTTAAGAATTTTTTGAAATGGTTAAATCACTTGATAGAGTTACAGGAGATTTTTTTTAATAATCTCAAATAGTAAAGGTCTCAAACTAACAAAAGAATCTTAAGGACTTGATTAGGACTAATATAGCACATACAAACCTATGTATGTTAGTTATAGGTTTATGAATTTTATTGAGGCCATATAAGAGATGAGAAATCTGAATTAGGAAATTTATAATGTTTATCAAATGATTTAAATAAATTAGAAATTTGGTTCAAGATGGAGAGAACTTAAAATCCCACACATACCTATTAGGCCTAAAAAGGCCTACATAGGCCTATGCACATCAACTAAGAACTTATGAATGTTTTGAAATGGTTTATTAGTTTAATAAATACAATAAATTGAATAATAAATTTTAATAATGGTATAAAATTATGATTTTCTCATATTGTTAAAATACCTTTTACAGATTAGTAATCCTAGTTGATCCTAAACCAGGCAGTCTCTATCAAGAAAGTAGATTGATGAAGAGGCATCTAGATCATATACAAAGGTAAAACACATTTTGGAGATTATATATTTATTTTAATTATATAATTTATCTCAAAATTTCCCCTTTATATATTTGTGTCTCTCCAGATAGAACTAGGCCTCTAAGCCTACAACAGTCCTAAAACAGGCTTGTGCACAATTACACATTCAAAAGATTTAATGAAAACCTAAGAGAATTTGAGGGTGAGTATATATAAAATTAAAACAGGTATTTATCATTATTTTATGTTAATATAAATTCTTTCATTTAGTTTTCCTAACCCTATGAGGCAAAGAAAGGAGCCTAGTGATCTGAATAAGCCTTTTAGGCCTAAGTAGGCCTAAATAGGCATGTGGCTGAACTAGAAGTTTCTACTTGATTGAATGGTATTTGAGGATATAAATATACTAAGGTGAGGGTTATGGAAACAAAAAAAAGGTTCATGTATATTTATAATTCATCAAATAATATATAAGGATAACTAAAATAAGTCACTAGGGCTACATAAGCAGGACTTCCTAGAAACCATAAGCCTGACTATGTTGTCATATGTAGGAATATAGTTTTTGAAATATATGATCCTAAGTATGTTTTAGGTACCTATGGGTATGTTTAAAAATACTTAAAATCTCAAAAAATATTTTTTAAAGGTGTAATATAGTGCTCAGTTCCCAAACACCTAGAGTAGCAGATTGGCAGTGAGACCTACAAGCAATCTCATAGAAAGTGAAGGTAGAGGTGGTAGCCCAAATAATTGGAGACAAGTGATAATGTTGAGAGTAGTGAGAAATGTATTATTATGATTATTATAATACCCCATATCACATATATGTCACTTGGACCCCCAAAATTTAGTCAAGGTCAATTAGGCCTAAAAGCCTATTTAAGGAATAAAGACCCCACAACACCATGGGAGTGTGCTCATATTCCCCTAAGCAAGTTTAACACAATAAAGGGGTATAATGGGTGGTTAAACGTCATATTAAGAAGTATTAAAGTATTTTAAATTAAAATAAAGGAAAAATTAGCCTTAAAACCCTACTTGAATTACTCAGTCATAGGTAATCAATTTGAGTTTTACCTTTAGATACTCATATCTTTCATCAAAAGATCACTCAGGGAAAATGATCCTAGGGGAAGTTGGGAACCCCTATGGAATAAATATCCATAGTATATGGAATTGGTTTGAGGGTCCCACATTTATGAAAAAAATATAATACTATAACCTTATCCAAAAGGCTTGCAAAGGACTACAAGTTAATCATCTTATGCTCATATCTCTCGACACTAGCTACATGGGAACCAAAGCTTATCAAGGTTTCTAGGTGGGTCTATTTAATAAACATCCATGGCCATAATTTTGGGTTTGGAGGTCTGTTATTTATGAACCATCATTAAAATGGTAGACCTCTAAAAACTACCTTAAACCCTATTATATAACAATCTTGGGAAATGTGAATATTTTGGCAACCAAACACTCTAGAATGACCTAATAAACTCCTAAACCACAAATTAAACTTAGAGGAAACCCTACCCATTATACCATGTTGTATGGACACTGTATGAATTTGATATAAAATAGTATTTTTTTAAGGATTTGGGTAGAGAACATGTTTCAAATCTAGTTGAGAATATTACAATCATTAGAGGGGTAGGTTTGACACTTGTTCCAACTTCTCCAGTCATAATATGTCCAAGAATATTCCTAAAAATTCCTTGTAACTCCCCTTCAAATAGCCAATTTGCAAACATGAAAGAGAAGTGGCCTAATTGTCTAGGTGAAACAAGGTTGTAGGTGTGAAATGATTTTAAGGGTTGAATCATGGTGTGAAACATGTGTTTAATCTTGATAATTCCTATCCTTAGGTTCCTAAGGTATCAGATAAGTTTTCATGGTATCCAAACACACATAGTCAAGTAATTAGGCCTAACAGGCCTAATGGACCTACTTGGTCAACCAAGAATAATGAAATATGGTATTAAGGGACTGATAAGAAGGTAAAAACACATTAATTATGCCATTTAACTAATATTAAGGATGAGATATACACTCTTTATGGAAATTATTATGTAATGGAGGTAGTTTCAAATACAAGTCAACATGCATATTGAAGAGAGGGCTACTCAACACCTCTTGGAGGCCTAACCACACCTAATTTGCACTTTTTAACTATAATTGGAGGAATTATTGACCATTTTGTGTGTGTTAAATCCTTACATGATTATAACTATAGTTTTTTCACTCTCCACCACCTCACCTCAATTCCAAAATGAGTCATTAAAAACACCAACACATGGAGGGAGTTAGAAGGACTATTTGTAACTGATGTAATTATTGTATGGAATGGACCATGGTAATTTATGACCTCTCATCTATAACCACATGATATATTTCCTTGTATTGAGAATTTTTTTCATTGATGTTAATTTTTATTTCATTTGATGTCAAGGTGCATCTAGTGAAGATGCATGGTGAGTGATTTGTGAGGTATGAACTTATGTACCTAATGTGACAAGGAAGTTATGTAAGAAGATATAATTTGAAGGAAACCTATTGTATATTTATAGAGAGATAATTTAAATGAAACTTAATGATTTTTTTGAGGTTGATGTCAAGGTTCAGGCTAAAATAAGCATGTTTTGAGTACAAGTCTTTGAGTACAAGGCGTCTTGAGAAGCCTAGTCTTATCATAAGCATGTGCATGATTAGCACAAATGTTTATGTATATAGGCATGATATTATTTTATTATCATGAAATTTATGTGATCAAGGTGTAAAATCATCAAGGATTGTTTCAAGGTTAGTTGTCAATCTTCAAGTGCTTGAGAAACCTAGTCATGACACTAGTCATAGCATGAAGAGACACTGTGAGAAGGTATGTGCTTGGTGTCCTAGTAATATGGATTAAAAAAGGAATAAGAGGCTATATAAGTTTGTTTTATAACTCTTATGAGTCTTTTTATCATTCATGTGAGTCTCAAGATAAGTCTATAGGGGTAAGACCTACAAACCTAGTATACAACTAGACCACCTTTGAACCTTGGTTAGCCTAATGAGTCAACATGAGATATTGATAAGACATATGAAGAATTTTTGACATTGTTTGATTATTTTAAATGTTTTATGAGAATTTATATGAGGTGAAAATAACATGTAAATAGACTTGAAGGTTAGCTTCAAGGCCTAATGTGACTTGTAGGTCAAAGCCTAAAGAGCAAAGAAAGAGAGCATGGCCTAATATGGTATGAGGTTATGTTTCCAAGGAAATTATGAATAAATGAGTGTTTTTAGAGGTATTTAATTTTGTTTAAAGTATTTTTACCTATTATTAATTCAAAATTTAAAGGTTAAAGCTAGAAAAAGTGTTTTGAGGTCTCTTGTGTGCATAGAATGAAGGGTTCTCAACCTGAGAGGGAATTTCAAGTGTTTATTGGCACATGTAACCTTTACATGAGAACCTTATATATTCATGTTATATGGATAAGTTTCATAAATCAAATTTATAATAATTTGTTTTTTTAATGAGGGCCTAAGCTTTATAAATGATCATTAAGACTAGAAGATGGTTTAAACCCTTAAAGAACCCTAATAATGACCTGATATGAATGATATTGTTATAAAGTGATAAAAATGGATTGAAAAAACTATTTAAGGTTTTAGTCAACTCTCCCAGACACCTCTAGGTGTGATTAGTTTATCAGGTGACTGAGTGGACCCTACATGAAAGGCATTATTTTTTAGATATTTGTTGTAGTTCTCAGAGTTGACCAAGTCAAAGTTGATAAATGGATGGAGGATAAATATTGAGACTTTAATTTGATGTTGATTTTGGTTTATGAGTATATTATATCCCTCATGGGTATTAAACTAGACTTACAAGTTGACTAGGATTTAACAAGCCTAATAGTGCAAATAATGAGAAAACTAGGGAAAAGTGAGAAGTTAATTAGGGATGTGCTATCATGGATTAGGGATGAATATAAGTGAATGGATATATGGGTAAAAAAAATTAAGACATTTTAATTTTGGATATGTGTTTTCGATGTTAGTTTATATGATGAAAATGTTTCTCATAAGTTGACCTATCTAGTGAACATAAGATTGTGAAGGTGAAAGTTCATGAGATATATATATATGGTATAATCATCACATAGTATCATCCACATGCATCAAGAGTCTTTGAAATTAGTCATATAGGTGTTGAAGGTCAAAATCATCATGACTGGTCTTCAAGGCAAATAAACAATTCTGGGTAAGCACGTTGCAATGATGAGGTTGAGGCCCTATGCTGAAGCATAAAATAAATGTGATTTTTTTGTTTGTTACATATATTTCCTATCCATGATTTTAATAATGTTTGATAGTTAGTGAAAGTGATTGAAATGGTGAAGCCAAAATGGGTTGACTGGTTTAGGTTTGACTGTGTGTATTGAAGATAAAAGATTGGTCTTCAAGACCAATATTTGACATATTATATTGTGATATTTTTAATTTAGAATGATATATATTTTAAATAATATTTTTAAGATATTATTGATCATGTGAATTTCTAAAGGTATTAAATATTAAGCTGTTTATGACCAAGTTTTGGAGTTTTTTGGCAGTTCTGAGTGAGCTATTTATAGAAAAGGGTTTGAGTCATTTTGCCTTGTATTATGAAGTATAAAACACATGGTGATTATATTAAGGTCATTTATATCCTATATGTTTAATTTTTTTCCATGGTTTTTTGGCAAAATTATGTTTTTGCTTCACTTATTCAAGACAAATTTTCTAGGTATGCACAGGCCTTTTGTGAACAGTGTTTTAAAAAGAGGTTAAGGGAGTGATTGGACCTAAAAGCTATTGTGAACATAAATTTAAGTTTTATAAGGTATATTTTAATTTAATATGATATGTTCCTACTATGTGAAGTGTTTTAAAGTATTCCAAGGATGACAAATTATAATGTGTCCTAAATAGACCTAAAGGTGAGATAAGGCCTAATTGAGGTAGGTCAGACCTAAATGAAATAAAATAACATTTTCTCCATGTCTATGAGATATCCAAAGATATAATTCATGGCATACCTAAGAGGTTAAGGATGTTTGGTAGACTAAAAAGGATATGAACAAGTGACTTGTATAAATACTAGGCAATTTTAGGCCTATAGTAGTGTGTAGAGAGAAATCAAATAGAATAACATATTTTAGAGAATAAGGTGATATTTTAGACCATAATATTAGTATATAGGATCTATGATGAAGGATTTATATAGGTTATGTGCTTGAAAATCAAGGTCATATGACCTAATCAAGTCAAGAAGAGGGATAATTGAGCGAAGAAGGCTAGAAGGCAGTTTGAGAGGGATAACAGTGTAAGGAGATGAAGAAGTGTTAATAATAATTTGTTTGAGAAAAAATGTATAAAAAATTTGATAAATTATATCAGGTTTCTAATTCATCTAGGGGGTTGGTGTCTCCTTGTAAGTGGGTGCTTGTTGAAGCTTAGCTAATTTGGTGCTTAGCTATTTAGGATTGGTGCTCCATGAGAAGTTACTGATTCACTAAAATTGGTGTTTGTATTATATAAATATAGTATATTTGTAGATATCAATTTATTTTAATCTCCTTGAAGTTTTAATACATATAATTTGTGTTATCTTGTGTTCTTGTGTTCCATGTTTATATGGATAGTTGTTTTTGCTTGTTAGACATATGTGCTTGATTGTATGATTCATGTTTGATTATATGGAATTGATAAGTAAGTTTTGAAGACTAATTCACTCCCCCCTCTCATTAATTTTTATTCCAAATTTTTTTATCATAGCTTGGTCCTTTGAATCAAGTCTAAAAACCTAAAGGATATCCTAAAAGCAAGGATGGGTAATCAGTAAGCTCAAGGTGGTTTCTTTATCAGTAAGGCTTCATTATTTAGTGGATCTAATTATGTCTTTTGTAATGTAAAAATGAAGATATATTTAATTTCCCAAGGTCATGATATTTGGTAGTTAGTTATGGATGGATATAGTGATCCTCTCATTCCACCAACTAATGCAACAAGTAAAAAGGCTAGTGAAAACAACTCCAAGGTAATGAATACCATTCTTTGTGGCCTATCAGAGGTAGAAATTATGAAGGTGATGCATTGTGTATCAGCCAAAGAGATATGGTAAAAGTTTAAGACTATGTATGAAGGAGACACCAAGGTGAATTTGGCCAACTTATAGATCCACATAAGATAGTTTGAAAGTCTGAAGATGAATGAAGATCAAATAATTGCATCTTACCAGTTTAAGGTTGATAAAGTTATCAAACTCATTAGAGGATTAGGATAAGAGGTGAAATAATTTATAGTGGTTCAAAAAATGTTGATATCACTAACTCAAAATTTTGAATCTAAGGTATCTAAAATGGAATAGATGTAAGATTTGGACAAGCTAGAGATGGATGGGCTTCATGGCATATTGACTACCTATGAGATGAGAACAAATGAAGGAAGACCTCCCAAAAAGGATGTAGATTTAAAAGTTAAAAATAATACAAAAGTTAAGAAGGTCAAGGATGAGGAATCTTTATATGCTGATTATGATCAAATCATAGCCATGTTTACAAGGAAGTTGAGGTTTGGATCAGGTAAGTACAAGGATAAGCTACCCTTTAACTATTTTAACTATGGTAAAATTGGTTACTTTAAATCTAAGTTTCCTAATAGGGATAAGATTGAGAATTAAGAACATGATAAACATCATGTAGATGACAATAAGTCCTATAATCCTAAAAAAAACAAGGATTTTAGGAAGTATGAATGAAGGAAAGGAACATCCAATAATAATAGAAGATTTTACACTAAAAAAGATAACTCTTGTGATCTAAGTGAATCAAGTGAATTTGATAGTGATGGTGGCATTAATAAACCTGGACATGACAATAATGAAACCTTTTTCATGGAAATAGACTTAGATAATGAGGGTTGCTCAAATGGGAAAGGCCTTATGGTTGATGTAGAATTAGATGAAAAAGAAGTTGAAGTGAACCTTGAGTTATATTTGGTAAGTTACCTAAAGGATTTTAAGTTCCAAAGGAGAAATAATCACAAACTAAGATCATTAGTTAAGGACTATGAGGAGCACATTGGCTTGTTTGAGGAGAGATTGAATAACACTTCCAAGTAGTATGATGTGATCATGAATCAGATTGAAGCACATATGGAGATAATAAATACAAACCTAGAGGCTAAAGAGGAAGAATGCATCAAGTATGAAACTAAATTATAATCCTTGAAAGTTAAGTTGAATTAAGAACATATCAAGGTGAGGACCTTTGTGAAGTTTGAAAAGAGAACTAAGGCTCTTGATGACATCTTGAGTAGTCAAAAGTTTACAAGTGACAAGACACATCTTGGTTTCAAATAAGATCAAAAGGATGTAGTTCAAGTCAAGTAGAAGGCTATTGAAGACAATAATTTCAACATGAAAATACCTATCAAATAGAATAATGGTATAAGGTGTGCTAGTTTATTAATGGTTACTATTTTGTATGTAGTTAATTTGGTCATAGAGTAAAAGAGTGTATAAGATCTTCCAAGAATGAGTATTCATGGGACTATGGAAGGAATCATAGTTCATATCAGTCAAATGGTATGCATAAGATGGTTTTCTATAGTTATCATAATGTAGGACATATTTCAATATTTTATCCTAACAAAGGTAGAAGGTCATCAAGTTAAAATAGGAGGTTTGAAGCTCCTAAAGTGTAAGAAAGAAGGCAAATGAATGTATGAAAACCAAAGATAACAAATATCAGTCATGATCAGTCTAAAAGCTCAAGTGGACTATTTTTTGTGATATAACATAATTTATATGTGAAATCTAGTCAGGAATGCCTATTTTCAGCTCATATTGATGATCAAATGGATGATGAAGAGATCAAGCCTATAATGCCAATCAAATCTAAAATTGTATTAAAGGACATTCAGCCTTGTGAGAGCATGGAGGTATGGGAATCTATTTAAATAGTGTTGTTTTAGTGACCTATGGAAATTTTGACTTCATTAGGCTTCATGAATACATTCTTCATTTAGTAGAATCATGGTGGATGTTTGGTTTGAGGGGGAGTTATTCAGGTTGTTAAATAAGGTTGATCTATGTTGAAGTGGTCTTGTAATCTGATTTATTTTTGAAGGATGTATACATGGATTAAGGAGTAGCATGTTGCCTTAAATTATTAATAACTTGTGTTACAAGAAGGTGTGGTTCTAGATGGTAGTTTGTTGAAGATCCTGTGTCATTAATGTTAAAGGGGGAGAAAATTCAAGAAGGGAGATGAGAGTGATCAGTTTGAAGAATTTTTTTCCATAAATGACAAAGGAGGAGTTTTTTGAGAAGTTTTGTCATTTATTTTATTATTTATATCATTTGATGTCAAGTTTGATTTCATTGATGTGAAGGTGCATCTAGTGAAGATGCATGGTGAATGATTTATGAGGTATGAGCTTGTGTACTTGATGTGACAAGAAGTCATGTGAAATAGATAATTTGAAGGAAACATATTATCTCTTTATTGAGAGATAATTTTAATTAAACTTAATTATTCTTTTGAGGTTGATTTCAAGGTTTAGGACAAGGTAAGCATGTTTTGAGTACTAGTCTTTGAGTACAAGGTGTCTTGAAAAGCCTAGTCATATCATGAGCATATGCATGATTAACATGAAGAGGTATATATAAAGGCATGATAATATCTAAGGATAATTAAATTCATGTGATAAAGGTGTATAGGTATCAAGGAGTGTTTCAAGGTTAGTTGTCAAGATTCAAGTGCTTGAGAAACCTAGTCATGACACTAGTCATAGCATAAAGAGACCCTATGAGAAGGTTTGTGCTTGGTGGCCTGGTAATATGGATGAATAGAGGAATAATAGGATTTATAAGGTTTATTTATAATTATTATGAGGCTTTATATCACTCAAGTGAGTCTTAGGGTAACTCTACAGGGGTAAGACCTACATACCTAATATGCAATTAGACCAACTTTAGACCCTGTATGGCCTAATGAGGCAACATGAGTGGTTGACAATACATATGAATAATGTTTGACATTTTTTTATTATGTGAGATGTTTTATGAACATGTATATGAGGTGGAGAGAATATGTAAAGAGACTCAGTTTCAAGGACTAATGTGACTTACAGGTCAAAGCCTAAAGAACATGGCCTAATAGTGTATGAGGTTCTATTTTCAAGGAAAGTAAGAAAAAGTGAGTGTTTTCAAAGGTATTTAATGTTTTTTAAATTATTTTGACCAATTTTTAGGTCAAAATTTGAAGGTTAAAGCTAGAAAAAAAGTTTTGAGGTCTCTTATGTGCACAAAATGAAGGGTTATCAACTGGAGGATTTTCAATTTTTTATTATCACATGTAACCTCTACATGAGAAAATGGCATACTCATGGTATATTTGGAATGTTACTAGCTCAAATTTATAATAATTGTTTTCTATAATGATGGTTTAAGCTTTGTGAATGATCATTAAGACATTAAGACTATAAGATGGTTTAAATCCTTAAAGAACCCTAATAACGACCTGATATGAATAATCTTGTTCTAAATTGATTATAATGGATTTAAATAGATATTTAAGTAATTATAGGTTGTATTAAATTCTCCTAATCACCTTTAGGTGTGATTTTTTTATCAAGTTAGTGAGTGGATCCTAAAGTAAAATCCTTGTTTCTTAGAGATTTATTATAGTTCTCAAAGTTGACAAAGTCAAAATTGATAAATGGATGAAGGATAAATTTTGATAATTTTATTTTATGTTCATGGTGTTTTTTGATCATATTATATCCCTCAGGGGTGTTAAACTAGTCTTATAAGTTGAATAGTTGCTAACAATCCTAATGTTGCAAATAGTCAGAAAACCAAGTAGAAGTAAGAAGTTGATTAGGAATGTGGTATCATGGATTAGGGATGAATACAAGTGATTGGAGAGGTTTTTAAAAACTTTTAATACATGTTCATGTTTTATATATATTTTTGAGGTAATTGGATATGATGAAAATGTTGCTCATAAGTTGACATGTCTAGTGAAGATAAGATAGTGAAGGTGCAAGTTCATGAGATTGGTCTAAAAGACCAATATTGTCATTCAAACATATTATATATCTATATGATAATGGTATAATTATCACATATGATCATCCACAAGAATCATGATTCTTTAAAATTATTCATAAAAGTGTTGAAGGTTAAAATCATCATGATTGGTCTTCAAGGCAAATAGGTAATTATAGGAAGCAAGTTAAAAAGATGAGTTTGAAGCTCTATGCCCTAAGATAAAACATCCAATAAATATGATTTTGTTTTTTGGAAAAAAAATTTCCTATCCATTATTTTAATAAGGTATTATATTTATTTAAAGTGATTTAAATGGTGATTCCAAAATGGGTTGATGGGTTCAAGTTTGACTATGTATACTAAAGACAAAGATTGGTCTACAAGACCAATATTTGACATTATATCTTGTGATATTTGTTATATATATATATATATATATATATATATATATATATATATATATATATATTTAAATTTTTAGTGATCATGGGAAGTGCTCTTTTAGTTATTAAAGATCAAGTTGTTCATGACCAAGTTTTGGAGTGTTCTGGTAGTCTAAGTGAGCTATTTACATAAAAGGGTTTGAGTCCTTTTGCCCTATATTTTAAAGTAAAAAAAAACATGTTTATTATATTAAGGTCATTTATCTTATATACGTGTAATTTATTTTCATGTTTTTTTGTAAAATTTATGTTTTTGCTTCAATTGTTCAAGATAGATTTTTTGGGTATGCATAGGCCTATTATGAACATTGTTTTGAAAAGAAGTTCAAGTAGTGGTTGGAAATAAAAGGTATTTTAGACATAAAGTGAAGTTTTTTAATGTCTATTTTAATTTTATATGATAGGTTCCTACCATGTGATTTTTTTTAAGGTTATCCAAGGAAGTCCTAAATAGGCCTAATAAGATTAGGTCTCCATGGGACCTAAAGGTGTGATAAGGCCTAATTGAGGTAGGTAAGACCTTAATGGACTCAAATAAATTTTTATACATGTTTATGAGATGTATTAATATCTATTTCATGGCCTAAATAAGAGGGTAATGATGTTTGACCGACTAAGAAGGATATCAACAAGTGACTTGTACAAATACTAGGCAATTTTAAGCCTTTAATAGTGTGTAGAGAGAAAGTGAATACAATAACATATTTTAGAGAATAATAAAGTATTGTAAACCATAATAGTATTATATATGAAAAATAATTTATAGAGGTTATGTGAATGAAATTCAAGGTCATATGACCTAATCAAGTCAAGAAGAGGGTTAGTTGAGCAAAGAAGGCTAGAAGGCAGTTTGAGAGGGCTAAGAGTGTGAAGAGATAAAGAAGTGGCCATAATAATTTAGTTGAGAAATAGTGTGTCATAAAGGTGATCAAATATATCAGGTGGATGAGTTGGTACTGAGTTATCTAGGGGGTTGGTGCCTCCTTGCAAGTGGGTATTTGGTAAAGCCTAGCTGAGTTGGTGTTTAGCTAGTTGGGGTTGGTGCTTCACTAAAGTTTGTGTTTATCTTATAGGAATATGGTCAATTTATATATATTAGTGGTTTCTCATCCCCTTTATGGTTTCCCACATATAAATTTTGTTATATTGTGTTCTTGTGCTTCATGTTCACGTGGATAGTTATTTATGCTTGTTAGACCTATGTGCTTAATTGAATTATTAATGTTTGATTAAGTGGAACTAATAAGTAATTTTTTAATAATAATTCACTTCACCCCTCTCAATAATTTTTATTCCAAAAATCTTCTCTTTCTCTCCTCATTTGTTATTTATTTAGGCCTTAAGTCTTTGATTTGTATCCCTCACTTGGGTATGAAGAAACTCTACCTAATGTTTATTCTATAAACCTCTTAGATTCTTAATGAATTACTTTAGCTCCTTCATTCTAACTTCTAGTGTGTTTTAACTTATTTTTATTTAAATATGTCAATAATTATTCTCATTTACAGGTCCTTGTTCACTTAAATGCCAATAGAATGTCTTATGCCGTTATGTGGTGTGTAGAAGTGTTGGTGATGGGGTTTAAAGTGCGATATGATTGGTAAGAGTCTCATAATAGACCTTCTTATCATGAAATTTACACTCTAGTTACCTAATACAACTTCCACATGAAGCACTCTTTCATAATAACTTTGAAATGTGCTTGTTTAGTTATTTTAGTGTATTAGTGTTACTAAAAGTTCAATTTGAGTGGATGAATGCCATGTTGGTGAACCACCACCCCTTAAATTAGGTTTGTTTTATGTAATTTTTTCCATTTTCACCCAAATAATTAGGTTTTAGTGATTCTAAGCCATAATTGATGTACTAGGGGAGCTAGCCCCATAACCTAGAGGTCTAGTCTAATTACAAGGTCACCCACAACCTTTAAGCCATTCCCATGTTAGTCTAAGTTTAAAGTATGCCTGAAAAACCTCCTTCAAAGGGTGAAACTTGGGTTGATAACAATTATGGCATGCTTGGTGGGACTATAATAAATGATTTGAGCCTTCATAGTAGCATCAATAGTCATCTTAGAGAGTTTCAAGAACTCACATGCCAATTTGCAATCATAATTTCATGAGAAGTCATCATCTTAGGGGTATTAAAGGTTATTTTTCATAGTTACATTGTTATGCATGTGCTTAATGATGAATTATGGATGTATGTGGGGTAGAATTATATCATACATTCCCTTATGAGCAACCCCATGATCCATTCTAATTCCATCATGATCCTTATCAACACTATGTTAACCCTTATCAACCTTACATTCACCCTTATTATCCCTACAATGAGTCTCCTTATTACCAAGACTACCAACCCCATTGTGAGCCTCATCTACCTCCTTGGTAGTTTAAATATCAATCTAATTAGTCATGTTAGCATCATGATGTTCTTGACTAGCTCACTCATGCCCCAAGTCAATCCATATAAATCTTCAAATAGACCCTATTATACTATGAAAGACACATGGTGAGCATTGACACACTTATAGGGTATGGACAATAAATCCCTAAGCATGTGATTGAACGCATTAGAGATTTATTGTAGTAGGCCAAAGGAGAGTGGGAATTTTTCATGAGAGAGGTTCATTCAAGAGTAAATAGTGACATATTAAATATAGAGGGTCTAATTTCAAAGAAATAGGAGAGGTTGGTAGTACATGAGGGGTAGTAAGTTCACCAACATCAGTATAATGTCCCCTCCTCCATCCCATATCATTCTTATGTTGAGATGCCCATCACCCTTCAAAATATTTAATCAAATGAGTGTCAAATTCATCAAAGTTCCTCACAATCCTTCTCAACCTTTCCATCATGTAAATTTTTCCAAGAGAGAGTATAGGAATAGGAAAAAATATTCATTGAAAGAACTAGTCAACATGAGCAAATCCCTAATCAGTCAAAGCTTCATTTTGAGACCCACATTACTAAAAAAATTGAACTTAAAAATTAACACTTATAATATTCAGTGGTAGCTACAAGATCAATTCCATCCCAATAGGAATTTCCTCCTTCATACCCCAAGATGTAACACATACAATGCAAGAGACTCCTAAACCCAAGTTTCTAACTTGGAAACAAATGTAAAAGTCAAGGGAGAGAAAAGATTAGCCAAACATAAGCCCAAGTGTCAAAGTGGAAATCAATCCTGAGATCATTCAATCCCTACCCCTCCCTCTTTAAGAGTCTAATACATTTATCTCACATAGATCCATTCAAAGCAATGTGCATAAGAAGGAGGAAATGATGGTTATTGGGAATAAGTAACTGAATGAAGAAATGAGGCATACATGTCATATCTCTTAAATTCATTCTAGGAATATCCCATACCAATCTTTAATAGAAAGCTTATTCTTGAAGAGGTGAGTAAATAAAATTATATTAAGGTGGTATAAAATGATGATGGCTTGAGTGAACTTGAAGAGGAACTTGTCATTGGGATACCTCTTGGCAAGGGGGAGCATAACTTGGTCTTTAAAGATGTAAAAGAGGATGATTTTCAAGAGTAAAATGAATCACAAGAGAAAGACACATCAGTTAATTAATATTAATATGACTTATAGGACCTCCTTGATGACATGGTAGCTACCCTTCATCATGCTAGTACTTAATAACTTGTAGCAGTTATGGGAGAAAGGTGCAGACTAACCAACGAGGTTGATCAACAAGCCATTGTCCAACTTGAAGAGAGTTAAAGAAAATTTGAACCATGTAAAGATCTAGAAAATGATTTTTTTGACATCATAGGGGAAAGATAATCTCTCTTTAAAACATGTTATGATCTAGTTAAAGTTAAGGAGAGGAGTTATATCAAGTAAGGAGGAAGCTCTCTAAACATACCATTCTAAGAGGCTACCTTATCTAAAAATGACTTATTTGATGTTTTAAAACAAGGTTACCAACTCCTTCTTCCACCTGTAGATGTTTTTTCACTCTTGGAGGGTGCAACTAAACTCAAGTGGCCTTAAACAATAATGAAACAAGATGAAATCCCATTAGAATCCAATCTTGTAGCATAACATAAAGGTCACTTCAAGATGTCCAACATGATCAAGAGTAGCCCATGACTGAGGTTGAAATCAAATTATTAATGTAAGGCAAGTTTGGGATGAGTATGATTGGGTGATTCACTCACCTTTTCAACCCATACACCTGTAGATGGATCTATAAGGCCCAGTCACTTTCTTAAGAGTCCATGAACATGATAAGGTTTTTAGCTGCAAGAGGGAGTCTCCATTTAGTAGATAGTACCTAATTGCACTATAATCATCATGTGGAAATCTAACCTCATAGAGCCAACTTGATCAAAAGATTGTATCTTTTAATCCTAGATGATAAATGAGGTGTTCTTTAGTTAGTTATTTCTAGTAGATTATTATCATTTTTTAATGTGTGTCATACACAAGTTTGTAGTTAGCTACTTCAAAAATCTTGGTGTCTTTGTTGTTTGTGTATTAGATGTTTGGTGTGTTTTTTTAGTTGTCTCTACTATTTATTTTGATTATTTATGGTCCTATGGGTGTCAATAAAGTACTATTTAGTTTGAGAGTCCATCAATGTGGTCTTTCAAGTCATGATGTCATCCTTGAGTCAGTGGGTTCTCTTGACCAGTAGGCTAGTCACCCCTTATAGTTACCAAATTTTTTGACATGTTGGCCTCACAGGACAAATGTCAACCCCCATCATAAAAAACTTTCATGAGAACCCTTCTGAGCTTACCTATAGAGCCTTAAATTTCATGGTCTCATAAATGTCTATTGAAAGTCCTTGAATCTTTTTGAGAGGTCTCATGTTGTCATAGAGCCTGTTTGTGATCATCACATATCATAGTTACCTTAGGCCTATTTGGTGATTTATTAGATGTCATAATGATCATGGAGTAAGTAAGAAATTTAAATATCTTTCTCAAGTCTATAATTATGGTCTAAGTAGTGTTTGATAAGATTAAGGTCATTTAGCAAATATTAAGGTACTTTGGAGAAAATGAAGTTTCCAATGCTTATGGTTTTAGGCTTGCCTAAACCTTTTCATGGAGGGAAAACTTTACTAGTGGGATTTATAAGTGGTTAAATCTTTTTGGAATCCATGACATGAGGTATAATAGTGTGTTTAAAGTCATTATTCATGATGTATTGATCTAGGCTCAATTCACACCTTAATACACCCTTAAAATCCATCAAATACCCTTGAAATGCCTCACATAACCCTATTTGTCTTGTAAACCTTTTAAAGGGGGAAGTGTTTGAAAAAAATCACATTATAAAGGTCTTTATTAGGTCTCATTCTTAACACATGGTCATAACTAAGTGTTTTCACATCATAAAGGTCCATTTTAAAGCTCATTTCCACCTCCCACTAGCCAAATGGGCCCACATGTACAAATATGTGTCCTTTCAGATTTATCATACCATACCACTCAATTTGAAATGTCACTTTATGCATTTTTTCCCTCCATCTACCCTCAAATGTCAGTTTAAGGTCAAAAACATGGAAAAAATAGTGGAAAAAGAGAGTTTTCAGGTGCTTCTTGCAGATTGTACGGACTTGTACAAATAGGTCTACACATTTTGGAGTCAGGTGTTGTAGGATAACTCATTATATATGTTTTAGGTCAAAATAATATCAAGAGAGATAATATCAAGAGTTATATCTCTTTACTAGGTTCTTTGGTAGCCTAGGTAGTATTTTAAGGTTTTCATTCATTCCATATAAGAGAGATAATATCAAGAGTTAGGGTTATAGGGAGTTGAAGGAGGTCAATTTACCTTATTATAAATGGATTTTATCTAAAGGTTAATTCCATATTATTTATGAATGAATGCTAAAAACCTTTCCACTCTAATGACCTTCATTTATGTAGGGTTTAGAAAGTGAAATGATTTTGGTATATTTTTTAGGAGTTTATACAAATAAATGATTAATATGTGTTCATTATGTCATAATAGACCATATAAAACACATTTAACCCATGTTTCACATGTGTGGAGTGTGAAGGAAAGAAAAGATTCACATTTCTTCATTTTACAGTCTACAAGGTAGTTTTCTCATGTTGCAGGATCTTGGTTTATAAGGTGGGAGTGTTTAATGGTATTTTGGATTTGGCCAGGATTCCCCTAAGTCCAATTTAAACTTTATACCTTCCAAATCACTCATCTTAGTCACCATAAGCTCTATAACCCTTCAATTCATGTCCTAAGGCAACTTTCATAAGTAAATTTTGTAATCTCTTGATAAACAAGGGAGCCCATGTCATGGTAATAAATATAAAGGGTTTCAAGCCATGTCTAAATGGATATAATATCATTAATGTTATAATCCTTCTTTTTTTTTACCTAAAAAATCCCTCACTTCCATATTACCAAACATTCTCAATCCTAATCTAGAAGATTAAACCCTCATAAAACCACCTACAAGCTCTTATACAAATTAGAGACTTGATAAAATGTTGGTTGGTTAGATAGAGCCTTGGATAAACTATCAAGACTTAAATAATACTATGAAATATGAATATGTAGTAAGATAAGGTGAATAAATTTCAACATAGATCAATCCCTTGACTTCAACCCATTATGCAAGACAAACTTCTTATAGTCATTATAGGCCTAAAGCAGACTAGTTAAAGAGAAGACTATTGAGATGAGACTTATAAGGTGTGAAAGTACACTGAGAAGCCTTGAGGAATAAAGAGGGATATATAAGGCATTTCAGATGATAATTTATGGGAAATCATAGACCATATCATCTTAACCACCCCAGGATTAAGAACCTAGTCAAGGTTCTCATTAAGTGAACACACTATATTGTACTTATAAGTTCAAGGTGCTATAATGGTGAAGAAGTGTAAAGAAATTCATAGAGGTTAAAATATATAAAAACACTTCTATCACACTTATCTCTTTCAAAGAGGCATCAAATTCTACCCCACTCCCTAAGTGTTCACACACAGGTAGGGTCTACTCTCACACACATAGTGAAGGTGCAAGACTATCCTCTACAGACATAATTTTTGGAAAGTGAATAAAAATGTGATGGGTATTCAATAAAAATAATAATGAATTTAATAAAAATTTATTTTCATAAGGTTCTTATCTTTCAATGATCCTTTTAGTCTATTTGAAACTAGTAAGGAATAGTTAATAAATCTACTTAGACCTTTTAGGCCTAGACAATCATATGTAAGTCTGTGCACATAATTTGAAGGCTTATGAAAATTTTGATAAGTTTTTTAAACGGTTAAATCACTTGATAAATTTTTAGGAGTTTTTTTTAAATAATCTTACATAGTATAGGTCTCAAATTGACAAAAGAATCTTAAGGACTTGATTAGGCCTAATCTAGCACATATAGACATGTGTATGTCATTTATAGGTTTATGCATGATATTGAGGCCATTTTATAATTTATACACTTAAAGGAGGAAATTGATAATTTTGATCATATTATTTCAATTAATGATAACCTTGGTTTAATATGGAGAGAACTTAATAGCCCACATAGACCTATTAGACCTAAAAGGGCCTACATAGGAATATGCACATCAGCTGAGAAATTATGCATGTTTTGAAATGGTTTATTATTTGAGAAAATATGATAAATTTAATTATAAAGGTTACTAATTGTCTCAAATTAGGGGGTTCTCAGATTGGCAAAAGAAATTTTATAGACTAGCTAGCCTAGTTTAGACTAAACTAGATAGTCTCTAGCAAGAAGGCAGATTGATGAAGAGGCATCTAGATCTTATACGAATATTTTGGAGATGATATATTTATCTAAATTATATAATTGATCTCAATGTTTCCCCTTGATATATTTTAGTCTCCCAAAATAGAACCAAGCCTCTAAGCCTACAATAGTCATGAAACATGCCTGTGCAAATTACACATTCAGAATATTTAATGAAAACATAAGAAATTTTGAGGGTGATAATTGATAAAATGAAAATATGGTTTTATCTTTATTTTATTTTAATATTATTTCTTTCATTTATTTTTACTAACCCTAGGAGGCAAAGAAAGGAGCATAATGATCTGAATAAGCCTTTTAGGCCTAAACAGGGTTGTGCCTAAACTAGAAGTTTACACTTGATTGAAGGGTATTTGAGGATAAAAAATATCATAAGTTTATGTTTATGGAAACACAAAAAATGTAATTTTATACTTAATTCATCAACTAAGATATAAGGAACACTAACTGAGTCTCTAGGGCTACATAAGCAGAACTTCCTAGAAACCATAAAACTGACTGTGTTGTCATATACATGAATAAATTTATTGAAATATATGATCATAAGTATGTTTTAGGGCCATGGGGGTATGTTTAATGATACTAAAAAATATCCACCACTATTTTTGAAATGTGGAAGATAGTGCTTATGTCCCAAGCAGCTAGACTAGTAGACTAGTAGTGAGACCTAGAAACAATCTCACAGAAAGTGAAGGTAGAGGTGGTATCCTAGACAATTGGAGATAAGAGAAAATGTTGAGATTAGTGAAAATATAGTATTTTTATGATTATAATACCCTATATCACCTAAAAATCACTTAGACCCCCAAAATTTAATCAAGGCCAATTAGGCCTAAAAGCTTGTTTAAGGCTTAGAGACCCCACAACACCATGGAAGTATGCTTAGACAACCATAAGAAAGATAAGATGTCCAAGAATCTTCCTATAAATGACTTTGTAACTCCCCTCCAATCAACCAATTTGTAGACATGAAAGAGAAGTGGCCTAGTTATCTAGGTAAATCAAGGTTTTAGGTGTGAAATTATTTGAAGGGTTGAATCATGTTGTGACACACTTGTTTAATATTGAGACATGCCTATACATAGGTTCCTAATGTCTCATACAAGATTTCATATAATCCAAACACACATAGTCAAGAAATTAGGCCTAATGGGCCTATTTGGTCAACCAAGAAGAATAAAATATGTCATTGAGGGACTATTAGGAAGGGTCAACACACATTAATTACACCATGTAAATGATGATAAGGATGATCTATACATTCCTTATGGCCATTATGAGGTAATGGAGGTAGTTTCAAATCCAAGTCAGCATGCATATTAAAGATATGATTTTTCAACACCTCTTGGAGACCTAATCACACCCCGTTTTCTCTTTGTAACTACCATTGGAGTAATGATGGACTATTTTGAGCATGGTCAAGCCTTAGATGAAGATAACTAAAGTTGTTTCACTCTCCATTACCTCACCTCAATGATAAAAGGAGTCATTGAAAGTACCAACACATGGAGGGAGTTAGAATGACTATTTATTATTGATGTAAATATTATATGGAGTGGAACATGATCATTTATGACCTATAATCTATAACCAGATGTCATATTTCCATATGTTTCTCTCCTCATTTTCTATTTATTTAGGCCTTAAGGCCTTTATTTGTATCCATCACTTGGGTATGAGGAAACTCCACCTAATTTTTACTCTATGGACCCCTTGGAGTATTAATGAATTTCTTCAACTCCTTCATGATGACATATAATATTTTTGTACTTGTTTTTATTTGCATATGTGATGAATTACTCTCCTTTGTTTTTCCTTGTTCACTGATTTAATAGTTTTGGGAATAATGGAGTTTTATTCCTAATTTAGTTAAGGGTCTAAATAAATTAGTAAATAATATTTAAATAATTACATTACTAATATACACAATTTATTTTGTCTTTTAAACCTTTATAAAAATATAAATAAATAAGAATAAATAAAACTTAGCTTAAAATTAGACTAAGACAGCTGAGACAGAGGTTGAAACTAGCTATGCAAGACTGGGACAGTGTCATAAATCTAGTTTTTATTTAGTGAAACAATAAGAGCCCCAAAAATAGGACACTTCAAGGTTTGGCACTATAGTCCACTCCTACCATTATTATCCAAATTGATCATAGATATCTAAGTTTTTTGAGTTTTGTTCATTATCCCTGTATGAGTCTACTTGTGAAATATTAAGTGTTAAATGTCAATAGATCTCCTTATAGAACTGATTCAATCTTAAAACCCTAAACCTTCATAATGTTTAATAAAAATTGAGAAAGAGGGAGGGTTAGTGTGTGTAAGATGAATTGAATGTGTATCCACACCCCTTATGTGGGCACGCTACCTACATACCAATATTCTGAAGAGGGATCAAGCCATATGTAGTTCTCCCACTTGATGTGCTTCATGCAATAGTGTAATGAGGATGCAAAAATGCCAAATTTAGAGTGGTTGAGGTGGCTAGATACTAGTGTGAGGATTTGAATATATTTTTAGCTATGTTGGGTAATTATATGCAAAAAATAAGGAAATTTACCTTAGTGGTTTATTCATATTCTTACTTACTTTGTAAGATTTATCACCTCCCCTTGTAAATGACCTTTGGATGGAATTTTATAGGGAACTATTTATCATGGTTTATATGTATTTATGCTTGGCTAACATGATGAAGGATAAGAATTGGATGAAGACAGTAATTTGGGCTCAAAATGTGATTGGATATGAGTACTAAAAATGAAACAACATAGGGGTCCAGTGTTATAGTCTGAGTTTGACGCTCTTATCCTATAAGCTCAAGACCTAGGGGAATAGGATTGGCTTATGAAATAGAGTCTAGCTGAGCTAGAATCAGGGTTCAAAAGTCTATAGATGATTGGGAATAAGAAAATAGGTGTCTAGAAGGGTCATGAGAGCATGAAAAAAGGTCCTATGGATAGGGTGTCATAAGCGACACTCAAGCTACCAATTTGGATAGTTTATATGACTACATTTGGCCCCCTTTATTCTAGTGATGTAGCAAAGCGAAATACTAGGATAAATGAAAAGTATAAAGCATACTTGAACATACCTGCAAGGGTGAAGTCCATAAAGCCATGTGATGTTGAGTGTGTGTAGAGAGAGCACATTATGAAGTGTAAATATGAAAATGGAAAATAATAAGTAGATCAATTCTTACTAGACATGATATGTCTAAAACAAGAACATATAAAATCTAGGTAAGAAAAAGAGAGGAAGAGAAAGGAACAAATACACCTCACTAAGTATGTGAACCAATACAAAACTTGTTGTGATGTTGAGTATTTTTGAGTGATATTGGATGTGTTGTACCAAAAGTAATATCATGAATAGATTTGAGTGCTCAATTCCCCAAAAATGGCTCAAGAATGTAAAGGCTAGTACTTTGGCTCCATTGTCACCCACTAAGTGAAGCTATGTGATCATGCATGTGTTAATAAATGTTCAAACTATGTGTCCAATCCCTCTAAGTAGGTGGCTCAAGAATACAAAGGCTAGCTAGTCCTTTGGCTCCATTAGTTTCCACTAAGTGAAGCTATGAACTAATACTAGTATGGATGTGCATCATATGAGATGGCTTTTAAAGCTGATAAATGTTCTAAAATCTAACAATTTGGTGTGGATAGCTAAATGTGTACTAGAAATTAGGCCAATTTTGGCCATTCTATAAGGTAGAGATTAGGGCTGTATGAAAGGCACTCCAAAATTGGGAACTAGGCTTATGTGGAAGCCACTCGAGAATGATGCCAACCACTTATAGATAGAATAAGGCATACAAATACTAAGAATGCTTGGGTAATGTAATGAACTCAAAAAGAAAAGAAATCCAATGTGCCATGCACATTGCCCCTAATCACTAGTGCCTATAACATGGATTTTGATCTAGAAGTTATACCAACTAGCCAATATAAAACTAGAAGAAATATCCATCATGTCGTGCATGATGCCCCTATATCTAGATTCTTTGAGAAAAAATATACTAAAACTACTGATTCTGAATTGAACTATTGCTGATAAAATTATAACTAAACTTACTTTCTACCTATTTTTAGAAAATATAGGTTTTTTTTGTTTGGAAAAGAACACCAAAAATAGGACACACTGCTATCTAACACTATTATCTAGTCTAGTGCTATTGTCCTTTACTAATTTTTATCATTGTTCTAAAATCACCATTGTTCTTCTGGTTTGTTTTGCTTGGTTTGGGTTTTGGTTGCTATTCTGAGTGTTCTAAAAATTGATTTTTGATGAGTAGAGGGCTCTAATCTCTATGACAAAACCTATAATTATTTCCCACTCTTTTAAGGGTAGGATTGAAGACCCTGCAATGACTTCCCTCAAAAGAAAGAGCCCTACAAGTGTGTTATGCTATGAAATACATGATATAACAATGATAATCAAAAATATATCTCAAGATATAACATAGTTTGTATTAGATATTGTTAGATCAATAGGGGAAGGCCTAGATAGATGTAACAATGTAATAACATGTGTATTATACTAAATTGAAATTATAAATGTTATTTGTTAGTTGTTAGCATGATGTCCATCATGACATCCAAAAAAGCAAGATAATACATAAAGTGGATCATAGCATTGCAATAGTGAGGAGAAAATAAGAAATAAGCACACAAGGCAAGAAATAAGAAGCATAGAATAGAGTGCCCAAGGGGCCAAGAAAATAAGGGACATGAACACATGTCACTCAAATTGGAAATCAATCATACAAGGCATGTTTAAATTGCACATACACACATAATTGAAAACAAGCAAGGTTGGCATGAGGTATATAAACACATACAAGAGTATAGGCAAAGGACATTGGTAAATGTCCTAAGGCACACACAATAATATAAGAAAAGGACATTGGAAAATGTCATAAGTCACACACAAGAGATAAAATAAGAACTAAGAAATGCAATCACATCTAGCTACATAAAGCAAGAAAGAAAGGCATGTAAATAAAATCATATCTAACTAATCAAATCAAGAAGTGAAAGTATGTAAGACATGTAGTACAAGACTAAGTAGATGCTAAGAAATACACAAGTGTTATATAATAGAGAGTGTCAATAGAATAATCTGTGTAAGCTAGTAAGTAATATACATCAACATGATAACTAGAGTGTGTAGTGTAGGAATGACATAACATGGATGGTATAGTCATGTATAAGATGCTCCTAGTGGGTAGATATATTGATGTGTCTTGAATGTAGAATTAGGATGTCCCCTCAATGGTTAGAGTGAAGAAATTAAGGATCTAGATGTCACTACACACACTCAAAGAAGATTACGTGAAGCATGGTAATGGAGATAAATCAACAAACAATAGCATAAAATAGAAAATGTAAGTATAAAATGGTAGTAGAAATGCAAATCATGGATAATGAATACAATTGAAATATTTTTGGTGTTTTGAATTATTTGAATGTTTTTGTATTTTGAAATTTTGTACTATTTTTGGTATTTTGAGTTATTTGAATGTTTTTAAATTTTTGAAATATTTGAATGTTTTTGAATTTTTGATATAAAATATGTACAATCAATCATATGGAGACTATGTACAAGTAAGGTTGAGAAGAGACAATACTCACCAATGAGTCTCATGAGAGACTCCCTATCATGGTTTCATGTATCAAGGAGAGGGATCATGTGTGATCGTGAAGCATGATGGAAGGGCTGAGACTATGGTTCTGAAATCTATGTATGTTATAAATGCTCTAAAATCTCTATAGTGGAAACCAATTGTGGGGTCCCCATGTTTGATTGATGTCGGGTTCACCAAATGATTTAACATTTTTAGGAATAATGGAGTTTCATTCCTAATTTAATTAAGGGTCTAGAATAATAAATCAGTAAATAATATTATAATAATTATAGTACTTATTTGTATAATTTATTGTGTCTTATAAACCTTTCTAAAAATAGATATAAATAAGGATAAACATAACTTAGATTAAAATTGGACTAAGATAGCTAAGACAGAGGCTAAAACTAATTGTGTAGGACTAGAACAATGTCACAAATCATAATCTGGATTTCATTCGGTGAAAGGATAGGAGCACCAAAAACATGACACTTTAGGGTCCAACACTATAGTCCACTCTTGCCGCTATTATATAAACTAGTTACATAGATCTATGTTTTTTGGTTTTTGTTCATTGTCCCTATTTGAGTCTACCTATGAAATATTAAGTGTTGAATTTTGATTGAGCTCTTTGTAGAGCTGATTCAATCTTGAAACCCTAAACCTTCATCGTGTTTGATAAAACTTGAGAAAGAGGGGGGATTAGTGTGTGTACGATGCACTAAACATGTATCTACACCATTTGTGTGGGCATGCTACCTAAATACCAATACTTCAAAGAGGGATCAAGCCATATGTAGTTCTCCCATTTGATGTGCTTCATGCAATAGTGTAATAAGGATAAAAAAATTCCAAATTGAGAGTGATTGAGATGGCTAGGGACTAGTGTGAGCATTTGAATATGTTTTTATATGTGTTGGGTGAATATATTTATGGAATAGGTAAATTGTCCTTACTAGTTTTTTTGTATTCTTGATTTATTTTTAACATTTATCACCTCCCCTTGTAAATAACCTTTGGATGGACTTTTATAGGAAATTATTGATCATGGGTTAGATGTATTTGTGCTAGGCTAACATGACAAAGGATAAGAATCAGATGAAAATCATCATTTGGGCTCAAAATGTGATTGGATAGGAGTGTTAAAAATGGGACACCTTAGGGTCCAATGTTATAGTCTAAGTTTGGCACTCCTGTCCTATAGGCTCAAGACCTAGGGGAATAGGATTAGCCTAGGAAATAGAGTCTAGCTAAGCTAGAATCATGGTTTAGAAGTCTAAAAATGATTTGTAATAAGTAAAAAGGTGTCTATAAGGGTCATGAGAGAATGCAAGAAGGTATTATAGATAGGGTGTCACAATCCACACTCATTATACTAATTTGGACATTTTATATAACTACATTCACCGAGATGCCAATAGAATGTATTATGTAGTTATGTGGTGTGTAAAAGTGTCACTGATGGAGTTTGATGTGTGATATGAATATTAAGAGTCTCATAGTAGACCTTATTATCATGACCTTTGCACTTTACTTACCTAAAATAGCCTCCACATGAATCACTCTTGCATAAGAACTTTGGAATATGGTTGTTTATTTATTTGTTTAGTCTATTAGTGTTGATAGTAGTTCAATTTGAGTGGATTAATGTCATATTGTATCATCACCACCCCTTATATTAAGTTTATTTTATGCACTTTCTTTCCCTTTTCACCCCAAGTAGTAGGTTTTAGTGATTCTGAGCCACAAGTGATGTACCATGGGAGCTAGCCTCATAACCTAAAGGTCTGGTCTAATTACAAGGTCACCCACAACCTTTAGGACATTCCCATGTTAGTCCAACTTTTAATCAGTCCTAAAAAACCTCCTTTAAAGGGTGAAACTTAGGTTACTAATAGTTATCATGGTAAATAACCCAAACTATGATTAATTTTACTTTTTAAATGGGGAAAAGTTAAAGAAAGAAACACAATTAAACATAAACAAAAAAGAGGTGATACACCATAATATAGGTCTCCTCCACTTTCTTGGAACTAGCACAATAAAACCAAAAAATATTTATACACATACACAACCCTCAAAGTGAACACTCTTGTATAAGTAATTTGTAAGAAGGTAAAGGATTTATAACTGAATTAGGAGGGATGTAGTCTATCCACAACTAGTTATTGATAGGAAACTGATTGTACACAAATCACAACCTAAAAAAGAAAGATATCATGCATGAAGGTTAGGAGAAATGGATAGTAATAAAATTATAAATTAAATTAACCACAAATAAAGATTAAAAAACTCAAATTTCACAAGATAATGCATCATGAGATAAGGTAAAACAATATTTTCATTGATTCAAAGGCAATTATAAGTCTAAATTTTGGTAGGGTTTCACCATCACCAAAAGAGAAGATCCTTTAAATTGTCATTTTCAGACCTACATATGTAATAATGAGAAGAGAGAGGTAATTAAGATCATTAGAGGATCATAAAAGCTATCATTAACACCATATTTTCAGTTCATATCTAAAATATATAAAGCAATCCAAGTCATAAGTCCTCCCCCAATACATTAGTCTACCATCTTGATGATATATTCATGGAGAGTGGTGTATAAGGTTCTATTTTTGGTCCTATTTTACTGTTGGATGTCTTGGTAATTTTAAACTTAGTTAACCACCCACTCAATATAGCTATTCTTGGAAAGCATTTCCTTGTCTCCTATCTTTGCCTTCAATTCTTGCCTTCTTCTTTAACCAACTTGAATTCCACTCTCATGGAGATATTCCACCATTATAGGATTTTTTTATACATCTTAAATTATTTCTTGACTCCATCAAATGACTATTTTCTTTCTCAAGGCATAGTGGAAGCATATTTAACCTCATTGAATGCCTCTTTATCCTCTATTTTAGCATAGATTTGGATGATGGACCTTGGAGTTGGATATAATTTATGAAGGCATTCATTAATATGAATTAAATTGAATTTATGAATGAAATTAACACTCTTCTCTCATTTATTAAAACATGGAAACATGCTTGGAGAACCTTGCCTTACAATGAAACTATTAGGCCACTAAGCATGTTTGAGGGAATGAAGGTTGATATTGAATAATTATGTTGAGATATTACTTGAGGACATCATTTAATTCCTTATTATGTATATTTTATATCACCTATTCCTTTAGATGACTTTAAATCTCTGAGAATAGATCATTAATAATATTAAGTAGTCCAATCTAGCTCTAAAATAGAGCCTGTTAGGACTCAATTAGCTAAAATATCCTCATTATTTATATCTAAATATTGAAAAAAATATATATCATCAAAAAAATATCCCTCCACATTCTCACCAAGTTTTAATACGTTTGGATCATCTAATTTGAAGTTATGTAACCTTTTGTGTTGTCTTAAGTGCATTTTCTAAATTTTCACATGAGTGCAAACCTGTGTTTTTGAATTTTTCCCATCATAAGAATTACACAGACATAAAACCACATCCATAAGTTATGAAATAGTTCCCCCCACCTTAAATTAAAATTTTAAGAGTTTTTGATGGTTAGAACTCAAGATATGGCATTTTTTATGCACCTAGGGTTTCTAGGGCAACAAGTAGGTATGTTTACTAATTTTTTAATCTTGGGATTCATTAGATTTAAATACCTCATTAATTATTTTATTTACCCTATAAAAACATATCTAAGTTATTCAATTTTTTTAAGTTCATGATAAATAAAAATATATATTTAAAATTACCCCTTTCCAAGTCTGTAGACCTATGTAAGAACATTCAAGACCGAAACCTCCCTAAAACCCTGTAATTTGAGATCTTATGGTCCTGAACCATGATTTTAATATTATTTTATATTTTATTAAGTATTAATTATATTTTATTTAATCCCATCCTAAATATTAACATCCCATTAATGCATTGAAAACCTCACATTCTATTTTTATAGGTTTGTGTAAGTCATCTTTAAGCCTAAAACCTCTTGAACCCTAAATTGGATTTTATGGTCAAATGGGACCATGAGCTTGTAGGGTTTAAGAAGGATTTAGGTAGTTTATGATATTTGTATCCATTACATGATAAAATGGCTTGATATGATTATATATATTAATATTTACCTCCTCAAAGATCAATTATTCATCATGCATTAAAAGTAAAAACAACTCCAAAATCGTGTCTCCCTTGAGCTCTTTCAAAGATTCTTTTGGCTTCCTAACAATGATTCATAGCCATGTTTGAGTATTTATTATTTATAACACCTGTGTTAAAAACTTTAATACCTTATAATTCCTATATAATAGAATTATAGTCCCATGTAAATCCTTAGTGAAGATGCCACGTTATAGAAAAATTGTTCTGTAGGTGCTTTGAAGGGAATTTGGGGGTCAATTTTGGCTTGTTTTTGAGGTTTGAGAGCATAATTTTCCTTTTTAAGGACTTATGAGGATATAATAAGTATTTAAGGGACATTATAAAAATTTATTTGTGCTTTAAACCCTCTATATAGTTTTAAAACTCTAAATAAAACCTTGGTAAAACCTATTTTTTCCATGTAAAGCTTCATGTTTGGAAGCTTTTGTTCCATGTTCTACCAAAAATAACTATCAAGGAGGCTTGATCTTCGGTGTTGGAATATGTATGATAATACTTGATTTCAAGGATGAATATATCACTTTATGTAATTGTTTCTACTCAAAATTTCGCTTTTCAGATTTAAAAGAAAGAAACTAAAAGAAAGTAATGGACAAGGCTTGGGAAGTACCTGGACTAAAGACTGCGCACCGTAAATCCAGACGCTTGTGAGCACTCCTCTTTGGCTGTGGAGGAATGACACCTACAAAGAAGAAAACTTGGACAAAAAGGCGTTAGATAGATAGATGGTGGGTTGCCAGGCAAAAGCCTGTTCCCAGAAGTATGAGAACTTCCTTAAGGGAGGTCAACCCACTGTTTTGATAAAGATAAGTCTGATAAAAAGACAAAATGCTAAAAAGGACTGAAATAAATAGCAAACTGAAAGAGAAAAGGAAGCAAAGGCTTACCTGGAAGAAGCTGTCGGCCTGGTCACAGTCGCCGGTGTCGGTGGTCCTACTGGCGTCGGTTGTCAGATCTACCGACGTCGGTTAGTCTGCCGACGTCGGTAGGGGTAATGACCGGCGTCGGTCGGGGCAATGGCCTCTAGACGGGTCTGGTCAGGTTCTGGTCTGTAGATAGTCCAAGCTTGGTCTGTGGTCTGGTCTGTGGACGTGTCTGTGGATGGGTCTGAGTCTGATGGACGGGTCTGTGGATGGTCTTAGGTAGAGATACAGGGGAGTCAAATGGACAGAGAGGGACAGAGGAGGACAATCAAGGAGATGGGAATACGGGTCTGGGTGAGAGTCAGGACTGAGGGGAAGAAGAGCTAAATCTAGTTTAGAAATGACTAGAAAGCATAAAAACAAACAGAGTACAACATACCTGTGCCCTGCTGAAGAAGGTGTTGATCTTGTTGCTGATGTTGCCGGATGTGAAACCTGTTGCTGATGAAGATTCCCTGTTGTTCACCTGTAGAAGATTGTTGTGTACCTGAGGGAGAGAGGTCAAGTGAAGGACTGATACAAGGGTCTGATAGGAAGGTTCAAGAGTCGGGATGCGAGAGCTAGAGACGCAGAGAAGTCAAGAAGAAGCCAAGAGGAACCAGAGGGAACCGAGAGACCAGGTAACGGTGAAGAAAAACCGTTAAGAAGGGTGCCGACGCCGGCAATATCGCCGACGTCGGCCGAAGGCTGACCGACGCCAGCGGCTGAAAGGCTGGAGAAAGGCTAAAAATAGCCTTTCATCCATTTCCCAACGGCTGGGTCAAATGAATGCGAGGATGAAACGGTCGACGGGGTTAAATGGGCGAGAGGAGAGGTTGGAATGGGAGTCTAAGGCATTAAATGGCCATGTGGGGAATAAAGGGGATCCAAGGAGGGTATCCTAGGGTGGCGAGGTGGCAAGGAGAGGGAAAAGGGGCCTTATTTAATTAAAAATAGATGTTTATTTTCAATTAATAAGACCTAGGTGGGTTAGGGACCAAGGAGGACTAGGAGGGAGAAAGGACCAAGGGTTAGACACTTTTTAGGTGTCTACATTTGCCCCTTTTTGTCTTGTTGGTTGTTCTAGATGAACTGTAAGACAAAAACAGGGAGTGGTTGCCCCAGGTGAAGGATGATGTGGATTGCCCCGAAGTAGATGAGGTATTCCCCCTCAAAGCAGGAGTCGAAGGAAGGGAACCTGATATCGGGTGCTGATTTGACAGAAGGGTGGATGAGAAAGAAGGGTGAGTGAAAATGCTACAAAAGTCATGATTACGCGCATACCACTACACAAGATGGTCGGGTCAAAAGTGTCGCAGGTCAAGGGTCGAGGAGTGCCAAAATTGAAGTAACCGGGCCCCAGCATTTAGTCGTCTGCTGATCGGGTCACTCAATCTAAGCTGAAGCTCCAAATGGTCGTCGTGTCCCAGGTATCCAAGGCTCAGGAAGTGCTCCCAAAAACATGAAAAAGCCACAAGTAGTAGGGATCAACTGGCTTGCGATCCTACACTTGTGAAGGGTCAAAAATAGTCTGCAGACAATTCTGCTAACCAGCCGTGAGGTAGCACACACGCAAAAACAACCAAGGCAACATTGGCTTGGAAGAAGGTCGAAGTCGAAGGAGATAGGCATGATCTCCAATGGTCATTGGTCAAGAGGGTGGATGGACGAAAGGATGCGGCCGAGCTAACCCCAGAAGACCCCATGTCAACTGAGTGCTGCCTACATAGCCCCTGTCGTAGGGGCCTCAGGCCGATGTAGTTCTCCCTAAAAGGGAGGAAGGGTCAGAGGGATTGATTGGTCTTGGTCAAAAAAAATGATTGGTCTTGGACAAAGGTCTTGGTCAAAGGTCTTGGTCAAAGGTCTTGGTCAAAGTTGACGAAGTTGGGTGTGATAAGAGTCAAAGAAGAGAAGGTTTGTCCATCATAGAGACGAACAAACGGGGGTGGTCGAGCTAACCTCAGAAGTTGAGGTTTAGTGGTCAGATGGACGGTGTTAATGTCGAATAAGGGGGTCAAAGGTGGCAAAGGGACCACAGTCTGGCGTGGGGATCCCGATTTAGGTGATGAGGTTGGAGAGGCATGAGTCGGGGTTGATGTTTTGTTGAAGAGGTGGTCAAGAGGATCCTTGATGGGAAGGGTGTCCTTTTTCCGGTGGTGACGGATGACAGCTTTGAGAGTGCAACAACGCTCAGTGTCATGTCCTAGAGTGTGGTGATAGTGGCAGAATGTAGAGTTGTCGAACCAAGAGGGTCTTGATCCGAGAGGTGATGGGTGAGGCGGTGTTGAAGGTTTGTTGATGATGTGGTTGAAAAGGGAGGTGTCATTCTCCAAACATTGGCGAATGGCAACCTTGAGGGCATGACAATGCTCCGTGTCGTGTCCAGGCATGCGATGATATGCACAAATGCAAGTGTGGTCGAACCAAGGTGGTTTAGGTCCGAGAGATTGATATGGTCTAAGAGGCAGGAGATCGAGACGAGAGGACTGCAACAATTGCCGTAAGAGCAAGGCATATGAACCTGCTAACGGGTCGGGATGTTTTATTGCAGTGAGGGTTGGTGACATTGGTTTGGGAGGCGAAGGAGGCAAAGGTCGAGGGTTTGGATGAGATGTATGTCTGATTGGATGAGAGAGTAATGGAGGCAAATTGCCTCTGTGAAAGATGGGAGTGGGAAGCACTCCTATTAAAGTGGACGGATGCGGGCCCAAGATTGAAGGCAATGACGAAGGTGGGGGAGGAATTCTCCGATGTGGTCTAGTAGTCTTCGTGTGTCTGGGTCGAGAGCCACCGTTGTGCGAGGCGAGGTTAGATATGGGTTTGGGTTTGGGTGGAGGTGAGTGAGATGTAGAAATCTCACGCAAAGGGCAAGAGGAAACCGTGACTGGGTCCCCCTTGGTTGAAATGGGTGGAGAGACTGGTTCTTCTCTTGGTGGAGAAGAAATAAGAGAGGGCGGCTCCTCAAATGGGCAGAGGGCATGGATGATCGTGCCTTCTACTTGTAGTTGAGGAGCAGGCAAGGTAGGGTCTTCGGATGGAGATGGGCTTAATGGCGTTGATGTGGTCAAAGCGTCGCCCAATACAAGAGAGGTAGATGGAGGACTAGTAGGAGAAGAAGGTTCTTCATCCTTTAATGGAAGAGGTTGGTCAAGGACAAGAGGCAAGATAGTGCTAATCGTGTGAATGTCATGGTCTTGAGGGTCATTGGTCGAAGTCTGGACGTTGTTTTGAGTAGGCGGATGATTCGGAAATGGTTGTTTGAAAATGTCGATATGTTGGTTAGGAGGGGCGTTCGGGTTATCTAAAATAAGATCCCCCTTGTCGATCATGTCTTGGACGATGTTTTTGAAGGTTCGGCAGTTGTCGATGTCATGGCCTTGGACGCGATGAAAGGGATAGAAGTCGGCCTCCCTATACCATGTAGGGATGGCTTTTGAAGGGTCAAATTGAGGTGGTCGGATTGGAGGGAGATTGAGGACCCCCTGCTTGAGTAGTTTTTCCAAAACGGAAGCGTATGGTTCTCCAAGTGGAGTGTAAGAACGCTGAATGTACCGTTGTTGGAATTGTTTGGTGATGCTGGAAGATGTCGAAGGTTGAGATTGATTAGTTGATGTCGATGATGGTTGTCTAACGACCACAGTGTTGGCCACTCCTTTAGATTCGGAATTGGCAGAAGAAGAAGGTCTGGAAGAAGAATGGCCATTGGTTTTAGCGTTGGTATGACGCAATTTGACCTTATCTTCTTCAAGGGTGCGGAGTTCGAGCTTTCGAGCCATGATGAAAGCTTCATCAAAAGTATGGAATGTCTGAATCCGCAAGGTAGAAGAGATGTGTCTAGCACATGCTCGAGAAAAGAGCTCAATGAGCTTGGGTTGAGGCAAAGAGAAGGAGAGCTGGTTAATCAGACCTCTCCAACGAGCGACAAAATTGACAATTGATTCGTCGTCAAATTGCCTGATGGAGTAAAGGTCTGTGATTGAGACTTGTT
Organism: Torreya grandis; assembly: GCA_037957365.1. NCBI lineage: Eukaryota > Viridiplantae > Streptophyta > Pinopsida > Cupressales > Taxaceae > Torreya > Torreya grandis. The sequence goes on along the minus strand of JARHVA010002521.1, from coordinate 1,379,742 downwards.
TGGTGATATTGATTGAGAAATGGTCAAGAAATAGTTGGGCGAGTTGAATGAATGAAAAGATAGAGTGTCTGGTAAGAGAACTATACCAGTCAAGGGCTGGGCCAGAAAGGGACATAGGGAACGTGCGTAAAAGCAACGCATCATCATGGGCAATAAGATAACAGGCATGTCTAAATGCCCATAGATGTTGTTGTGGGTCTTCCTTACTCTGAAAGCAAGTGAATTTAGGAATCTCCCAATGGTTAGGGTATGGTCGAATAGGGACGGAAGGATGGATGGGCTCGTTGCAAATTTGCTCATATGACAAAGTATTGCTTGAACCGGAAATGGAGGCTTCGAGACTGGACATTTTATCCATCAGCATCTTGATAAGATCTGCTGACGAATTGGCGGGTTGAGCGCCCCCTAGGTGGTAAGGCACTTGGAAGAGGCTAGAGGAGGCGTGCGACATAGTCGGTTGTACAATGTATGGATGACTAGTCGCAGGGGCAGAAGTAGAGGCTAAAGGTGGTTGCGTTGCGAAGGTCGAAGGTATAGGTTGACTGGGCACCACCAAAGGTGGTTGAATGGCGGCACTGGTAGAAAGATAGGTTGGCGCGCCTACATTTGTGGGTGCAAGAGTGTGAGGGGTCGAGGCAATTAAGTTCTGATATGATGTAGAACTTGGTTGAATTACAGGCGGTTGAGGGGGTAATGGAACCCCGATGGAGGTCGGTCTGAAAATAGACGGGGAGGCCAAACTTTGCGTATTGGCCATGGTTGGATTGATAGTTGAGGCGAAAGGTTGAGTCATAAAGGGTTGGGTGGCAAATGGCGTGGATGTCGTCGCCACGTCGCCCGAAAGGTCTCGCGTTGGGTTTCTCGCAAGATAGTTTTGGAGGGCTGCGGTATTGAGGTCCAAGAATCTCGCAAAATCCTGGTCCCCTTCAGGGATGATGGGAATTTGAGTCGGGGTCGGGGTCGAGGTCGGTCCTGTAGGAGTTCTTTCAGTCTCTGAGTGGAACTCCATGATAGGACTTGGTTAGGGATGAGGTAGACAGAAGCGGCTGTTGGCTAAAGTGGTTAAGAAGAGAGTCCTGGTTCCAGAAACTGCGTTCTTGCAGTCTCAGAAAACCAGAATGTGGTTTTGACAGAGAATGGACAGAGTTTAGGCTGCTGGTTTTTGAAAAAAAAAAAGGACAGTGACAGAGACCGACGTCGGTTGAAAAACCGATGTCGGTAAGGAAGATAGCCGATGTCGGTCAGATAACCGATGCCGGTAACAGATGAAGCCGACATCGGTAGAAGAACCAAGGCCGGTGACAGGGGAAGCCGACGTCGGTGGCAGAACCGATGTCGGCGACTGTGTTTTCCAGAGAACCAAAAGGTTCTTGGAAAAACAAAGAAGAAAGCGTCCTCACACACTCAAACAAACAGATGAGAAGAGGAAAACAGAGAGAGACAGACAAGCCTAAGCGATAAATCCTAGGAATTAACCTTAGAAATTGTGGCTTATGCCTTAGATGAATGTTTGGGGAGATTGGCTGAAAAATGGGTCCTAGAAGAAGGCGGTCTAAAGATGGTTTCAGGGGGTTGTTTAGGCGCTCAAAGATCTGTGTTAGGGTCTGGTACGTGGCCTGGTGCTAAGGAGCAAGCTCCCCTCACTTCACGATTCCAGTGGTTAGCTGGTCTCGCTTAGCCAAGATATACCTCGCCTAGAGTTTAGACTCCGCCAGAGAATGGAGTGGGCTTCCCCCTTGGTGATGAAATCCAAGTAGGGTCACCGGGATGGGTAAGGTATCCGCTGGGTGATGAAATCCCAATCGGGCCTTGTCTCAGGTAAGTTTTATGTTTGTTTTAGTGCATGTGGTCAGGTAGTGTAACATCAAGTGTCTACGGTTTATTCAATATGCGCCTAAGTTACTAGATGTGGACTAATGCAAGCACAAGCAGAAATGAAAGTGCAATATGTTTTAATGCCCAAGTCAAAATGTGAGATTTGTTATGAAGACAAGTTTGAGAAAGGGTTGAGAGTATGATGTTTAGACTAGTCTAGAAATGCAAGGAAGAAAGATTCATTTTAGTCCTGCTTATAGTGTCATTGAGAAGAAAAGAAGGAGGAGAAAAGGTAAGAACCTAATGCTCCTAAATGAATGAAAAAGAAAAGGAACCCAGGAGGAACCTAGGGTCCCACCGGGCGTGCCAGAGATGTTTCTACTCAAAATTTCGCTTTTCAGATTTAAAAGAAAGAAACTAAAAGAAAGTAATGGACAAGGCTTGGGAAGTACCTGGACTAAAGACTGTGCACCGTAAATCTAGACGCTTGTGAGCACTCCTCTTTGGCTGTGGAGGAATGACACCTACAAAGAAGAAAACTTGGACAAAAAGGCGTTAGATAGATAGATGGTGGGTTGCCAGGCAAAAGCCTGTTCCCAGAAGTATGAGAACTTCCTTAAGGGAGGTCAACCCACTATTTTGATAAAGATAAGTCTGATAAAAAGATAGAATGCTAAAAAGGACTGAAATAAATAGCAAACTGAAAGAGAAAAGGAAGCAAAGGCTTACCTGGAAGAAGCTGTCGGCCTGGTCACAGTCGCCGGCGTCGGTGGTCCTACCAGTGTCGGTTGTCAGATCTGCCGACGTCGGTTAGTCTGCCGACGTCGATGGGGGTAATGACCGGCGTCAGTCGGGGCAATGGCCTCTAGACGGGTCTGGTCAGGTTCTGGTCTGTAGATAGTCCGAGCTTGGTCTGTGGTCTGGTCTGTGGACGTGTCTGTGGACGGGTCTGAGTCTGATGGACGGGTCTGTGGATGGTCTTAGGCAGAGATACAGGGGAGTCAAATGGACAGAGAGGGACAGAGGAGGACAATCAAGGAGATGGGAATACGGGTCTGGGTGACAGTCAGGACTGAGGGGAAGAAGAGCTAAATCTAGTTTAGAAATGACTAGAAAGCATAAAAACAAACAGAGTACAACATACCTGTGCCCTGCTGAAGAAGGTGTTGATCTTGTTGCTGATGTTGCCGGATGTGAAACCTGTTGCTGATGAAGATTCCCTGTTGTTCACCTGCAGAAGATTGCTGTGTACCTGAGGGAGAGAGGTTAAGTGAAGGACTGATACAAGGGTCTGATAGGAAGGTTCAAGAGTCGGGATGCGAGAGCTAGAGACGCAGAGAAGTCAAGAAGAAGCCAAGAGGAACCAGAGGGAATCGAGAGACCAGGTAACGGTGAAGAAAAATCGTTAAGAAGGGTGCTGACGCCGGCAATATCGCCGACGTCGGCCGAAGGCTGACCGACGTCGACGGCTGAAAGGCTGGAGAAAGGCTAAAAATAGCCTTTCATCCGTTTCCCAACGGCCGGGTCAAATGAATGCGAGGATGAAACGGTCGACGGGGTTAAATGGGTGAGAGGAGAGGTTGGAATGGGAGTCTAAGGCATTAAATGGCCATGTGGGGAATAAAGGGGATCCAAGGAGGGTATCCTAGGGTGGCGAGGTGGCAAGGAGAGGGAAAAGGGGCCTTATTTAATTAAAAATAGATGTTTATTTTCAATTAATAAGACCTAGGTGGGTTAGGGACCAAGGAGGACTAGGAGGGAGAAAGGACCAAGGGTTAGACACTTTTTAGGTGTCTACAGTAATTATAATTTCATGATGTACATAAATTAATCCTAGATCAGATAAGATGGAGCACACCTACACTTCCAATTGGGTATACACTTGTTAAGTGGGAGCATGACCAATATGGGGATATGATAGACCCAATTAGGGGATCACTTTTATCATTTGTCACAAAATATCATGATAGGAAAGGTTCCAAAGCCTACAGTATAACATAATCACAAAACAACCCTAAAAGATTCCTATGATTTGATATTTCACTTAAGCTAACAAATAATAAAGTAAACTATTATAATAACAAGAAAAGTAAACTAATATAGTGCAAACCAAATCTTGTGGCACAAAGTGGGGGTTATAAATAAATAAATAAACTAAACATGCATATAATACATATACTCATGTCAATGTATATAGAATCCTAATGCATGGAAGAGAAGAATACATACTACATTATCTATCTACTCTTACAAAAGAGAAATAAAGTTAGGAATACTAAACTTTGAAGATGAACTTTCCAAGTCTCAATCTCTCCCTTGGCCAAGGTGATTCACAAGAGATTATTGTGGTTTGTAAGGATAACCAAGATAAATAAACTCTAGGTTACAAAACCTACCTAAGCATCTAAAAGACTTCTCCATAAGACAATATTAGAGCTCTAAAGAAAGTATTGAACCCTAAATCTTTATTCCTCAAATATAATAGTAAATAATCAGATTTTTATTGGCACTTCTTCACTTAATTCAACTATCTCTTTTATGAAATGGTGAGGAATGGCCTTGTATAAATAGGTAGATCTTACCTAAAAACTTTTGAACATGTCAGTTGTACTAGGTCAACTAGGTTGACCTGGTACATTATATGGGATAACTCATAAATTTTGTGCTAGGTTGACCAATATTCCAACCAACCAAAATATCTAATATCTAAAGTGTCCCCAGAACACACTAGGTTGACCAGGTCGACCCAGTTTGTTGAATAGGTCAAAAAGGTAACAAGGCAAAAAATGAAGACATAAAGCATGACAATGATTGGAATGGATAGGAAAGAGAGAAATAAGCTTAGGGTTTAAGCTTTTATGAGGCTATAGTGTGGATGGCAAGTGGAAAAAGGAACAATAATCTTATGAAGCACCAATGGTCTGCCCACCCCTTTCCTAGCGCACCACTTAAGGCATGCACTTAGAGAGACTAAGACTCAATAGGTTGTTACAAGATATAAAGTGTCAATAATCAATAAAAGTTTGAAAATATTATGTTTATACATATGCCCCAGTCGAAGCTCATCACATGTCATGTAAGTGCAACACAAGATGGTGCTTCAAGATAGAACATGATAACATAAAATGTTAATGCTAAGTATGGTGTAGTAAGAAGTAAATAGGATAAGTGAAAGGATAGAATTGAAAATCACATACCTTTAACTTACCTTAATGTTGTAGATAAATAATAATACTGTAAGAAAGTGAAGGTTTCCAATGTAAAGCACACTAGGTGAACTTGTAGAAGTTAGTAGGAAAAAAAAGCCAAAAATTGAAATTTTTGGAAATAGACATATGATAGCAGAAAATATATAGAGTTTAGGAAAATTTGTAAAATTAGAATTGTAAATCAAGGTTTAAAATATTTGAGGTAAATGAATGACAAAAAGGATGGAAAATTAATGACAAATGATATAAAATAAATGACAAATGATGGGAAATGAATGATAAATAAATGACAAAAAGGATGGAAAATGAATGAAAAATGATAGGAAAACATAGTAAATCATATTTTAAAAGATGTAAAACATAAATGGAAAAAAGGAATGTAGAACATACTATATCACGTTGGGAATCATGTAAAACATGAATGATAAATGAAGTACTAATGCAATCAAACTTGAACAAATATATGTAAGAAATTAAAAAGTAAGCTTATGTAAGATAGGCAAAAGAAAAACATAAATAAAAATATGATAGAATGTCAAATGAAATGTAAGTCAAGATCTAATATAAATATGAAGAAGGCATATATAAAGAGAAACATGTAAGAATGGAAAAAGAGGTGTGGACTCAGTTGTCCACAAAAAAAGGGTATGGACTCAATTGTCCACAATAAAAGGGTAGTACAAAAATGATAAATGAAAGAAGAGTGATCCATAATTTCTCAAACATGTTGTTTCACTTCTAAGGATAGATAAATCTGAAATAAAGTAATGCTAGCATGTTTTTAAGAGGTGAAGAATAAAGAATAATAGAAGAGGGAAAATAGATTTGGAATCATAATTTGTCTATCAAGGGGGGAAAATGAAATGGGTGGAGGGTAGAATGAAGGAATAACCAAGGTATAGGAACTCTTTATCGACGTCAAGACACTCAAATTTAGTTTGTCAAAACAAGAGTACTTTTGACTTTAAAAACTATGAAGAACTTCTCTTAGCCACATAAGTCTTGGGTAAACAAATGGAGTATATATATCATCCCATGAAGGCTATATGCATGAAAATTAAAATGGACCTACCTCCCCACAACATGTTCCCTACTCCTCAAGACCCCTTCTAAAGCCATTGGTCTACTACAAAGATTGGGTACTTATGTGAGAAAGTAGGTAACACTAGAAGAATTTTGTTTATTCTCATTTTCTAATCTACTGGCCTACCACACCCCAAAGGACCTCAACTCTACCATGAGGCCAATATTGGAGTTTGATCTTCAACTAGAAGAAGGATATATATTTTGAATCATGTATTTTAGTGTGATTTTACTTTTAAGATATTGCATTTTTTTCCTTTTGATATCATTGTCTTTTCTTTAAATGATTTGGATTTTAACTTTCTTTTGAAGGCTTTTTAAGATTCCTCCTCGTTATAGACTTACATTTACCAATCATGAGAGAGATAGTGATACACATGAATGAGTTGTAGGTTAAGGATAAAGGAATCTAAGTAACCCAAGACAAAATATAGACTAAGACACTTAGGCTTGACAATGAACAAGTATGTGATATCAAGTCTCAACCATGTATATGCTTATTTTGATGAAAAGAAGAAGGAAAAAGGATATCCAAAGGTGGACTAGTAAAAGGAAATAGTAATGAGAAAGACTGTTTGCTAACTGATCACATGGTAAAAGGAGATAATAAACAAAGGGAATAGGTTAGATATAACCAAGTTACCATGAAAACTATCTGTAAAAAATAAATATAAGAAATCAAACAATTATGAAGATACAAGGGAAGAGTTTTGAGAAAAACTCTGAAGGAAAAGGAAGCAATGATAATTGAAAATAGAAATGATAAGGAAAAGACATGTGTATCTAAAATAAAAACACAAGATAACTATAATAAAATAGGAAGGAAAAACATGATATAAGATAGGAAATAATTTGACACAATGTCAAATGATACAATCAAAAATAGAAATAATATTGGAGCACACGTCCAATCTAAATATAAATGAGAAATCACCATGCATGTGCTCATAAATATTGGTAAATCTATCCACACACATTATTCAAGACATCAGATAAATCTCTATGACATATCCAATCCAAATATAAATGAGAAATAACCATACATGTGCTCATAAATACTGGTAAATCTATCCACACACATTATCTAAGACATCAAATAAATCTCTATGAAACTGAATATGAATTGTTGCTAATGTCTCATTAATCTTTGTTGAATACTAAGTAAATACTTATTTTCTAATCTCCTCATCTGAAAAAGTAGGAAAATTTGGATCATGTTGAGGAATAAAATTGGGCAAAGGATGGTTGGGATAATGTGTGGGAATGGGATCTATGGGAGATGTAGGAATCATTGGTAGAGAAGGATCTATGGGTGAAGGAGGGTCCACAGGTGGAGAAAGAACCATAGGTGGAGGCATAGAAGGTGGTAAAGGGACCACAAGAGGTGTAGCTAAGACAGAAGAAGGGGGAGCCTTATTGTGATATTGACTTATGGGAGGAATGGTATAAGGCCTAGGAATAGCTATAATATGGTCCTTAAGATGTACTGAAGGATACAATAATGATGAGTGTGATGTGTGTTGCATTAGTGCCATAGACAATAACTCTCACCATACTTAGGTATATATCCAGGAAGGATCTTTAGAGGTGGAAATTTAGTGTCTATTGATGGGGAATAAGGACACAAGGTATCAATATATTGTTAAAACTTGAAAAAATGGGTAGAAGAGTGACTATCTATCTCATGGAAGCAATAGATATGCTTGTGAGTATTTTTAAGAGAAACACTCACATGAGAAGGTGTAATAGGCATGGAAGAAGAAATAGATGGATCATTGGTCTATTTTTTGGGTAGAGGATCCATATTAGACCAAGTAATTAAACCATCACCAAGAGAAGATTGTGATGGATAAGGAATGAAACTAGGCTTAATAGGAGTACTAATAGAAGAAGCAAAAATAAGCACAATAATAGTGAAAGTAACAATAATAATTGGTTCTGACATAGGTCCCATTATGGGAAGGGTGGGATCAACATAAGGTCTAAGGAGGGTTTTACTAACCTCAAGGGTGAACCAATGATGGGTGTCAAGGAACCTATAAAAATGGTAAGGTCAGGTCATAGCATGATCTATCAACATAGTCCTATGAGGCTCCTCAGAAATTGGAGGTGTCAACACCATCTCTACTTTGTAATAAAGAGGAAATATGCAATAATCAAGAACTATAAATGTTAGAGCATGAGAAACTTCATGAAAAGACTCAAGTAAATAATAATGATAATGCACAATCTTGGCATTATGGGCTTAGACAAGACCACCTAATAAATGATCATCTAAAGAATAGTCATAATCATAATCTAGCATATGAAGATCAATAACACAAGTTAAAATAACTTTGTCATTAGAAGAATCATGGTGAATATAATGTCAAGTCTTGGATAAGACTATGGGAATTTCATTGAAAGGAGTTTTGAGAGAATAAAGTTTCAAGGAAGTAGGAAGCTAAGAGATGATATGAGGTGCGAGATCACAAGTTTTGATCTTTAAGTTAATATCATCAGGCTCATCATCATCAGAATATAAAAGTTTGGGAGGAATGTTACCAATGAGCTCAGAATGACCACTATAATCTCTGGTTCAGTTGATGGTAAAATTTAAATTTTATGATTCATGAAATGGAATGTTAGGCAAAGGCTCAAGAGTAGGAATCTTAAAAACACCATGATCTTAGAATTGTTCAAAATTTCAAGGGTTAGTATCTCCTTCTCCTATAAATGGCTCCATTATGAGGGAATTTAATGCATTGGTAGGTGAAAGAAGTGGTAGCTCACATATGATGAGTCCATGGCCTACCAAGAAAGATGTTATATGAAAGGGGAAAATTAAAGATCATCACCTTCACATGAATGGTGATAGGTGGGATAGTAATGGGAAGCCACACACACCAAAGAGGAGGCATTTTCCTTCTATCATATCCTTACTAAGTGTTACATGTAGACTTAAGATTACATTATAAATATCCAAGGGTCTTAATTAAATCAAGAAAAGAAACACAAGTGCCTGAACCCTCATCAATCAATGCTCATTTAACTTGGATATCACCTATTTGGATGCTAATAAATAAGGAAAGATTATTTTCATGAAGTAGAATCTTGTTGAGAATCATTGATGCGATGGGAAATTTTAAATAAAGATAAGTTTTGATAGTTTCATCAACATTGATGGACCTCTCTTCACATTTTTACAAGATACTATCCTCGAAACTAGATAAGGTTGCCTCTTGTCCTGCTAAGGGAAGATGAGGGACATTCATCTCAAATAATATTTGTATTAGATGGTTTTGATGACAAGGAGAGGTCCTCATAATCTCAAGAAATGGAATTTGATATGGGAGATTAATGAGCACCGTAATGGGATCCCACTCATCATAACCCATGAGAAGATTATTAGATATAGGCACATAATGGTTAAGGAGGTCTTGTAAAGGAGGAGTCGAGAGCATTGAAATTTGTGTTGATAAGAATGAGAAGGTTTAGAAAAAGGTTCTAAATCATTTGGTGATGAAGAAGTAGTTGGTTTATATTTATCTTGAAGTTTGGAAGAAGTGTTAATAGAAGGTTGACTATTATTCGAAGATTGGTTATCATTGGTATTAAAAGATGATGGAAGAATGGTAGAAATAGAATGGGATGTGTTATCCAAGGGAGAATAATAAATTGGACCATCATCAAAGGTTATAAGATCTTATTTCCACAACTCATTCAAATGAGTTGGAGAAGAATTTTGGATAACACAGTATGTGTGAGAAGGAGGTAGGGTGTAGATAGGTTGTGAAACAATGAAAGCCACTACCCTTCACATGTTAGTCATGCTAGCCAAATTCTCTTTGAAAGTTGGTTCAACAAGACTTTTTACATTATTAGTGGAAGGGGTGGGCTTGTCTTGGTTTTCTTGAATAGGTTGATGATTAGGCAAGGGGTCTTTATAGATAGATAAATGAGCATTTGTTTGACTCAAGGCTTGACCTTTATCATGAGTTTTGTAGTCCTTGAGAGCATTTTCATAATCTTGTTGATGCTTGAAAATGATAGAATCATGATCAAAATTAGGTCCAAGAATAAATTCTATAGCTAAATTATGAAGTTGTCTACAAGTCTCATGAGAGTGACCCCAATTAGCATGAAACCAACAAAACTTGCTAGGATCATACCAAGTTTTCATAGGATGAGTAGGGTTAATCTCTCAAGGAAGAGGCCTAGGTAGATGTTTAAGTAATTTAGCTAAGGAAAGAGTTTTATGAATATTAATGTTATTTGGTGAACATAAATGAGGATTAGTGTATTGTTGAGAAGGAGCTAATTTTGGAGGGGTAGGAATGACAACTTGAACTTGTGAATGGTATCATATGAATCAGTAACACCATCATTAGTAATATTGTAGTTTTTGTCTTTAAGTAACAAATGAGAACCTATATAAGGTTGGGGTGGAATGAACTGATGCATAATGAAATATTGGCATTTGGCTTGGTTAATGGCCTCTAAAGTATGTGGAGAGAGGGTGTAGACTCAATATTGTAATTTAGGATAGAAAGCAGTGGTAAAGAGATGAAAGAGATTATCATTATCTAGGTTATATTCATACTTATTTGACAAAGTCTTCCATCATTTAACAAAGGCTTGGTCATTTTCATTTTTGTTTTGTTTGTAATTGATGAAATGGACCAAAGTGTTTTTAGGAGGATCACTAGTTTGGAATTTTTTTACTAAAGCATTCATTAAATCCTCCAAACTAGTAATGGAATGAGATCTAAGTTAATTATACCAATCCAAGGCATCACCTGTGAGGGTTTTGACAAGGAATTTAGTAGTAAAAAAGGTGATGAATTTAACCCAATCCTTATAAGGATTTCCAAATGTTTTAAGATGAAGGTTAGGATTAGTTGATCCGTTATAAGAGATTGTAGGTGTTATACCTCCAATGTCAATATTAGCAATTTAGGTAGTAAGAGTTTCATTTTATAAATGCTTGATGACTTTGTTGACTAAAGGAGGTTGAGAAATGAGATTTTCTTAGGAATATTGAAGAGGGGGAGGAGGAACACTTTGGTTATGTGTGCCCTAAGTCATTGGTTGATGATTGGATTGAAGATTAAGAAGGTGATTCTATATTTGCATCATTTGATTCATATTATGAGCTTAGAATGTGTTCATTTGATTGAGAGTTTGAAATAATAGGTGATGAGTTTGATTAGTGTTATTAGAATTAGTATTGGTGTTTGAGTTGGTATTAGTGGCTTGGGTACCACTATTAGTGTTGATATTTTGAGGCACTAGTGGTAAAATTTGCTTGTGAAGCAAAATATAGACTAGTAAATAGTTGAGAAGAAGAAAAATGAGTCCCTTGGGTAATAAAAAATGAACTAGTGGAAGGATTAAGGATAGTGGGTCTTATGAGAGGCCCACTAGATGTAGAACCTAGGCATGGAGGTAGAAAAAGTTAAAGAAGAAGATATCATGGCATAAGAAGGGGTCAAAATTGAAGGAAGAGGTTGAGAAGCAAAGAAATTGATTCCTCCAAATCTAGTTAAGTGGAAGTAGGAGAATGAGGTTCTTCTACTTGATGGCTAATCATAGGGTTATAGATGGTATATGGATCTTTCCCTCTATGTTGAGGAAATTCCATGATAAAGAAAAGCAATTTAGGAGTATACTCTAACTCAAGCTGATCCTCTAAGAGAAGAGGAGGGTTTTGCTATAAACAGGTATGAGGATTCCTATAATTCATTGATTGGGTTGTAATATGAACATTACTAACATTCTCAAAAGTAACCTTACTTTTTCTATGGGAGGCCCTATTAGGATTGGTAAATTCCATCATGTCTATTGACTAAACTTTAATATTGTCACAAAACAAATAGTCCATGATGAAAGGAAAAGAATCAATATGAGAAAGCAAAGAATAAAAAAGTGACTGACATAGAACTAGGTCGACCTAGTTGACCTAATGCAAAAATATGGACTATGAAACTATACATGGTCCATAAGATTGACCTAGTGTAGTGTAGGAGGGCTTAAAAAGATGTTAGGTCGATAGGTTTGACTTAGTGAAGTGAAAAAAAAGTAAAATAAAGAGTTGATAATAATTTTTTGAAATGAAATAAGATAATTTATAGTTAATGTAAGAAAGTAAATATCAAAAGTAAGTAGAAAGTCAATTGAATTGATGCTAGCCAATCCAATTAATGCATACAAAGTAAAAACCTTGTACCAACATTGGCTAATGCAATTTATTTCTCACATAATTGATAAAAGATCAAGTAGACAAGTTGAAAAGTAAATCTAGCTAATTGGTCAACTTAGAATGTTAATTAGATTATTAAGAATAATTTTAAATGATAAGGAGTTAGTTGTAAACAAAGTACTAGATAGCAATCTATATATGGTTTTAGGTGAGTTTAGGATGAAAGGGACTATAGTGTCAATGATATAGGCTTGGTATTGGGGCCTACCCCCTCACTTCACATATCATAGTGATAATGGTGTTGGGTGCTTAGCCAAAATATACCATTAACCACACTTTATACTTGACCAGAGCATCAAGTCAACTTCCCCCTTGGTGATGAAATCCAAGTAGGTTGGCCTGGGTAGTCAAATGTTAAAATTCTTGTTGATGTTATGTGATTTGTCCATGTGTGCATAAAATTAAAAGAGTGAAACTAAGTAGTTAATTAAAAACCTCCTAATTAGACTATGTGAACTTACTAAGCATGTAAATAACTGAAAGGAAAGATGTGATTAATATACAAGGTGAATTCCAACTTTGAAACAGGGTATAGTGAAAAAACTATATACACAACATATAGAACTAAGTCAATAGGGTCAAGATATTAGTGTTAAAGATAGGGTTTGGAAAACCTACTAGGTTGACCAGGTTGACCTAGTTGTTTTAGACAACACATAGAACACATAATTAGGTCGATCAAGTCAATCTAGTTGGTTGTGTAGGGGTAGTTTTAAATACTACAAACTTGAAAATAAAGTACAAAATAGAAAGATATTGAGAATAAGAGACTGGCATTGATGGTTTATAGATGGAAATGAGAAGATTTTTGATCACGAACCTTGGAGAAATCTATCAAAATTTTGTAAACTGGGTTAAGCTAATTGACTAAGCAATATAGAAACCTACTTAAAAAGGGTTATAAATGCACTAGGTCAACTTGGTCAACCTAGTAGGTTGAATTGGAAGTCTAAAAATGCACTAGGTTGAGTTGGTTGACCTAGTAGGCTAATCTGAAAGTCTAGAAAATTGAAATCTATACTAGGTCAAGCTAATCGAATAGGCTATACAGGAACTTGTTGAAAAGTGGTTTAAAATGTGCTAGGTCAACCTTGTCAAACTAGTAGGATAAACTAGAAGTCTAAAAAGTGTTGAAAACCTATATTGAGTTGAGCTGATTGAACTAATTGCATGTTCCTATACACAAATAAAAATAATTGGGTTAATATAATTAAACCAGTATGTCAAAATATATGATCAAAATGATGATCAAAATAAAAGAAATAAATGAAAGAAAAAGTGAACAAATCTTGCAAGGGTTTGATTCATGTCAGGTTCACTAGAATGTATTCAATAAAAATTACATGATGTACATGAATTAATCCTAGATCAGATAAGATATAGAACACCTACACTTCTGATTGTGTATACAATTGTTAAGTGAGAGCATGAATAATATGGGGATCTGTTAGACCTAATTAGGGGATCACTTGTATCATTTGTCACAATATATCATGTTAGGAAGGGTTCCAAAGCCTACATTCTAAAATAATCACACAACCCCCCTAAAAGAGTCCTATGATTTGATATTTTACTTATGCTAACAAACAAGAAAGTAAATTATTCTAATAAAAATAAAAGTAAACTAATCTAGTGTGCACCAAAGCTTGTGGCACAAAATGGGGGTTAAAACAAAACAAATAAACAACTAAACTAAACATGTATAGGAGACATATAATCACACCAATTTATATGAAATTATAATACATGGAAGAGAAGAATACATACTACATTATCTATCTACTCTTACAAAGGATAAATAAAGTTAGTAATACTTACCTTTGAAGATGAACCTATCAAGCCTCAATATCTCCTTTGGACAAGGTGCTTTGTAAGAGATGTTGTGGTTTATAAGGATAACCAAGATAAATAAGCTCTAGGCTACACAACCTACCTAATAAATCAAAATACTTATCCATAAGATAAGATTAAAGCTCCAAAGAAAGTATTGAACCCTAAAGCTTTATTCCTCAAGTAGAATGGTCAATAAGCAGATGTTCATTCACACTTCTTCACTTAATTCAACTCTCTCTTTTATGAAATGGTGAGGAATGACCTTGTATATATAGGTGGATATTACCTTAAAACTTTCAAATATATTAGTTTTACTAGGTCGACTAGTCAACCTAGTACATTTTCAGGCCAACTCCTAAAGTATGTGCTAAGTCACCCAATATGCTAACAAACCAAAAGAGCTAAAGTGTCCCCAAAACACACTAAGACGACTAGGTTGACCTAATTTGTTGAACATGTCAAAATGGTAACAAGAAAATAAATGAAGGAATAAAGCATGATAATGACTGGAATGGATAGGAAAGAGAGAACTAATCTTAGGGTTCAAGGTTTTATGAGGCTAGAGTGTGTATGGAAAGTGGAAAAAGGAACAACAATCTTATGAAGCACCGATGGTCTACCCACCCCTTTCTCGATGCACCCCTTAAGGCATGCACTCATAAAGATTGAAACTCAATAGGAACTTGTAAGCTATGAAGTGTCAGTAATCAATAAAAGTTTGAAAATATTATGTGTATACACTCACAACCCCTTGTAAATTTACATTCAAAACCAAAACCTAACCTTTCCTAGGTTTGTAAAATTGATAAAAACTTATTTTTCTCTACTTTTTGCTTGAAATCATTGATTTTCATCCATGAATGGAACTCATTAGAATATGGAAAACCTAAAAAACATCTTATAAACCATAAAATCTCAAATACCATGCTCGATATGAAATGGATTTGGGTTGGTCAAGGCATTTTCCCACATTGTAAGAGAAGTGAAAGCCCCCAAAAGGTAAAAGTGGAGGGAAATAATTGTCTATAACACACTTTTGACTATTTTGAATGGATTTTTAAGGTTATGGAGATGTTATTAGCACTATATGTATTTATGAGACATTATAAAAGGCTTGATTTCTAAAAATTGACTTAAATGGGTTCAAAATATGACTTTTACATCTTCTAATCTATTTTGAGACCCTTTATACCTCTTTTGTATATATTGGTAGGAGATTATTGAGAGGTTTTCAAAAATTAGATGAACTTTATGAAATGTTTTATAAATCTTAAACATCTCAAAATGACTTTAATGAATGAATAAGACCTCTCTAATCCCTATATAAATTGAAATACACTTTTGAGACCTTTTAATGTGTTCATGGTCTCATCATGCTTCTCAAGACTCTTTTGATATCCTTATAAACTCATGAAGTCTTCCTTAGGATATTTAAATCTATTTATGACCCTGAGATGACATATTTAACCTTTGTCAAGAAGTTAGGCATGAACTGATATTTAACAAGGATAACCAAGACTTGGAAAAAACTTTTAAGACACATTTTTACAATCTAGAGTCCTCTAATAGGCCCAATCATGAACCTAATCAACCATCATGAGATGATTGTAAAGAAAATTATTCAACTAACCCTTGCAAAAAATTCCCCTCTTCAAGTGGGTAAATGTTATAGGGACCATGGGTGGGCATAATAGCCAATAGGGCCCACCTACCATAATTTATAAATTAGTATAGGAATGAAATTTTTAGATCAAGGTGAATCAGATAAAATATATCATGAAAATATATATTTTTAAAGGAGCCTTTTAAGGAAGGTTGTGACCTTAAAGTTACTAAGTTGTCATATAAACCCTTCCTCCTTCAAGATGTCTCCTTGTGATTAAACCATCTATGTATGGAAGGATATAAAAAATAAAATATAAATGACTTCACCAGTGACGGTAATAAATGGATCATAGTAGGTTTCAAGATATAACTCTAGAATAGAGATAGGTTATTACCAAAGAAAGAGGAAAAGGAAAAACTACAACGTGCAAGTTAGAGTGATTCTATCAAATTCATAAGTTATAAAAATCAAGGTATTCAACAAAATAACACATATTATCAATACCTATGATATAAATATAGATCATTTATTATAAAAAATGACTGATATACCAAAAAACATTACACCAATATTATCCTAGGCATCATCTTCTAATGTTTAACAACATGAACCTCTTTTTAACCTTACATACAACATATTTAAAAAATAGATGTTAAATATCAATACCTAATAAATACTAGGGGATGTCACTTACTAAATTTTCATTATTGTATCCCAAAATCATCTCATGGACTACCAAGTTATCCAAACACATGATATACATTACCGATCCCCATCTTGAGTTAGTCTTTGCATGTGATGATAAATAGAAACAAGATCAAGGAATTATGGTTAAATCTAATGGAGAGGAAAATATAGATTCCATTAGGTATATTATTAAAATTCCTAAAGCTAGGACCTATATTTGAAGTAAATAAATATAATAAATATATTGGCATGATACCATTGATAAGATCTCATTCCTCAATTCTTTCTTAACTGAACTTATAGAGACTGAACCCCAAATTTAAATAGAGTTAGGGAAATTTAAAAAGGGTGAATAGAATATTTTGACTACAAATGCATAAATGATTGGATATGATAAATATTATAGAGTGGTTTCACCCAAACTAACTATGTTATTTGTAATTAGAGTGACCCCATATGACAACCCATGGACCTTTGATTTTGAAAATTGCATGGAAAATAATATACACTATGAATTGGTTGCATTAAAAATTACTCATAAATTCAAACATCCCTTTATTATGATATACATATTATTTTTAAAAATCATTGAATATTTTATACCTTTCCCTTAGATATGTATGATAAATATGGAAATCCTCTGAAAATTTTAAAGTGGACTTCTTTTCCTAATAGGACATGCAATTCCCCTTATGAGAACTTTTTTAGTCTTTTCCTATCTCTTATATTGGTTAGTTGTTAATGGTGAAAGATTGTTTATAATTCCTAGGGGTTGTAAAGATATATTTAAATGAGATATTAGGGGTGAATGGTACTTCCATAACATGACTATCATCAAGTTGAGAGGATTCAAGAAGTAGGTGTTCAAACAACCTTTATTTGTCATAAAAGGGACCTTTTTCTTGGAATTCCTATGGAAAATGGATCTAATCAATAAAAAATATGGGAATGGTAAATGAAAAACATGGATTTTATTCACCTATTTATAATTGATACTATATACCACTTGAAAAAAGGAAAGGATCTAACATATTGGAAATAATGTTTAAATTTTTGGTGTTAGAAAGATGGATTGTACATCCCTAACCACTACCTATTTATTGATTGATAATTTCCTATCTTAAAATAATTTGAATATGGATCAAACCACATGAAGCTATACCACCTAGTTTTGTGTGTGCGTGCTCAATCATGATACATTAGAATGTAATTAAATCATTTAGATTTTGAGACTTAACAACATGTTACTTTGAAATTCATTTTTAAATTTTGAATTGAAATTTAGGGATATTCATTTGATGTATTTTTAATGTTTATGAATTTTTTAAAATGTCTCAAAAGTGTGAAAATATATTTATCAATGTAAATTTGAAATAGTAACCAAGTTATCCCATGTCCTAAACCCTTAGAATTGATTTATATTGATAGATTAATCTTTAATATTCCCCTCATCACAAACATGTGAAATGGGCTTAGTATCCCCAATGGGAGATGTTTAAATTCTACAATTAGTTGTTGGAAGCTCTTGGATTCTTCTAACATAGGCAAACACTTGTGATAAACTATAATTGCCCAATTATTTCTAGTAGTGTCCAGAGAGGGAAAACCATTGATATGGAATGCAGAGAAAGTAATCTTAGGATTATATAGTGTTTTGCAATAGACTAAAAAGATCTTGAATATGTATATTGATAAATTAGGTTGTCTAAGATAATATGTGAGTAAATAAATAGGGAAAAGTATGTACATGATTAAAATGTGTATACACATGTCTATGTATTGATATTTTTAACTGTATAATACTAAAATTATGTGTATGAAAATGCTCCCTTTTAGTTTAGTATCTAAAGGATAAAATTAAAAAATTGGTACTTGTTATAACTACACTTGGTGTTGACAAGTTTTACCCCAAATATCCTATTTGATCTATAAAAAACTCATAAGGAAACTTGTATAATTTAATGTCCTCATGATGGAAAATTTTAAATAATATAGATTATCAAAGTACTTGAAATTGATAGTTTAATGAATGAATAAACCTAAGAGTACAAAAACCAAGTTGTCATTTGAAATCATTTCAAGAATTTCATGGCATGATTATTCCCCAAAGAGATGGAACCACAATCATAATTGTATTTGTGGAACCATAAAATATCATGACTCAGCAACACAACCTCAATTGCACAACTTTGAATATAATCATAATTGTATTTGTAGAACCATAAAATATCATTAAATGTTAAGGTGGAATCTAAAATATATTTGTATGTAAATTAAATCTATAAATCAATTGTTGTAGATGAATTTTAGATATAAATTTCTCATTTAATAACATCATTCCCCATCAAAACACATCATATAAATATAAGTGTGTACATGAACCACTTTCATGCCCCAAATATGATCCATATATACCTAAAAGTGATATATAAATGCTATAATCTATGCCAATGTGCTTGGTCTGATAAATTTGATAAAATATTTTAAAATTTGAACCATATAATTTATCTCAAACTATCATAGAATCTATCAAATGTTCCTCACAATTATATAAAATTCCCAATATATGCCTCACATATATGTTAATTTATTCAATATGTCCTATTTAAATTAAATTCCCTAGCCCAAAATCTTAAATTTCTATCTGTCATGACCTGAATATCTAAGACAAACTCATTTTATACCCCCTTTGAGGTAAGGGATAAATCTTGTGAATCACTAACCTTAAAATAAAGTTATGTGTATCAAATTTTATGTAAAAAGTGTCATCATGTAATGCATGTAAACATATAAGATATTTACTCATGAAAAAAATGATCATTCAAGTACATTTTAAATGTGCAATCCAAACAATGGGAATATAAGTGTCGCATCAAAAAAATATAAAAATTATGCACACAATAATAAGAAACATAGTAAATGTATGATAATAATCATGTAATCACACAAAAATATAAGAATGTTTGATATAAATCACAACACAAAGTTAAAAAATAATAATATATGTAAACATACACATAATATAATGACCATGAAGCACATAAACACTATAAAAAATGAAATTTAATCAGTAAATGCTTGACAATTCTTGTTTTTGAGATCTTTACGTTACTTTGCCAACTCACTATTTTGATAACCATTTATCTATATGAAAGCCTTAAAAGTCTTGAAATTATTGAGAACTTTTATACTTCCCTAATTTATTCCTATTCACCACTAATCAACACATACTTCACTATCATTCCAATTTCATAAGATTTTGTCCATTATATATAAGGACACACTAGGTAAACAACATCACACTATGCACCTATACTCTAGTGCAGACTTATATATAATGTTGTAATGACTAATTTTTAAAAATGGAATGCTTTCTAATAGCTTTCCTATGCATGACAATAGGTCAGTTATCAATAAAAATTAAAATATTATCCTATAATAACACATCAAGTGTCTCATTTTAAACCCATGGTTACTATATCTAGCACTCTATTTCAAAGTAATTTCAAAAGCATCTGTCTATTTAGCAAAGAGACCTACTATAATTATACTACTATAATATAATCATTGGCCAAATTAACATTATTTTCATGTAGGTTGAGGCCATCCTTTGTCAAACTTTTTAATAAAAATTTCAACTTATATCGATATGATATTCCCTAAAGGGATAACTACATCGGCTTGAGGTCCACTTAGAATATGTAGAAAACACTTAGTTAATAATGGGTTTTCTAAGGATAGCTTAACCATAATCCACTTACCCACTTTCCCCCTAGGTATTTGATCATGTTTGATTATTTGTGTAAGTTAGGGTTTTATTTTTATAGGTGATTCACACATCCAAATAGGCTCTATACAAAATTAGATGGTATTCAAACATAGAAAAACCAAATTAGATTTTTAGATATAACACACAATCAACATTAAAAAACTGCACTAGTAGATAATAGTGCACTACAACCATGGGTGGATACTACCGATTTATCCTAAAATACATTGAGAAACTATTTTAAATTGATAGTATATTTTTATATTTTTATAATAAGTTTTAGACAATCACTATTAATGAATGAATAATAAATCTTAAATGAATCAGTTTACAATGACATCTCTCTAACCATAACCCTACTTTCCATTTTTAGTAGTTTACAACTTCTATAAATTCTATATATTATTGTATTTTTATAGTAGGTTGTCTTATTTATCTTCCTATATTAGATTTTAAATTTACACTAATTTAGAGTTAATTTACTTGCTAAATTAATTCTAAGGGTAAACATTTCGGTGAACCCACTTTTGTAATAGAACATTTCTTGTAATATTGTTGATTTTTTTCCAATGGTTTCAATCTAATTTTATAAACCCCTGACACTAAAATAATACAATACTCAAGCTTGGATATTATCCATAACATAAAAATTCAACTTTATTGAACATGGATTAATCTAACATTGAAGAAGTTTGTCTTGTCACCTCGGAGAAATACCGACATAGGGTCTATTTATTTTGATTTCAGGTTGAATTTTATTGTCTCATATACACAAAAATCTTTTTATTTTCCTTTTCACTTTACTTTTCCTTTGTTTTTGCTTGTTTCATTCAGGAAACTCACCATTGGTGTAGAATATACATGTTATTTTCCTTTATTAATAGAAATATATAGTTTATTTTAGCATCTAATGTTCATTTTCAACATGTTATTCATCATGTATTTTAATGGATTCCACACAAATTAATTAAATAAATTCCTTCTCTTCTTCAACTCTTCCTCTTAATCTAAATTCTTGTTTTACTTCATCTTGTCATCTAGTTGTACCTATTATTTTTGTTAAAGATTCAATGACTTGTGATAAAGAGAAGGAATATTAACACATTTATTATCTCCAGATATCTTAATACCCACCCCTTATCATCTCAATGGGAACATCATGGACCTTGTTTTTTACCTTTATGTTGAGACCAAACATGCTAAAATTTGAGATTACACTAGATCACATCCTGAAAATATTAATTCATTTATTTATATTACTCATGATGAACTTAATAAATTTAATTCTAATAACCAATACAATGTTTTTACCTCTACCTCCACCCCTCCAATTACTACAACCAATACTTCTCTTGAGAAATCCATTCTCTTCTTTCAAGCCAAGCTAGCTAATATTGAGCAAATCATTTCTCATGCTAGTCCTTCCTTATATTTGGGTACCTTATTAAATAATACTTTGGCTCCTAAACTTTAATCATACCCTCTCTAATTTGGATTTGTGGCTCCCAAGCTTCCTCTTTATGAAATCAATGTGATCCTAAATATAATTTTTATGGCTTCAATACATCTTATCTAGATTATGTAGATAATGACAGATTACTAACTAAGATATTTCCACACAGTCTCAAGGATTATTATCTCAGATGTTTCAATGATATTAATATCTAATAAAAATAAAAAATCCTATGTAAAATAAATATTTGGAACATTTTTCTATTAACATTGGTGATAAATTATCCTATGCTCAAATATCAAAGCTTAAATAAGGTCCCAATGAGATACTTAGTGAATATGTACTAAGATACAAGACTACACTTGCCAAAATGTAAAATCAAATGGAATATAATGAACTTTAAGACATTTTCAATCAAATCTTGATTACTCATCTTCAATACTCTATCATTTTTGATAATTTTATATAATTTTATGAGATATGTCATACAGTTAATGAATGGGACATCAAATTGATTACATAGAACAAAATAAGTATATATATATATATATATAATGGAATATAATAAACTTTAAGAAATTTTCAATCAAATCTTGATTACTCATCTTCAATAGTCTATCATTTTTGATAATTTTAAATCATTTTATGAGATATGTCATACAGTTAATGAATGGGAGATCAAATTGATTACATAGAACAAACTAAGTGTGTGTGTGTGTGTGTGTGTGTGTGTGTGTGTGTACATATACATATACATACATACATACATACATACATACATATATATATATATATATATATATGTATGTATGTATGTATGTATATATGTATATATATAGACATATACATATATACATATATATACATATATATATATATACATACACACACACACACACACACACACACACACACACACATATATGTATGTATGTATGTATGTATATGTATATATATACATACATACATATACTATCAAGTTTCAAGGAAATAAAAATTACAAGACCAAACCTAATGAAAGCAAAAATTAGGTTGAAGATGCAATTTATGGTATATCTCAACCACCATAAAAGCCCCAATTACGATCTCCACCAAAGAGGAAATTTTCAAGGTTACCTTCACCTCCTCATGTGATACTACAAATTCTCATTGAATGTAAAATTATTACACTTCCTCCACCATTGTAATTATATTTATCTAGAACTCAATATAAAAGCTTTGATAGAAATGCATTTTGTGATTATCATAGATGTACAAGACATTCCATTAATAGATGTATGAATCTTAAGCACAAAATCTAAGATCTTATTTATGAGAACATTATTGACATTGGTACACCTATTGAAGAGGCTATTTTTCAATAAAATTAGAATGAAAATATTAAAATGTGTTAAGATCCCTTTCCTAATCATGGCACACAAGATAATGAGATAAATTATGAAATACATTATACATGTAATTATCATGATCATCCATGTTCATATGGACATCTCCTTAATATATTATGGGTACAATGACAAGAAATTTATAATATTACCCATATATTAATTTTAATTATTATAAAATTGTTGATGATGATTATGATAGACATGCATTAATCATTAGAACATATATCAGTATGCAACCTATTGATAGTTTTATGATAGATAATGGATAGAGTGAAAATTTGTTCATTATAACATGTTTACATTCTCTTGGATATAAAGAAACAAATATACATGGCCATACATAAGACACTCTTGGACACATTATTTTTTCCTTTTTAAGTGGGACATTTCACATTTCCCCCTTATTTCTTAGTGTTACCAAGCATAGGTGTATTTCATATGTTATTGGGAAGACCTTGGTTATAATACATAAGTGTCTAAATTATATTAATTATAATCAAGTGTTTAAAATTTTAGGCATTCAACATGTATATCCAATGGAACTCATGATGCTTACTTCTATTCCACAACAATTGGTTAGTACAATTATTGATAAAATTGGTAATGAGTTAGTATATAATACTATTCAAGATAGTGATTCACATACAAAGAGGTATACCTCAAAATAAGTTTTTTACATATACTCATGAAAATGAGCATATTTTAGCTTCTTTACCTACTAATGAGCACCAAAAATTTTAAGTTTTTCCATCTATTGTTGAGCATAATATGATTGCACATGAGCATGATCATTTAGGAAATAAAAGTAAGATTTATACTCCTACATAGGTACAAGGTATTGAAAAGGATATTATGTATGTATGTGTCATTACATTATCTCCTCTCATACATGAGGATACATGTTTGGACATATAGATGAACAGTGACTTCTAAGGTTACTTTATAGCATATGGTCATTTTTTAGATACAGAAACTTCTATAGTTCACACTAATTTTATGGCACCAAAGATTGTTCCTTATCATCAAAAGTTTGGGTACACATATGAGCACCCCATTGATTCGATCATTATTTTAACAATTTATATCATTCCATCCCACTCTCTTAGTTGGATTGAGGACCTTGATCAGATTCATTTCCTAATACCTACCTATACATAACTTATTTAATACTCATTTTTTTATTGCTTATTCTTTTACACATAATCCCAACTTCTTATATCCCTTGGTTTTATCTTTAAATTTATATAAATTTCTCCTTCATTTACTTCAACCCCATTTTAATAACCCAAAACAACCATCTTACTATGATTTCAATATACATATCTTTCATGGAAACTCATTTTTTTTATTATTGCACATATGTAAAATTTTTAAGCTCTCATATGTAATTTGATGCTTACATATATCTAATTCTACATGATTTTCCATGGCAATGATTTCCATATTTACAACACTACATACATTGGGGGAATCTCACATGCCTTCCTTTTTTCCATGCTTTGCTTCAACACCTTATTGAGGGTTACTCAAATATTCCCACCTTATCTCACTCTTTTCAAATCCATGCTTATATTATTGGTTTTCATATCTTCATCAAATTTTAATTATGCATGCTTATTTATTTTCAAATATGAAAAAATAAAAAACCATCCATATATTCTAAAAACACCAAAAAAAATCATAATTTTGAAAAACATTAAAATTTAGGAATTATAGGCATCTGCTCATGTTTATGGATATGTCTTTACTTATGTCATATATATTTCTATTTTAGTACATAACATATTTTCAATACATAATACTTCTCAAAAGGTATTTGAGTGTTCAACAGGAAAAAATTCACATTCCAAACTAGTCTTCATATCCAACAAAAGCTTTCCTGGTTAATTTTTTTTATATATAGTCAATTTGGACAAAGTCAAAATAGGAATAAAATATTACACTACACACTTTTCCCTTGATATGCACTTATCCATGTGAATCTTCACTCTCTATTTTCAAATACAACACAATCACAAGGAATTATTACTGTTGATGATTAAAATTGCACTGTTTCTAACACCAACAATGAGAAGTTTTAGGAATGTGGGACTTGCAACCTGAAACAACCTCCAAATTTTAAAGAAGCTGGATCTTCTTTATATCAAGGGTATAATGGGAAAAGGGATAGGAATTAAACAAAAACACAAGTGCCACTAAATAAACTCTAACTATGGCAATGTGCCTAATTTTAATTTGACCCTTAAGCATAGTGAAGCTATATGTAAGATTCAATTACATTAAAGAGCAAACAAGGCATGATCAATGTAAAAGATGAAAAACAATAGAAATAGAGGCTCACAACTTAGACTAATTTTGTAGTGACACAAAAAAATATCAACAAAGGCACATAACTCAATTTTCTTATGAATTCTCCAGTCACATAAAAGGCACAGAAACATGCACAGTTACATAAACTTTCTAACTCAAGAAAATAGAACAAAGGCAAATGATATTCCTGATCACAGCTAAAAAAGTCTAAAAACTCTTGACAATAATCTCTTGAAGAAAATTCTCTCTATCTTCTCCTTTTCTTGGTGATCTCTACACCCCTATTTATAACATTAGATTAGCTCTAGATTGTCTGCACATTCCCAATCTAATGGCCTAACTGAACTCTAACTGAACTGGAAGTGTCTAACACAAGATATTTCTAAGATCTAAAATTTTCTATCTTCTTACAATTTCATTAGCCAAAATAGATACCCAGGATGCTTCCCACTTTCAAGAGGACACTTGGACGATTCCTTCTTTCTACTTGAAAACCTTCTTATTATTCAGGAGGCACTAGAAAATGACACTTGGCATGTTCTGTAGAAATTACCAAAGGCACATGGCACTTTCCACATAGCTTACTCTTTTTGTGTCTTTGCTCAGGAGTGTTCCACCTTTGACATCTATCTCAGTCTGCTTCTTCAAAACTTTAACAACTTATAGAAAATGGGACCCACAGCTTTCTCACCCTAGCAACTTCAAAAAGGGGACAGGGACAGGTGGCACTTTTCATGCATCTTTAGCCAGGGACATGTGGTGGTCTCCACTGCTTTTAGCTACCCTTTGAGAATTATATGGAAGGTGACAAGTGTCTCCACGTCACTCTATCTATACTATAGAAACATTCAAGCCTCATTTCATATTTACATGGATGGTGACACTTGTTGGCTTCTACTTGCCTCAAAAATAGAACCCAGGACCCACCACAGTCTTTACTTATCAATGAAATAAAATGAAGATAATTCAAATGTTGACACATGGCATCTTTCACTTTCTTCAGCTAGGGATATGTGGCATCTTTTGTTACTTTTAGAAAAGCATATTGAAACCCTATGTGGTTGCCACCTGGCACCTTCCGCTTGATTCTGAGAAAAGCTTTATTAAAAAGAAGCTTTTGAGACATATAAGAAACATAAGATGCAGATGCTAACACTTGTTGCATTCTACTAAGTTATTATGAGACACGTGGTGCATGTCGACCAACTTATAGAAATTATGAAATGTGCCTCAGCCACTAACACTTGGCAGCTTCTGTAGGATTTTGACATTTAGACAAAATTAAGGCTAAAAGAAATTCGAGCCCGTACTCTAAATCAAAACTTCATTGTCTCGAACCAAAGTTTGTAGGGATAAAAATTTTCAGTGCACAACTGAAAATCAAAATAAAATGTAGATTATTTTTTACTCTACAATTACATAATTTGTGCACATAGGACATAATTCACGTTCATCTATTAGTCAAGTTTCAAGCTAAGTTATACTTTTACAGGGTTTTGGTGCCAATCAAGCCTTTCACCCAATAAATTTACTTAGTTTTGGGCATCATGTTGTTATGTATGAACACAATATAGGTTTTATTTATCTAAAACCTCTTTTTTTATTGAGATATAAATGAAAATACATGTTTTAATATTTCATTATATCATCACATTTATCTTGATGAATATGTTACTTGCTAAACTAAAACATAGATACATATGCTTAAATTATTATAGATTCATTTTTTATAAGATATTGTATTATGGTTATTTTAGTTTAATAAAATGATTCAAACTTTTTTTATTATAGTAGTGGTCCTTGGCCTTGTGTGTGTTCAACATACACCTTGCTTATATATAAAAATCATGTCTTGTTTATGTGGCATTTGGGATTATATGCTTTTGGGACATTTTCATGTCCCTTGTATTGAAAATTTTGGCTTCATGTGTAACATATATGAAAAAAATTACACTCTTTACGACATCTTACATGTCCCTTGTAATTGTCTTTAGGACTTCTTTTATGACAATTGAGTAATTATGTTTACATGTTTCCTATTTGGATACTATGGTGTCATGATTATTATCATGCACTACTATGTATCTACTTATCTATATATGTTTCCTTGATTCATATCATGCACATACCATATATGTGTTCCAATTATTTAAATGTTTCAATATACTATGGCTACAATACATATAAAATAATCACAAGTCTTCTTGCTTCAACCATTACTATAATGCTATATCAAAACTTACAAGATGAAAATAAAATATATATTTTTCTCAAGTGAATCAATGTTACATTTAAAATATTTAAGTATAAAATAAATCTATGAAAATTTTATTACATGCTTATATATATTTCAAAAATTCTCTCACTTTTTATATTAAGATAAGTGATTTTTAAGCAATCTCCCTCATCTCAAAATGGCATCACAATGAGATTTTATAGGTAATAAATTTTTAGATATGAAAATTTAAAATGTGCAAAAATTAGGATTTTTATATTATGGGGGTATTTAGCTTGATTATACACTTTACTCATCCAACTAATTGAGCACAAACACACTTGTGTGATGACACTTAAAAGGATTCAAAACATTTTCAAAATATCACATTTACCACTCTATATAGTACAAAGGGTCATGCTATACACTCATGAATAAGATACTACTTTAAAAAAAATATAGATTTTATTTTTCAAGTGAACCCCATTTGATCTTAGTGACACTCCACGTCTTGGTTTCACTTTAGTGAGCCATGTATTGGTTCCCACCTCTTCTTTCAATTCAGCAAGTGGGATGCATGAGAGTTTAGTGATGTTAAGTATTTTGGTTGCACTTTAGTTAATCACTTTGTTTTTTCCCATCTCTTCACAATTATATAGTACTCTATGATGGTTGGAGCATATACATTTCCAACTCAATAATCTACACTAATTCCTCAAATTGAAACTTGATCACTCTTAATTATATACTTCTCTATGTGCCTCAACAAGGGGGAATGTGCATCATGAAAAAGACAAAGTGTGTATACACACTAAAGTATCTCATTTCCTTTAATTTATGCATCACTATAATAAGGGAGGGTAGGGGGATGTAGACACTAAAATTTAATCAATAAATTCTTATTTTTGACATCTTTACCTTATTTATCTAACTCACCATTCTAATAACCATTTATCTATATGAAAGCCTTAAAAGTATTGAAATTAATAACACCATCTTATACATTTCCATAATTTAATCATATTCATCCCTAATTAAAAGATAATTCATTTTCAATCCAATTTTAGAAGCCTCTTTTCATTCTGGACAAGTATGGACTAGGTAGAAAGGGATGCACTACACATCTCTCCACCAGTGCAAAATTGTCTAAAGTATTTTAATAGCTAGTTTTTAAAAATGGCACACTTTATAATGGATTTCCTAGATATGGCATTATGTCACTTTTCATAAATAATTCAAATATTTTCCTATAATAACACATCAAGGGTATCACTTGAAACCCCTGATTACTCTATCTAGCACTCTCTTTCAAAGCAATTTTAAAATCATCTCTCTATTTAGTAAAGATCCATATAGTAATTATGTTATAACAATACAATCATGGTAATGTTAACATTTTTTATTATAGGTTAAGGCTATCCTTTGTCAATAATTATAATCAAATTTGATATTTATATCAATATGATCTTCTCCAAATGTAAAAATACATCGACTTGAGGTCCACTTGGACTATGTAGGCAACACTTAGTTAATAAGGGTTTTTTTTAAGGATATCTCAGCCATATCCCAATTACCCACTTTTCCCCCTAATCATTTGATATTATTTATTCCTTTATAGGTTAGGATATTTATCTTTATAGGTGATTCATGCATCTAAATAGCCTCCATAATAATCATATCGTATTCAAACATAGGTAAACTAAATCAAATTTTTATATCTAGTACACATTAAATATAGACAATTTTACACTAGTGCACAATGATGCATTATAATCTTGTCTAGTTATTGTGTACTTATTGTAGAATACAACAAAGAATTATTTTAAATTAACACCATGTTTATAGGTTTTTATAAGTAGTTTTAGACAATAACAATTAGTGAATGAATAATACAACTTGAATAAATCATTTTTTCAAAGACATATTTCTAACTCTAAACCTAGTTTCCATTTTTTAGAAATTTACAACTTATATAAATTATGTATATCATTGTTTTTTACATTAGGTTGTCTTTTTTATCTTCCTAGATCATATTTATATTTTACATTACTTTGTATTTAATTTCATTTTTAAATAAATTATAAGGGTAACCAATCTCAACACATGACTCAAATCTAAGCCAACATGAAAATGAAATATCTAAGACATGGATTAGAGGATCATTAAACATAATTGACACATGATGTGACAAATCATAATCAACACACTCAATGAAAATGTAAAGGAACACACACCAATAATCACACAGTGTAACAAGAAACCCCATAAAATATGCATATAACAAGCAATGGTTATTTTCATGAGAAATAAATGTCATGATCTAGTACAACATAACACAATATCTATAGGAAATAATGCCCTAAATAGTGTATGTAAGATAATGACATGTATAGGTAGTATAAGTGTATCAATTTGAATAATGGAAAAACATAGAAATATATAACTTGAAAATTATACCAAGATGCCCCTAGTTTTGGCATACCCCCAATGTGTAAAGGTAGCCCCTAGATCGAATGATTGTCATACATATGTAAGTCCAAGTATCATATGTAACTTGTATGTCATTCATCCCATTCACATATAACATCGAAAACATGTGTGTAGAAAATAGATATGAAATTTACCATGTATACAATAAATAACATCAATCAATCATGTAAACTAGAAAAACTTGTCATGCATAGGTCCTAATTTTTGAATTATTGATTTTTTTATGGTTTTAAGATTTTGAATTTGAAAAATATGTTCCTACTAAATAGTTATACCTTGAAGGGGAGGATTCTCATGTGTATGCCTTGGGTTGATCAGTGCAAATGTCACATGTTGTGGGTGAGGAGTAACACATGAATCAGTATATAAATTAGATAAATGATCATGCATTATAACATGTCCATCATCATTATCATAGTCCACATGATCATGTAATAATTTTAGATATTTAGTAGACACATTAACTAGTGAATTTTTTTGTATCCCAATAGAATGAGATGATGGTCATTGTGTAAATCCCAAAAAGCTTGTAGAGATACCTTATGATGTAATAAACTAGGTAACATCTATTAAGCTTTATTATGTCATTGATGTAATGGGTCTTAGAGAACTAGTCTTTGAGGAAGATCAATTAACTATCTATAATTTGACTTCATAGGATAAAATTGAATAGGTTGTAGGATAGGATATAGTGGAGGTGGAAGAGTAAATGTATCCATATAAATGGGTCACTCATATGGGATACCTAAAAATATAACCACTTTATTGTTATACATATAATTCAAAAATAAATGTACTGAAGATGGTATTGCATGTATATTTTGTATCCATCTACATCCTAATAATGTATAAAATGTATATATGTTAGGCAAGACTAAGAACCAAGTAAAAAAATTGGAAGGCCTTACCATAAATAATAGCACAATACCCCCAAGAGGGTTTTGTCTCTTTCATTAAATAATTTACTCTTTAGTATCAAATCCTTGTGTGTGTACCCAATATTAGTAAAAAATTACATAGTAAATATGTTTTCACTTGACCCAATATCCACCATAAAACTATGTATATGATGTGATTCAATGAAAGCATAAAAAATAAAGATGCATTAATAGAAACATCATAAAAAATCTCATGATTGTAAACTATGATTTAATATGGTTGTACATTTGTGATTTAAAGTGTACCAATAATACCATTTAAAATATGAACCTCTTCAATTCTAAAATCATAAAAAGTCTAAGGAGGATGTACATTATAAATCACATGCACCTAGGATTAGTTTTGGTTTCTTGTGTCATATGTTTGGGAAACTAATCTGAGAATATATTTAGCTTTATATTAGGTTGTGAAACTAACTCATTTATAGGTTTATTAACATCATTAACCTCAATAATATTGTTCTCAATAAGATCTTGTATCTTGTGCCTCAAAGTAAAGCATCTATTATTGAAATGTATGTTATGCCCTTAGCCTATAACATGTATTAAGATAGGCATGGCTAAATTTTTGTTATCATAACCCTTAATCATATCATAATTTACATAGCTTCATATTAGTAGAAGCGTTATCCTAAGTTGATTCTATATCATAATTAGGCTATACATAGGAGGTAGTGGATAGTATCTTATCATCATACTACAAACTCTATTCTTATTTAAGGTTGTGGATGTTTCTACCTCAAAATGAATCATCATTTATTCACATATTCTTCTATATTTAAATTTTATTGTGATATGTTATTGTTATTCTACTTTATTTGTGAAGTAATTTCACTAAAAGTGGCATTAAAGCTTCAATTTGGGCAAAATCCTAATTTTGGAGAATTGCTTAAATATTTCAATTTGGTGTAAATTTTTATACATTTATTTTATTGGAGTTGGAGAATAATTTATGAACATTACAATAAAATAAATTAGGGGTTGGTAACCATTTTTAATGATTTATTTTGGTTTTGTATTTTTTAATAATTTTGCTACATAGACCTCATTTTAAGAATTTTTATTTGTTTATTTACATTTTAAAAAATCTTGAAAAAATATAATATGGTTATATTATCTAAATTTTTAGTTTTAAAGCTAAATTAAGCCCAAATTTGTTTATTAAAAGTTCGGTTGAAGGAGAAAATCAATTCTTGCAGTGTCAAACTTTAGTATGATGGGGCCAAAAACTAGAGGCCAAAGAAATAATTAATTTACACCATGGAAATGTCCTTACAAATAGCAAATAACATTAAAATTTTTATTAAGTTGGGAAAATAATATGATGCCTTATTTGATAAAGGAGAAAGTGCATGATATGGATGGTAGTATGTGTAACATAATGTCTAAAATGGATAATATGTATAATGAATTAAAAGAAGACATGGATCACATCATAATGAATATAGATACCCTCATGGATTATATCAACAAGTTTTTAGTCTCACAAGTGAATCAAATTATATCTAATGGACAACCGATTCTTAGTCCAAATGATGCATAACCTCAACCCATGGATAGTACTAATTTTAGGTTATAGAACCTACTACCAAATGGACATGTGTGAGTTTTATGGGAAGGATACTCTCAATTATATCAACCAAATAGATATTTTTGATCTATATTAGACCCCATGTGGATATAAGGTTACCATTTCATAATTATATCTAGAACCTAAATAATTAATTGGTATCAATGATTTTATGCTCAAAATAAAAAGGATCTGAGTGTCACATGGCTAGTTTATACATAGGATCTACCAACACACTATAGTAGTAGTATGAGGAATAATTAATTCAACCAAAAAAAAAAATTATAGAAAAAAACTTAGTTAAATATTATATTAATCATTTTATAACATCTATTTTTATATGGAGATGATTACAAATGACAACCTAGATGACTTGCTTTGTGGCAGTATCAAGGATCGCATTCAACATGAGGTATATATGTTTAATACACTTAATGTTTATTATTTTATTATCATGGCATGTAGGATAGCCAAAAACTTGTTTTCTAATAAGAGGCAAACATTAACTAACATTAGCAATCGTACCATTTTAACATCATCATTCCCTCAATCTAATAGGTTAACACCTCAACAAATTGAATAAAAAGGTCAAAAAGGTTAGTTTTTAATTGTGATAAACATATAGTTGAGGACATAAATGTGTGAGAATTAAATTTTTATACATTAAAGGTGAAAATGAAGAATAATATGGTGAAGAAGTAACATGTAAGGCCAATGATTAACTACGGGTGGAATAAGAAGAAACCCAAGAAACTATTTATTTCCATGCACTTTTTGGAATTATAACTCCATAAAACCTCAAGGTAGTGGGTTTTTTGAAAAAATAAAAGTGACATTATTGATTGATTCAATAATTAGTCACAACTTCATCAAAACTAAATTGGCTATGTACTTGAATTATTTTATCTATCCAATTCTAGAGTTTCAATTCATGATTTTGGATGCTGGCACAATAATTTGTTCTAGGAAATGTCATAGTATTAAAATACCCATGGGAGAATATCTACTAGATATCCTTATGTTTCCACTAGTATGGGTGGATAATAAATTTTATTGGGATAAAAATGACTAATTATCTTAGGAAATATTGAGATGAATTTCCAAGAGTTATTCATGCATTTCCATATTGAAGGTAGGAAATTCAAATTGTGTGGGTTATGTGAAAAGTCCCTAGAATTAGTGAGTTGTCATTAGATGTATAATATTTTTTAAAAATGGATTGAATGGTTTTTTTGGATCAACTATTATCAATAAAGGTACAAACACCAAAGGGATATACACTACCAAATCTACATACTATTTTAGAAGAGCATTCAATATTTTTTGTTGATGTACCCAAAATACTTCCTCCCAAAATGGATCATGATCATTTCATTCAACTAGTGTCATGGATAAAACCACCCCACATGAATCCTTATAGGTACCCATATGTCCAAAAAATTGAGATTGAAGAAGATGGTACATGAGATGTTAGAAGTAGGTATTATCCATCATAATTATAGTTATTATTCCTCTTTAGTGGTGATGGAAGGTAATAAGGATGACACATGGCACATGTAACTTGATTACATGGAATAAAAAAAGTAAAACATCCAATATAAGTTCCATATTAATGTAATTGATGATTTTCTAAATGAATTACATGATGTTTTTATTTTAAAAAACTTGATATTAATTCTAGGTATTGTAAAATTCAAATGAGAGATGAGGATATTCATAAGACAAATATGAGAACCCATTAGGGTCATTATGAATTTTTGGTGATGCCTTTTGGCCTCAACAATGTACCATCTACATGTTAAAGTTTAATTAACCTTGGTTTTTATCCGTTTCTAAGGAAATTTATCTTCATGTACTTTGACGATATTTTAATATACATCAAAACATAAGAGGTACACTTGCATCATGTGAATCATGTTTTAAATATTATTTAAAAACACCATATTTATACCAAGCCTTCTAAATGTGTTTTTAGAATCAAAGAGGTCGATTATTTGGGCCAAATTATGTCACATGAGGGAATCATAGTAGATCAACACAAGATAATGGATACAGTAGAATGGAAAGTTCCTAAAACACTTTTTAAAATTGAAGATTCTTGGGGCTCATATGTTAGTACCGTCATTTCATAAAAAACTAGGCATCATAACAACACCACTCACAATATTATTGAAAAAAGATTCATTCCATCAAAATGAGGTAGCTACATGAGCATTTTAGAAGTTGAAGGAGGCCATTATCACCACTATAGTTCTATGTAATCTACATTTCTCCAAAATAATCATTATGGAATGTGATGCTTCAAGGTATGGCATGGGAGTGGTAATCATGAAAAATCCATAACCCATTATAATTTAGAGTCACCAAATAAAATGTAAGAATTTTTTAAATCCTATTTACGATAATAAATTATGTCCATCCTTCATGTAGTAAAATAGTGGTGACCATATCTAATGGGGAAACACTTTAAATTTAAGATAGATCATGATAGTCTAAAATACTTCTTAGATCAATGGCTTTCATCAAAATATAAACACAAATGGGTCACTAAGATGTTAGGATATGACTTTAATATTATATAAATAAATGAAAGGATAATGTCATAGATGATGCACTATCTAGAAATAATGAGGCCACATAGGCAATTTTGTGTGCCATGTTCATATTAAAGGTTGACTAGGTGGATGAAGCAAGATCAGAGTGGGAAAATAAC
Organism: Torreya grandis; assembly: GCA_037957365.1. Classification (NCBI taxonomy): domain Eukaryota; kingdom Viridiplantae; phylum Streptophyta; class Pinopsida; order Cupressales; family Taxaceae; genus Torreya; species Torreya grandis. Next base: position 1,344,422 of record JARHVA010002521.1, on the reverse strand, counting down.
TCATTTACATATGATTTTATTCAAAATCTCTAATAATATATGAGCATGTCTAATAAATTTTTATGGAAAGGGGATAGTATTTATCACAATGATAGGTTATATCTCTACAAAAATTCAACCCTTAAACTAAAGGTGCTTATAAAAATTCATGATTCTCTAGTAGGTGGGCACTTGAGATTCTTGAAAAATTATCATAGATTCAAGTAGGATTTATTTCGAGAAGTTTAAAATGAGAAGTACAAATATTTGTGACAAAATTTATGGTGTATTAGTAAAATAAAGAGTAAACAATCAAGACCCCAAGTATGTTTCAACCTCTATCTATTTGTAGCCAAATAAAAGAGGAGGTTTCCATGGATTTCATCATGGGGATACCAAAATCCAAAGGGTCATCATGGTTGTTATGGATAGATTCACCAAATATGCTCATTTTTATGCATTACCACATTCATTTTTAGCAATTATAGTTAGCAATAGAATTTATGGATGTAGTTCAAAAGCTCCATGAGACTCTGAATATCATAGTAAGTGATCATGATCTTATCCTTACCATTAATTTTTGGACTGAATTATTCTCATGTTTTGGTACCCACCTAACTATTAGATTATCTTATCATCCTCAATTTGATGAGTATAGATACTAAAATCTTATTATATACTATATCTTGGTCTTGTACACTTAAACAATATCAATTAGTATTTTATCCTTTAGTTTTAGTCTTTCGTACTTCCAAAAGGCTTGCATTCACTATCTTACTAAACCTAACTATTTATATTATGGCTCAAACCTATCATTATGATGACCTAGATACTTATATACTATAAAAAGATTAAAATATGATTTGTATCCTTCACTATTAGTTATAAACATTCTAAAAATTTATATCCTGATGGATACTATCATATTTAACATGTAAAATTACAATTATTTATGACCATGGTTTGGAGACATCAATATACCCATTAATGTTAGTACATATCTCTATTTGGGAGGACGTGTGTCCCCAAAAAATCTCAAATCATTTATTTAATTAATATCAACCCATAATGAAACATTATTAAAATATTATATTTCTTAATAGATTATTTATTAATCTTATTATTAACCATGGTTTATGGAGTGTCAATGTTAGTCTATAGATTCCTTTTCTAGTGTATGTAATTTAAAATTCATGCCAATTGCAAATATTTAGAAACATATGGGTTGGACTATTTATCTTATCTAACCATTCTATGAGATATTTTCAAAAGGTGTGGTATAAATACAAATCAAGTCCTTCTCATTATCCATCTAAAAAATACCAAATAAGCACCTACTTTAGCTCATTTAATAAATTATACAATTGAGTTTTACTGACCTATTCTTCTCTATTTATATATCAATGATAGGAACATTCATATTATAGGTCTGAAGCATGTAAAGAATAACTGATGAGTAAAGTTTGTCAAGTTACAAGGTAGATCATTGTATGCCCTTCCATAGAACATATTTCACCCTTGTACTCACATAATCACACATTTAGGGGAGAAATACATGTGTATACGGCCATCCTTAGAGTACTAACTATATAGGTGTTGATGCCTAAAACTCTTGATTCATGTTCAAATATCCTCTATGGGAAACTTTACTAATGTGGAACTGAGTGTGGTTTGTAAAGTGACCTCTAGGGTTTTAGAAGCTAGCTTTTCTTCTAATTTTGGATGTGAAAAGGGATGGAATAGAATAAATGAATAACATGGAAAGCAATTCTAGTCTAAAGTGATGCACTACAAGATTTGAAACATTTACCTATATTTGCATAAAATAATGTAAACCCTTAATGCTATGGATCATAAAGGATCCTGAAGCATGAATTAAGATCCACAATGTAAGAAAATATCTACACTATAAAAGCAAAAGAATAAAAATAACACACAGAGATAACTTTCTACTCTAAGTTAACATAGAACATCACATCCTCTTCATTAATATATGGGGAATAGAATATAGAAGGCCATAAAAGGCACATACAAAACATCCACTAACATACATGAGTTGCACCTACTAAGGTTGTAGAATTAAAAAAAATGTTAACTGTTAATATCCTTATCTATTACAATGGTTGTTCATAAAAATGAGAATGCAAAAAAATAAAATGATCGCCAGCCCTTTACAAAAGAAATGAGCTCTAAATAAAAAGGTAAAGTTAATTCCAGAAGAAGAGACACCTAGATATTATCCCTATGTGCCCATCATGATATTGTTGCAACTAAAAAGAGGTCTCAATCTTATGAGTGCAATCAACCTCCCAATCCTAGATATGATGTGACTACATCATTATGTTAAGGCCACTACACTTAGAATAAATGAGGTGGCACCACGCATGTTATCCTAGAGATGTACTACCTATATTACATGTAATGGATTTTATCCCTTCAAAAATCAAAATCCTCACCCAAAAAGGAGACCCACATCATCATCTAATGGCACTGCTTGTAGGCCTGACTCAAAATAAAAATCCTTAAAGAGAATAGAGCCACCATGTGTCAAGTTCATGCCCCACCTAAGCAAAATAAAAGTCTTCTCGATTTAGATGAGTGTCATGATGCCAAGTGTCAAAATCAAGTGAAGGCTAAGACTTAGAAAATTTTGAGAAAAGGAGCTTAAAGGAGGAAAGCCTCAAAAGGGGATCCATAAAAAGGTGAAAAAACTTTGTATCTACCAAATGAACCCAAAGAGGGGAATGGATTGTTCCTCAATGTCATGTGTGGATTGTTGATCCATAGTTCCTGATGACTCTCAGGGGTGCCCAACTATAGGTAGGAGAACCCAAAGCTGTGGTGAATGGACCAATTAGAATAAAATTAAAAAAAGAGAGGAAGGTGTAGAAATATACAAATTTTAAAGGGTTGACTATAAGGGTGCCCATTTTTCCTCCTTCAACTGGGTTTTTTTTGTTGAGAGCTTCAAAGGCTCTATCTAGATATATCATCTCCCTAAAGGATATGTTTCTAAAGCCTTCAACCATTGCCAGTGTCTAAAACTCCAATTGGGTGAGTGGGTGAAAAACCTTTTCTATCTCAGAGGCATCAAGTGCTTGATTGAGATTAATAAAGATAATCTAGTCATCTTGCTTCTACTTAAGTAGTATCCTGATCTGATCATCAAGGAGGACACTTTTATCTACTAAGAAAGGGGATGGGAGTCCCAATTAGACCAATTATTTTATACATCCCTACCTCTCTCATATCATTTGATCTAAGGCAATAAGTAATGCTTTCCACTTATTTTCTACTTTGATATAGCTTAAAAACTCATTTACCTTCACTGCTACCTAACTTTGGTCAATTACCCCAACTATCATTAATGATTCAAGAGAAGTGTTTTAGAGATTTTGAACAAGGATCTATGACTTTGAAACTTTGAGGAGATGTAAGCAATCACTTGGTCAATAGATGCATTCCCTTAAGAGGATAATTGTTGTGCATCTGTAATGAAGGTTAGTGTTGTCTTCAATTTTGTCATGATGGTTTTGATCCATTCCCAATAGGATATGCATAGTTATTGGACTATGGGAAGGATCTCTATGGATTTTGAGTGAGTGGTGAGGTTGATTTTCAACCTTTCAATCTCTTGGTCCTTGACCAAGGAATCTTGTTATACCTATTTTTGCATCATAGATATTTTGGTAAATCTCAACCATCTCTATCTCTTGTTCTCATAGCTTGACATTGATGGCTATACATGTATCGACTTCTACTTGGATTTTTTTTATTCAGGATATTACCTTATAGCTCAAGTCATGCCTTATTGAGGTTAGTATCTTTAACCTTAGCCTCAATATTGAGGTGATCAAATCTAGATTTTATGTTTAAGAGCTCTAGCTTAGCCTTCTTGAGTTGACAAGCCACCTCAATATAGTCTATTGTCATGGACTTTTTCATCTCTTCCATAAGCTCAACCCTATCAATGGGCTAGGCTTGACTAATGTTAAGGCCAATAGCTTAGATAGTGTCGTTTCTTGGTTGCATATGTTTAAGGGGCTTGATTACTTAGGGAGTCAAGTGAGTGACCATAAGAGACTACTATATTAGGTCATAAAATGACCACATATGAGTTTGGTTGTCAACCTTAGCTTGTTTCCCCTTTTCTTTTGTACTTGGGAATTTTGAATTGCCCTTGTTACTTTTACCTACTACTAGAACTAGTTTATTGCTTGAGTTATCTCTCTTAGGGGATCCCTTAAAAAATCATGAATGGGATAGCTAATGATTTATATGAAGCAACGGACCCTGCACCTATGGAGTTATGTGAAGGAAAAGAAATGGTTGTAGGGGAGAAATATGGGAGTCTATTTCCATAGGTTAGGGTGAATGGGGATTGTATCATGAGGAAGGATGATGTGGATAACAAAGGTAGGGAAGTAAGGAAATGGATGTGGGAAGAGATAGGTATAGAAAAAGAGAAGGGGTCAAGCATGGTGACAAGTTGAGTGGATTGATAGGAAACTAGGACCAAAATGGTACCAAGTTGAGCAGTGGGAGGTGATGCAACCTATTGGGTGAATATTTTGTCAACTAGTTAATTGGTGAGCAAAATATGTCTCTTCAACCACAACATAGGGAGATTAGTCAGCCAAGTGTGTAGGTTTACTACATCAATAAGGGACAAATCTCTCCTCTCATCAAGGGGAGGTTTCCTATAAGTATGATATGCTATATACTATATATATGCATAAAATAACACTCAGGGGTAGGACAACACCATCCATCTCTCTTTTTTCAAAGATGATGTTAACAAATAGAGGATAAAATCTTGATGAAAATACTAAAAGCACTTCTCTTCTTTCAAAAGTGTTCTTGCAATAAATAGCAAGAGTTCTTTCAAGTAGTAAAAGTAACTGGTAACCAAGGTCGTAGTAACCAGTAGCCTGAGATGTAGCATAAAGTCTCCACCTTGACTGCCCAAGAGTGAGATATGAAGGAAAATGAGGGTACAAAGTCATCCCAAGGTCCTTTACATAGAAATAGAATATGAAGATAATGAGGGCACAAAGTTGTCCCAAGATCCTTTACACAAGAATAGAAAGAAAATACTCTAAAGGCAATTATGGGGGCACAAAGTCTCTCCACAGTTGGCTTCAGGACACCTTCCTGATTACTTTCACTAGTTCTACTTGACAAAATAAATAAATAAGAACACATTCAGAAGATAGACATAAGAACAATCTCCTAAAATGATACAAGTTATGATAGCAAAAAGTCTGCAAACAACTTGATTTCTCATTTAGATAAAATGATATGAACAACAATCTGAGCTCAAAGTCTTAGTATTTGCCTTTCAATTTGGGTAGAGTTTTGCTTCTATATTGGGAATATCTCCCTTAGAATGATACAAGAGATTACACTATATATCATTCAAGAAAGACTTTGTGCTTTGTTCCATAGAATGGCCCATGCTGTGCATTTAATACCTTGAATGCATTTTTGGTTCTATCAAGGAACCATGCTGGATCAGGGCAGATGTCTTAACTATGGCATGTTGATTCATCTCAAGTGTCTACTCCTAGGTCTAGAGCATTTGGTGTCTGTGTTGTTTTCCATTTTGTCTTTACTCCTAGGGGGATAAATAGGTCATGTCTTCAATGTTTAAGGGCTCAAGAATCCACCTTGTAGACTGTTCCACCTACTAAAATAACTACTGCATAGATATTTCTGGTCTTCCCCCTTTCTTTCTACAATTTGAGCCCTCAAGCCATCTTTTCCCCTTTCTAGTTCTTTTGGTTCTTCCTCTCGGTGATTTTTCCTTTTGGCCTTGGCCTTAAGGCCTTTGAATGCATTCAGGTCCGTGTTTAGGCCTGCAAAGATCAATAGACACTTTATTACCACAAATTTGACATCTTTAGGTCCATCATCATTTAAAAGCTAATGGCTAGTTTATTGTCCCTAATTTGATGGCTATGGGTCCGTCATCCTCCTTATCAATTCCTTCATGTCTTTCCTGCTTGCTTTGGCTACTTTTCACTAATCTTAACAAATGACACATGGCACCTTCCATTGTGAAATAGGTGAGGACACTTGGCAGCATCCACTTAACTTATAAAAGATCTAGACCCCTTTTGAGAGTCCTATAGAAGATGACATGTGGCAGATTCTGTCAAGCTCCTAGAAACACTGTAGAAACATTCAAGAGTCTTTTAGATCCACACAGATGCAGACACTTATCACACTCCACTGAGCTGGAATGGGACACATGGCACGTTCTATTGCTTTGAAACTTATTAGAAACTGAGTCCCAGTAGATGACACTTGGCAGCTTCTACTACACTTTATCAACATACCCAGGGCCCACCATGGTCCTTACTTAAATAATGAAACAAAATGAAGGAACTGTAGAGTTTGACACGTGGTAGCTTCCATCAATCTTTCCAAGGAACACATGGCAACTTTTGTAGTTTTGAGAAAAGCACATAGAAACCTTTTGCATTTGCCACTCGGTACCTTCCATGGGACTTAGAGGGGAGCATATTGAAAGAAGCTATGAAGTTTATGGAAACTTGAAACATAGATGTAGACACTTGTCATGATCCACTGAGTCATAATGAGACACAAAGAAGAAACTATGGATATTAAAACTTGGTGGCCTCCATTGAGCTTTATAGATGACATGTGGCACATTCTACTACTTTGAGAAAAAGATATTGAAACCTTCCACAGTTTCCATTTGTCACCCTCCACAAAACTCTACAAGGGACATGTGGCATGTTCCGATCTTTGGTCTTTTTCCTTTTTGGCACTCCTTTGAACCATTTGATTGAATTGACCATTTGAACCAACCTTGGAAATGTCTAAGTGTTGGAAACTTACTCTTTCAAAGGAATTTACCTATTAAAGACATTGAACCCTTTTAACCTATTAATTTTAAGCATGTTGAGTTCATAGATTTCTTCCTACGAAGTCTGTAGAAATTGAGTCCATAGAATCCCACCTACAGAGTCCATAGAATCAAGCCTACAGAGTCTGTAGAATTCTGAGAAGCTTGAAAAAAGATAAATTTGAATTCTCAAAAGAAATTTTGAAAAGGGAAGAGACAATTTTGGTCTTATAGGACCCGAAATAGTTCATATGTTGTCCCAAAAATGAGTGACATTTTTTTGGGACAACACAGCCTATAGTGGGGTTGTTAGGGTAGATGATAAAGTTTCAAGGGGAGCCAAAGTGTTTGGCTAGGTAGTAGGTGATTTTAAAACCTATAGTGGAGCTGAAGAGGGAGGCAGGGTAGTGGAGAAAGATGTAGAGTTGGAAAGTAAGGGATCTGCAAAGTGAATCCTCTTTTTAGGAGAAGTTGATGGATGGATAGAAATAGGTGCCTCGATGCACTTGAGTTGGGATGACCCAACCATGAGGTGCCCAAAGGGATCTTGATATTTTTGTGGGGCCATGGGATAGGAAAGCATGGGAGGTGTCCATGTTGAAGGCTCCTAAGTGGCCATAACCTCCACTCTTTTGGGGGTGTGTTTTTTCTTTGACATCCCCTTCCATTTCAAACTTAGGAGTATATTCCTCCTTGAACTCAACCTCTTCTAGGTGAAACTCATCCTATAACTTCTCAAAACTATCATCTTGATCATCTTCATACAAGCCCTTAGATGGCTTGTCAATCTCAAATCTATATTTGATGAAGACAACTTTCTTCTATGTGCTCCAAGTCAATTGGGAGAGCTGGCCCTTCATTCTCTTTGATAATTTTTGGGTCAAGTCATATTTTTGGACTTTGGCATAAAAAGATTCCCATAGCTTAAGGGTGTATTTTAACATCTGAACTAAGTCCACATGATTCTAGGTAACATCCTCTATGGGGGATTTCTTTTGCTCTAAATAGGGCTAAACTTGATGTTTAAGAACACTAGTGGTCTTAAAATTGGCTATGTATCCTATCAAATCATAGTCCCATCAGTCATCTATCAAATCAAGGCCAAGTTATATTATCTTAGTTATGAAGAGGTACACCTAAATCCTTTTTTGCATTTTGATGTCATCCCTTAAGAAGGGGATGTCATATACACCCTGTTTCTTCTTCCCTACTTATTACAAGTTTTATTGCATCAAGTTGGTGAGCCAACTCAAGGGCTAAGGTTATATTTGCCAATGTGTAGGGAAGCCAAAAAGGCTCTCTAATGAAACCATGTACTTGTATGAAAGAGAAATGTGCTCCCCCAAAAATATTTATTTCGGAATTTATTGGTTGAGATCCAAGCTTTTTGATAATTCATTATCATGAAAGTGTCAGTCATTTGGATGAGATTTATGAGAATTGGAGCCATGAACCACTCTAAGAACTCATAGTAATCCCTATTCTTTGATAGGAAATTGTTCTATATAGTGATGGGGGATAATACATGAGGAAAACCCTCAGTATCAAAAGTGTTGAGTTGAAGATACCTATAAAATAAATGGGAATGCTAGTGTAGGATCAGGTGCATGAGGAAGGATGCGTACCAAAAGGTACTCATTATTAAAAAATTCTCTAGTTCATTCTTCATGGTGGAAGAAATGGCTTCAACAAATTTCATTCTAAATTTATGCCCCTTTTCTATTGATGTCAATATGAAAATCACTCCTAACTTAAAGTTACAGACATTGACATCACCATCCATGCCTAGGACAAAAGCTAACATAGACAGAGTGTCTTTCAGATGTTGCATAGGGAAGGTCAACCAAGGCATGGGTAGAGGAGGCATCTTAATGAATTCACATTTGAAGAGAGTCCTAAGTAAACCCTCTTTATCCTTGACTTAAGAACACCTAATAAGATGGAGACTCTCGATGTTGTAGATGGTGGTTTTAGGATCGTAGGGAAGCTAGAGCATCTCTCTGATATCATCTGCACTAATTTTTACCCTTAAGTGGGTATTACCAAAAATCACTCTAGTATCAGTGTCATATCTTCTTAGGTATAGGGAAAAAATATTAGGGTATGGGTGCACTTGGGGCACCATGTCTTGTGGCAACATGCTTTCCCACAATTTACATCCAAAAACATCATATTCATTTGTGCTTACTTTGTCAAGTCTTCAAGTGTAAGATCCCTCTCTCAAATTCTTGGGTTTTTTGTCCAAATTCAAGTTAAATATATTATCCATGAAATTAATTACCAAATATTAGTCTTTATAGGGTCCCTTGGTCATTAGTTTGGTATATGGCACCTTCCCTTTTGCTTGAACAGGGGTTGAATCATAGGATTTGGCTATTATATACTTAAAGAGAGGGTCTCCTCCACTACTTGAAGTGTAGGTTCTTGGCTTTGAGATATGTTTGCCACTTCTAGATGAGGATGTAGAGACCTCCATATTTATATCTACTTTGACAAATCTTCTCTACTTTCTCTTCTGTAAGACTAGATTGATGGTTACTACCTCATTCATCTTGTAAACTCTCTTTATTCCCTTCCCTATTTCTCTATGCTTGATTCAAAATCAAAAAGTGTCAAGTGTTTGGATCAAAAGGTGAAAAGGGATATTCATGTGATATCATCATTATTAGGTGTGTCTAGCACAGGGAATTTCAGAAAAGGGTGCCTTCATAAATAATAGGGTGGCATACATTCCTAGAGAGCCATGCACTAGAGATTTACAATGATTATTATGGGAGTTTGCACCTGGTGGAGCATGTGATATTAATTTCAAGTAAGGTGGGTAGATAACCATATTTTAGAGAATTTTTTTAGGGATATGAGAATTGGGGAAAAGGATGCATGGTTACTATGTTGGCCACTTGTGCCAACGACACTTATTTGCAAAAGAAAATTAACAAGGGGAAGGGAAAAATAAGTAAAGGAAAACATACAATGGAAAGGGAATCTAACTAATAATATACAAGGGGAAGATGGGAAAGTTAGTTGAAATGATTTAAATCAATCCCATTGATGGGGATATATAATGTGTTACCCTCTTGGTCTTATAATTCAAAATAATTCCCACATATATCATTGATAATGTGAAATGGTCCTCTCTAAAGGGACTCAAACTTTGTATGTTGTCCTGGTTTCATAACTTGTTGGTCATATTTGAGAACCAAGTTTCCTAGTTTAAACCCAAGATCTAATGACTTCTTATCAAACCATAATTTTAATACTTATTGATGAATGATATTTTCATCACCTACCTACTCTCTTATTTCTTGGAGCTTGAGAAGTTCAACAATCCAAACTTCCATTTCTCCATTCTCTTCAATCTCAACTACCTTTAGGATCTATCGTGTAGGGATTTTTGATGATACTAGCATAATCACTTCCTTCTTTTATATAAGTTCATATGGGGAAATTTTCAAGATTTTGTTGGAGTGATGTAATCATCCCATAGGGACATCCTTATGTGTAAGTACCACTCCCTTTATCTATTATCACTCATCCTTTTGATCAATTAGATCAGATTGTTATTTATAGATTCTACCAATCCATTCCCTTATAGGTAATAATTAGAAGTCTTCAAGAATATGCCATTTTTGAGTGTAAATTCAAAGATCTTAGAATCAGGGAAGGCATTTATGTTATTAGAGATGATCATTTTAGGTGGGATAAACCTCATGACAAGTTTTTCTAAAAATTTAAGGATCACATTTTTGGTCACCCCCTTCAGTGGGGTTACTTCAGTCCATCGATTGAAGTAATCGATGGCCATTAATATCTATTCATAGCATGTGCTAAAGACTGGGTTAGTCATCTCAATAAAATCTAAATCCCATTGTATAAAGGGCTCATTAATTACAATTGGATTCAGAGGCATGGCCAGATGTTTCCTCTTATCGATGAAAAATTAACATTTTTGGCACTTCTTAGCTGATTGGTGGTAGTTTGTGAACATGGTTGGCCAATAATACCTAGCATGCATGACCTTTATCATGGTGGTTTTGGCTGAGAAGTGACTAATTGAGGGAGTGAAGTGCATATATTGGATAATTTTATCTACTTAAGGCTTGTCCACACATCGAAGGAGATATTTATCAAAGTTTCTTCTGAATAGGACCACTTGGATTAGCATGTAGTTAGATCTTTATAGTCTATAAAAATTTCTTTTATGTGCATATAGGTCATTGAGATACCTACTAATCTGCATGAAGTGGATTCAATCAATCACCCATGATCAATCTCTTTCAAATTATTTTATTAGGACTACTTTGGGTACATCCTAATTATTCATCGGGGTGTTTGTGTACTGAGCTAGGTACTCACAAATTCCTTATCCTCTGATTACCTTTGTTGGCTTAAATTCTACATCATATTCTAGGATCTTGGTGATCTAATTGTCCCACTTCTCTATGATCTCTCCTTCCATGATGTACTTACAAATACTAGACTATGCCATATACATTGTTATCTTACTACCTACCACTAGGTTCCTAAAATTCTTAAGGATTTTGACGATGGCAAAGGCCTATCTCTATATGAAGTTGTATTTGGTTTCATACCTATATAGAATTATAGATTAGAATGTAATAAATTGATATTCTCTTCCTTCCTATTCCTTTTGAGTTAGCACAACTATGAGGCTATGCTCACTTCCATATACATACATAATGAAATTCTTAGAAAAGTCAGGGTTAATAAGTATAGGTGTGGTAGATATCATACATTTTATTTCTTCAAATGATACTCTCCCTTTAGGCATCCACTTAAAAATCTAGTTTTTCTTTAGCATCAGGGTGATTGGCCTAAGCAATCTACCAAAGTCTGATATGAATCTATTGATGAAATTGATCTTTTTGAGGAAAGATTATACCCCTTTCTTGTTTAATGGTAAATCCAAGTATCTCATGGATTTTATCCTTTATAGATCAATAGTGATCCCATATTTAGATACCATGTATCCAAAAAAGTTTCCCTGGGGAACTCTAAAGATAGGGTTTAAGGACACCCTAAACTCTTCGCACCTCTGGAAGACCTTTTCTAGGTGATTGAAGTGGTCTTTTTTCTTATTAGAAAACATAGTGAGATCATCTAGGTAAATGAGGATGATATCATTAATTATACCTTTGAATGATACATTTATTACTCACTTAAATGTCACTCTAGAATTAGAAAGGATAAAAGGCATCTTCATATATGTGAAGGTTCCCCACTTTGTAGTGAAAGTGGTTTTGTGTTGTTCATCCTCTTTTACCCATACTTGGTTGTACCCAAAGAAACCATCTAGAAATGAAAACATCTCCACCTTGGATACCATTTGGAGTATTTCCATGGATGGGTGAGGGTAATGGTCCTTTAAGGACACCTTATTTAGGTCTTGAAAATCCATGCATAATTAGATTTATCCATTTTTATTCCACATGAGAACCAAAATAGAAACCCAAGTCAAATACTTGATCGAGTATATGATCTTTGAATCAATTAGTTTCCTCAGTTCTTGTGCCATCAAGGATTAAATCTTTGGGTTGATCAATCTTTTTTTTTTCTAACTAGCTTAGCTCCTTCTATCAAATCTATGGTGTGCTGAATGACCTCTTGATCATATCCTTTTAGGTCATCATAAGTCTATGCGATGACACCCTTGTATTTATCGCAAAAAGATACCAACCACTCCTTGTCTCTTTGAGGAACCTCTTTTTTGACCTTCAATTTTCTCCCTCTCTTGACATCAAGCTCATAATAGTCACTTTTATTTGCAAAAAACTTATGTTTGTCCTTTTTTACATCATTAGAATCAAACAGATTATCCAAGGTGATGAGACCCTTTGGGAGAATTTTAGTTTTCAATTTTATAATATGGTCTCTATAGGCTTCCTCAATTTTTGGCTATAGTTGCTCCACAAAATCATATGATTTCTAGAGGAACATCATAATCTAAGCATCATTTTTGAAAACTTGCTAGCTCTAGTCATTGTTTGGGATAGTGGGTTTGATGATTACCTGCACTGCTTACTCATTTGTGAATAATTTTGTTATTAGGTCAAATTAGGATCCCATTGTTGTCATCTTATTGGCCTCTATATTTGTGGTTCTTGGGATGATTTTAATGTTGAAGGCTTAAAAATATTCAATTAAGTCCCATACATAGTGGTGATAAGATCTTATACATACATTATTTTTAGTTTCTACCTATCTCACCTATCTTACTACTAATTTAGAATTATCAAATATTTTTAGTTACTTGATGCCCATTCACTCAGTGAGGCTGAGGCTATGGACTAGGCCCTCATATTTGGTTTCATTGTTTGTGCAAAAAAATTGGAAATGAAAGGCCTAGAAGGTTTTTTTCCTAGAATGGGATGTCAATCAGATGCTGACTCTAGAGCTAGTCTTGCATTTTATACCATCAAAATATAGAGTCCAAAATTTAGACTCATCTTTGAGTCTTTAACTTGTGTCTCCTTGTTTATTTTTAACCTCGGGGATGACATGGTCTTCATCATAGATAACATAGGTTCCAAAACTAGAGGTGTCAAAGTTCACAAATTGGTCATTCTTAATGAATTTATTGATCAAGGCCTCTTCTTTAGGGCTTCTATTGTCAGCTATCTTTTCTTCTTTGAGCATTCCCATGTAGTGAATTTATGTATTTGATAAGGAGGTTGTGATGCTTCAAAATTTATCATTACTTATTTTGTTATATGCTCCAAGTGAAGAGGTTAGGATAGCACTTTTAGCTTTGACCCATATTTGGAATTAAGAATCAAGTGAGACCATTCTAATGATAGGTAACCACCAATCTTATCAGTAAAATACCTTGATAGGCATAACCTAAATGCATGTGAGATGTCTACAACTATAATATCTTGAGGTACGATAATGTTAGGATAAGAATACAACATGAGGGGGAGGGCCTAGATGACCCCAAGGGTATAAACCTTCTTCACATCTAGTTGTATCACCCTTTTGTTTAAGCATTCATATCTTAGTTGTAGTGCCTCAACTATCTATTTAGGCATCACCATGGTGCTCACACTAGATTCAATCATGGAAATATATAGAAATTTCATTCCCATAATCAAATTCAAATAAAATGGGGTGGGTTTTTTTCTTACTTACCCCTTCCTTGGTATTGATAAATGTGGAGGAATTTTGGGGTTGTGTGCTTGTGTTGGCTTTTTTCCCCTTTTCCTTTACAGGTTATATGGTTTATTTGGTTTTCACAAGCTTCTCCTCCTCCTCTAAAGACTCTTTCAGTAAAGTCTTTTATTCGAGTATGGATAAGACATCTTAAAAGGAGATGTTAGTTGATACCTTCTTTAGTTACTCAACCATGTTTTATGACTTTGGAAGTGTGACCTAGGGGGTAACCTAGTATTTTATTTTTTTTTCACCACTTCACTCTATCTTGAGTAGACTTTAGGTGGGGGTCATGGCACTAGAGTATTTTTGAAGGATACTCTAGGCCTTACAAAAGCCTTGGTACTTTCATCTAGTATTTTCTTGAAGTGTGTGTAGTAGTTTGATTGAATTTGTGAAGCTATATACACTAGCACTTCATTAGCAAAGACCGCATCCTCACCCTCCATCCATGAGATAAGTACATGATGTAAGGCTATTTATTCCTCTTGATCTAGGGACATGCCCTATATTTTTTCCATCATCATGGCATCTTCAACTCCTAGAGATTGGTATGTGTAGGTTGAGTCTAATACACTACCTTGTCATCTATATTTGGATACCTTCTATTGTAAGTTACCCCTATTGAGACAATTTACCCCTATTGTAAGTTATACCTTCTATTGAGATGATTTAAGTGCCCATGGGGTTCATTCTATGGGAAGAACCATGAGTTATAATCATCTACCAAGTCATTTTGGTTAGCCACTAGATTTTTGCTTTCACTTGGTGACACTATGTGCAAAGGGTCTAGGACCATGACCATTTGATTTGTAGGTAACATATAATGGTTTGGTGCTTGGTGATTTGGTTTTTACCTTTCCTAGTATTGATTATACTGGTAAGGTGGTCTTCTCTCTTGGTATCTATTTTAAGAGGGCCTAGGAGGTGTAGTTTGATGCCTCTTGAGATTAATTATCTTATTGGAGAAATTCCTTAAAATGTTCTTCATATCATTCATATCAATTACCAATGACAACAAATCAAAATCACTCACTTGAGTAGGTGGATACACATACATATAAGAGGGCAGGGTTCCTAAGGTACTTAGGGTCTTTTCTAGTAGAGTTATAGATATCTTAAGGAACATTGGCATTGGCAATCGAGTAAGAAGTCTTCATATATATATTAGGTTGTTCTCAATTCCTACCATGATGTCATATGCATTTAGTAGCATCTAGCCTTTGAGTGATTAGATCATGACCATAATATCTGAATTGAGGGTTTTGAGATAGAATATAATCACCATGATTATGGGTGGTCAAGACGCTAATGGGATCCTTTGCCATGTATTTTTGAACCTAAAATTAAAATAAACCATAACCTCTTGCAGGGCTCTCTTGATGGTTGTCATCTATTTCAAGAGGGATGATTGGTCCACCTTCTCATTAAAACACTCAAAGAACTTATTGCCTAGGTTATCCTAGGTCCTAATCAATTTGGCTATTAAATATCAGTACCAGTAAAGAGCCTACCCTTTGAAGGAGGTTACTAGTAACCTTAGGGATACATTTTATGTGTTGACATAGTACATGGCACACACATTATCCACATCTTAGATGTGTTAATTCATCATCTTTAATTCCTCTCCCAAAAACTTAGGAAGTAACTTTAAAGCATTAATAAGTATTGGATCCCATACAGCTGGGGGTGTTAAAGGGATAAGTGGGCTACCACTATCCCATGACACAAAGTTCTTTGGTGGGCCTAGATGTGCCATTTATTGTTATTATTTTTGATGCATAACAAAAGACCTTGAATCCCTTTGGAAATCAATGGCTTCCAAAGGTGGGGTTAGTATATTCAAATTATTTGTAGTTTATGATCTTGTTATGGGCCTATGGCTCATAAACTCAAGCTTCTAGTTGATCAGACTAGCAGATAGGGTCCCACCAAGCATGCTAGAAAAGATAAACTATTGATGCCTAAAAATTTTTCTTTAGGTTCAAATAGCCTCTATGGAAAAATTTATTGATGTGGGACTGAGTGTGATCTATAAAGTGACCTCTAAGGTTTTAGAAACTAGCTCTTATTCTAATTTGGGATGTGAAAAGGGATAGAGTAATAGAAATGAATAACATGGAAAGAAAATATAGTCTAAGGTGATGCATCTAGAGATTTGAAACATTTACCTATATTTTCATAAAATAATGTAAACCCTTAATGCTATAGATCATAAAGGATCTTGAATCATGAATTAAGATCCACATCATAAATAAATATCTACACTATAGAAGCAGAAGAATAGAAATAACACATAAAGAGAAATTTCTACTCCAAGTTAACATAAAACATCACATCATCTTCATTGATAGATGGGAAATAGAATATGGAAGCTCGTAAAAGGCACATATAAAGTGTCCACTAACATCTGTGAGGCACACCTACTAAGGCTATGAAATAGAAAAAATTTTAATTTATACTATCATAATCTATTATAATGGTTGTTCATAGAAATGAGAATGCAAAAAAAATAAAATGATCACTAGACCTTTAAAAAAGAAACAATCTATAAATAAAAAGGTGAGGTGAACATCAGAAGAAGAGATGCCTAGAGATTCTCCCCATGAACCCATGATGACACCATTGCAATTGAAAATAGGTCTCAAGCTCATGAGTGCAATGGGCCTCCCAATACCAGATATGATGCGACTGTATCATTATGTTAAGGCTATTACACTTAGGAAAAATGAGGTACCACCACACATGCAATCCTAGAGATGTAGTGCCTATGATATGTGAAATGGCTTTGATCCCTTAGAAAATCAAAAGACTCACCTATAAATGGAACCCACATCACCATCAAATAGTACTGCTTAGAGGCCTAACTCTAAATAAAAAGCTTTGGAGAGTGTAGGAACACCACGTGTCAAGCTCACACCCCACCTAAGTAAAAGAAAAGTCTTCTTGAGTCAGGTGAGCACTATGATTCCAAGTGTCAAAAATAAGCAAAGGCTAGGACTTAGGAAAATTTGAGAAAAGGGGCCCAAAAGAGGAAAGGCCCAAAAGGGGATCCATTAGAAGGTGCCAAAATTGCATATCTACTGAGCAAACCCAAAGAGGGGAATGGACTGCTCCTTAATGTCAAGTGTGGATTTTTGATCCATAGTAAGTAACACTAATTGACAAATGGGTCCTTAAGATCATCTCAAATAATGAGCCCACTAACCCATTTTTGGCAAGATAACATGTCCTAAGGTGAAGAATTAGGGTTTGAGTTGTAGATATTCATACAAATCCTTTGCACATGATTTGAATTATATCAATTGAAAGGTGATAAAAAACTATAACAAGTCTAGGTGGTCTCCTCTTAATACAATGAATATTTTCTATAGGATAAAAGCATCTAGCCACTAACAAAATCATTAACACTAGTGTCCAAAGGTCGATGGTAGTGTTCATGCCTCCAAAAATAATATTTTTAGAATCTAATGATGGGATCCTAAGAATCAATATACATGTTCCTACATATGTAAATCTTAGATCCCCCTATGCCTCTGAAAACAAGCTAAGTATTATCTCTTCTTTATGTTTCAACTAATAGAATATCAATTGACATTATACTTTTTGTATTTAGTAACTTTCTAAATTTAATATATTGTGTAATATAAATTAACTTAATTGGTATGCTTTAGAATATTTTTATTCATCTATTTATTAGGTTACTCTAACCTCTTAACCCTTATCTATTCAAAAAAATAAAAAAGGGTTAAACATTTGGTAAACCTAATCTCTATGTCATGCATATCCTATCTTACTCTAGGGTTTTTAGCCTTCTAATATTTTTTCTTGTTTTATTTATTCACCTTTGTTCTATCATTTTTATACAACCTAGGTTTATTCCTATATTAGGTGGTGTTCCTATTAAAAATCTTGAGATGCCTCGTGTGCCACCTAAAATGTCTCAAGCTAAACAATATCAAATTGTGATAATAATGAGAATGAAAATAATGATAATGAGTAAAATAGTAAAAAAAAAAACTTATAGAATATGAAACTAATCATGAGTATAATGAAACACATGAAAAAATGAGCGTGAACAAGTATATCAAGAGCAATTTAAATCTATTGAATTATTTTGAGAGTGCATTTATGAAATCCTTAACATCTCCAAGAGATCCTTAATACTATATTAAAAAATAAAAAATAAAAAGGTGATAGTGAATAACCATTGATCTCTTTTGATAAAATTATTGGGGCTACTAGATATTAATATCACACATCTATTCAAATATCCCTCCCCTCAAGGACAACATTTCCAACTATATCTAGTGGGGGTATGAGATTTGTTTTCAAACCATTGTTCCTAAAATATCAAAAAAATATAACTGCATCCTAAATGGTAAAATTTTATAATTTAACTTAATTATTAGTTTAAATACCTACATCAACACAAGTGGTGTTTTCATCCCCTTTGGTGGCTTCTCAAATCTCAAATCTAAATCCCATTGGGTCTACTCTGAAAACTCTTCTCCAAGTTTTTCAAGATTTGTAAACTAAGGTTACCAAAATTGAATAAAATTATTTGAAATCAAATCATTCTATTATTTCAAAAGATTTATTACATAATCCTCTATCACTTGAGATATCTTTGCACCCTTTGACAACTCATTTTGTTACACCCAAGTTCACACTTTATGATGGCAAGGGTGATCTCAAATAAAATATTCTATATATCTATGAAACATGACTTGATTATGATTTAAATGATAAAATTTTGACCAAATTATTTCCAAGGATCCTAAAGGACCATGCTTTAATATAGTTCTATGATTTACCAATCCAATCAATGAAAGCATTCAAACTTATAGTGGATCATTTTCTAGAAAATTTCTCTATCAATATCACCAAAAATATGTAATATGCACAAATTTCTAAGATAAAATAAGGAAAAAATGAGCATATCAAATGTAGACACTATATATGAATTATATAAGACTTCAGTCTTGTACACTTGGAAAATACATATCATGAATGCACCTTTAGCTTTTATACATTTACCTCTATTAAAAGTCTCATATAAACTATCTCTCTATTCTAAATTTTTTATCTCTTAGTCTAACCAATATTTTTATGATGACTTAGACCTTATATCATGATTATAATGTTATAAACCTACTTATCTTCTATTCTTTCAAGTTTTGGACTCATGCCTAATTTCTAACTACCTGGACACTTGTGTTCCACTCAAACACCAATGTTGACATAAATGTCCTAT
Source organism: Torreya grandis (assembly GCA_037957365.1). Lineage (NCBI taxonomy): Eukaryota > Viridiplantae > Streptophyta > Pinopsida > Cupressales > Taxaceae > Torreya > Torreya grandis. Next base: position 1,325,142 of record JARHVA010002521.1, on the reverse strand, counting down.
CCAAACACAAGTGTCTAGTGCCCTAAATTCATATAGTTTATAAATTTAATGTATCTCTATGGTCAGACTAAGTTATTTAATGTGAGATATTATCCAAAAATATTGGTATATATGCATGATCAATCTTCATTCATTATTCAACTAGCACAGGCCTAGCAACTCACAAGGTAAAATACTAAAATCATTAATAAAACATTTAAGTAAGAAAAACTTCCCTATTTTTTTATATTTCCATATTATTCATAGGGGAAACACATAAATAGGTTTGAGTTATTGAAATATTATCCCATGAGTGATATTTTCCAAGTTACAAGCTAGGTCAATCTATGTACTTGTTTATCACACATTAAATCCTTATAGACACACAAGCCAACACATAGGGGAAAAATACATGATTTTGAGGTCCTCTTCAGAGTAGTGTCCATGTAGGAAAAACCTAATGATAGAGGGGTCTTTGGGGTTAGATCAACATTGTGATCCCACTAACCCATTTTTGCTATGAAGATGAATTAGAGTTTTATTAGTTGATTAGGATCAACATCCCATGATCCAAATCTAAGCACACTGGAGTGAAGATGACATAAGACCCATAATATCCCATATGTTCACATCTATATATAGTAGGTATTACATATTATATTCCTACATCCATGTTAGATATAAGTGTCAATACAATAGTCTAAGGTCGATGTAAGTGTTCGAGGCCAAAAAGGTATAATTTTAAAAATCAAATGACTGATCCAAAATCTAGATCTAATTTATTTCCATGTATTCCATATTATATTTTAATGAACATAATAATCAAACTAAGTATCTTATTTTCATTATCATTTTAATATCTAACATAGTTATTCTTTCTATTTATATCATATCTTATTATATAAATTGATAATATCATTTATCTAAGTTTTAAAATTAATTGGCCTAATATAGAGCTAGTTTATTACCCTTATGACCTAGGCTATATCTATTCCCTTTAACCCTAGATTCCCTAATCTATATTTTAGGTTCAAAAATTTAGTGAACCAGATCGACGTGAATGTAAACCTTTTTCTACATTCTAGGGTTTTCATTCAGCTAGGATTTTAGATCCCATAATTTCTCAACCAAACAATTTATATTACTTTCTCTTTATTTTGAACATTATGGTGACCCTGACATTTGGTCTCAAAATCATAGTTTACCTAGGGTTTCTTGATTTACTATTTTCTAAATCTTAATTTTGAAGTGTTCAAAATTTAAAAATCAAAATTTCCCCTTTTTTACAAACATGTTTAATATGGATAAATCTCTTAGTTACTTCATTTTACAATACATCATGGTAGTTTTTACTTGTTATGCTTCATGTATGATGAGATAAATTAAAAAGAGTAACCAAATTGATCAATATAATGAGGAAGTTTCTTTAAAAAAATCCCTCTTTACAACTTTTATTATAATAGTATTGAGCATCTTCCTCCTAACCCTAAGGAGGGTGATATCTACCATCCTTCTAACCAAGTCCATGTTGTCATTATTTCAATGGGTAAGTTAGATGGTGTATGTATGCATGTTCAACTTAAAGTACCTAGGGTTTATGCTTTTTAATCCTAAAAATATCAAATCATGCTTATTATCAAGTCAATAAAAGAGTGGCAAAATAATTTTAGTTCAAAGATCACATTATTAGAAAATCAGATTACATACCTATGAAATACAACACATTGTAGTTTTAACATTATTTTTTCATCCTCATCTACCAATGTTGTGCCAAACAAGGTCTCACATCCAAATGAAAAGGTATAATAGAATACATATAAAACAAGTGATCCAAAAATTGACCAAAAGTTTACTAAGAGTCCAAGTGAAATGTTAAGAGAAATGAGTCGATACAAAGTGATCAAATCACCTCCTCCAAATCCTATAAGGTGATCCAAATACTACTGTGCATATCATAGAATGCATGGGAATCATACATATTTTTATTTTGCATTAAATAATAAAATACAAAGTAACAAAGGTAGTGGTGATCATATCATTGATAAATCAACCAAGGACACCACTCACATAATGAGTACCTCTCATAAAACACAAATACCAAAACAAAAAATGTGGCTACCAAAGAAAAACTCAAATTAAAAATAGTTCAAAATATCAAACTTGGAGTAAGAAAAGGTTCAAAAAGATAAATCAGAGCAACAAAAGAATACAAATTCACCTCTCAATAATAATACTCAATTTTCTAAATAGTAAGGTTTTGAAAGGAAATATTTACAAAACTCTGGCGATCATGGTCAAGGATTACAAAAACATGCCCAAGGCATCACTCATCATATTTATACATATGATCAGAATGACTATCGAGGATTGGGATATATTGGTAATACTAATGAAAATCATTCAAAGATACATAAATTTGGCCAATGTAAAAGAACAAGAACCCACAAATGAGAACATGTCAAAGAATAAATCAAAAATATAAAATCTACCATCACAAAAAGAGCATTGGGCACATAAAATATTTAAATGAATAATTATAACAAAAAAAGTAAAAAATCAAGAGATAATTGAAACATATAATGATATAAAATTGGTTAAAAAGGAGGAAACTACAATCCTTTCTTCAAATTAGGCCAAATTCACTGCTCATATAGATGGTAAACAATCTTTAGATGAACAATTCAAAAAACTATGTTCTAATCCACTTGGTAACATACCACATAATCTACTCATACCTAATATATCTAGTATTTATTGATTGAATACATAGCCAAAAAATGAGAAACCAACTATGGATAAATTCAAATCAAAGATACAAAGTATAAACTTACAAAAAGAGAAAGATACACTTTCTACTTCTGTTATGCACACATATGACACATTTAGTTCAGGAAATGTTATTAATTTACCACTATTTGAAGATTCTCATATTCCTCTTGAAATAATTTTGTAGCTTATACAATCTCCATATATTTTTAAAATATTAAAAATATAATCAAAAACTTCAAAAATATAATTTTTTCTAGCATTTACATGTTCTATTAGCTCTTTCGCATATTTATTATTAGTTCCATGCTAGTTGATAACATATCATTTATTTATATACACATGATTTTCATACATGTTTTGAGTGTGATATAGGCATACATAAATACATGCTCTATGCAATTTTAGATGTTGGGACTTTCCTCTACTTATGTCATATTGACATTGGGGGCATCTACTTCTTTGATCATGATATACCCATGTTATATTATTTTATGATATTTTTACATTGTCATTCTTTAACTTATGGACTTACACATACCTTTATCCATGATTATATATTTCATAGTGTACTTGATATGATATGTACTTAACATTTTTTTCTAACACGTGTATCTAAAAGATAGTATGACATGTTTATGTTGATTTATGCACTTCCTTGAGTGTCTTATCTTGATTGTGGATCATCTAAATATGCTCTATTATTTGAAACCCTCATTCCTTCATTTTCCTCTTTTCCATTTGAATATGTCATTTCTTGTTGTATTTACATTGAATATGTCATGCTTGATTTTATGGACATTTGACTAAGCCACGTCCCTTCATTTGTGTGTAATTTGAACATGCCCCTTGTTTGAGGTCTCCTTGAACCATTACATTTTATTTACTTTTGAGTGTCTTGTGTGTGTGTGTTTTATTTATTTTTGATATTTTAATGTTAATATATAGACATTTTCATGAATTATATCATGCATCTTAGGACTTTAAGTAATTACATTTTATGTGATTTAATGATATATCTACCTAGACATGTTTCTTTTATATGCTAGATGATACATTCACAATTTACATGGATATGTTATCCTTATGAGGTAAGGTAACTACCTATTTATAATTCCCCTCATCTCAAAATAAGGGGCATATTAGTGGGGGCATGTCATAGAGACATGGCTTCCAAAAAATTTACAATTCATAGATTCAGATATATAGTGGGGGCATGTTTTGGAAACATGTTCTCCACACTCATACCAATTCCCAGTTTCATATATATAGTGGGGGAATGTTTTGGAAACATGTTATCCACACTTACACTAGTTTTAAATTTCAAATTATAGTGGGATCATGCTATGGAAACATGTTATTCACACTTAATAGTTTTCAAATTGTTCAAAATTCACAGTTATATGACTTAGATACATAGTTGTACAATAATTTTATACATTGGTACCTTTGTTATACCCATGTCAGGTGGAAGCTCATCCTTTTATTCAAGGTCAGGACATGTGTCCTCTAATATTTATATATTTATGCACTTTATATATTTTATATTTTTCCTAATCTTAGTTTTAATGCTTAATAATGATACATATTTTCAAATAAAATGTCCAAAAGGCAAGGATATTATATCGATACATAAGTGTACTCCTAAACCTTTATCTCTTTCAATTTCAATGCTTTCAAATTTAGATTATATGAAATGATTATACATTGTAACATGACCTCGGTTATAGGTTATTCACCAATAAAGCATTTAATTTAGACTCAAGAAAAGGAAAAGTATGTTATACACACCCAGGTGCGCATTTATTTTCCTTCAAACTAGTAATTTCATTACTAGATTAAAGGGGGGTCACATGTAGAGTCTATCTTTGAATTATGTAGAATCTCAGTATTGTACACGTGGAAAATATATATCATGGATGTAAATTCTACTTATAGACCTTTCCATCTACCAAAAAACTTTCATACACTATTTCTATGCCAAATTGATTACCTTTTAGTTTAACCAATGTTATTCTGATGAATCAGACCTTCCATAATTATTAGAATGTTATAAACCTACTTAACTTCTAATTTTTCAATTTTTGGGCATAGGCCTATTTTATAGCTACCTAGACACTTGTGTCCTAGTGAGATGCCTACATCGATGCAAGTTTCCTATCCCAACGTAAGTGTCTAATGCCCTAAATTCATCCAATTTGTAAATGTAATATATCCCTATGGTTGGACTAAGTGCTTTAATTCAAGATATTCTCCGAAAGGATTTTTCTATATGCATGATCAATCCTCATTCATTATTCAACTAACATATACATAGAAACTCCCAAGGAAAAATTACAAAAACATTCAATCAAACATTCAAGTGAGCAAGTTTTCCATATTTTCTCCATTTCCATATTAGTCATTAGGACAACACATCTATATTTTTGAATTATTAAAGTAGCATCCCATGATCCACATTTTCCAAGATATAAATTAGGTCACTCTATGTACTTGCTTATCATGCATTGAATCTTTATACACACATAATCCCACATATCAAGGATAACTACATGAGTCTAAGGCCCTATTTAGAGTAGTGTCTATGTAAGAAACACCCATTGATAGAGGGGTATTTTAGGTCCACACTGTGATCCCACTAACCCATTTTTGTTACAATCACTATAAATATGAAGAACTAGAGTTTTGTTATTTGATAAGAAATGACATCCCATGATCTATATTTGAGCACACCAAAGCCAAGGCAACATAGAACCCAAAATATCTTAGGTGCTCTCATCCATATCAGCTAGGTATTTTATATATAAATTATAAATCTAGGTTAGATAGAAGTATTGATACAATATTCTAAGGCTGATGCATGTGTCCAAGGCCCAAGAGGTATAATTTCCTAAATCAAATGACTGATCCAAAATCTAGATCTAGTTTAACTCTAGCTTATTCCATATTAGATCTGAATGCGCATAGTAATCCAACTAAGTATAGTATTTTCATTATGATTGTAATATCTATCATAGTTATACTTTATATTTTTATCATATCTCATTATATAAATTTAGAATATTTTTTATTTAAATTTTCAAGTTAATTATCCTATTATAGAGATAGTTTATGACCCTTGTGCCCATCCCCTTTAACCCTAAATTTCCTAATCTATATTTTAGGGTTAAACATTAAATAATATATTTTGAGGTATAAAACAATTTTGTCCAAAATGACAAATCCAATGGTAGGTAAAGATCTTCTAGACATTTTAAAGAAAACTTTACTTGCATCATTACACGCATCTATTATATTTAAGGATTTTAAATATTTTGATGACTTATGCCATATTGCCTAATATCATGAAATGAAACTTATTTAATTTAACCAGCTTAAGTATGTATCAAGAACACTAATTACATATACTAACAAGTTCCATATCAAATGAGTTTCATAGCAAACCAAGCAACAAGTTTAAACCTATAGAACCTAAAAATGAAGCAACCACAATGGTTAATGCAGTATCACAAAAACTTAATTAGTTTATCTTATCTAATACACATGAGTCTTTGGCTTTGTTACTTAATAATCTTATGGAGTGTCATCTCAGAGAAATTTTGTTACATTCAATGATAATGAAATTATGGATGATGATTCATAACTTCACCCATTTTTTATTAGATCATACCTCAATTACCTATATACAATGTTATGGTTGATAATGGTTCTAGTAATAATGTATGTAGCATGATGTTACTCACAAATTTTGCATATACACATGATGACTTATGACCTTTGAATAAAATAGTCATTATTCGATGGCACATCACAATAAGTTATTAGTGCTGGAACAATTAATGATTAAGTGGTGTTATTCATGTACCCTTATCATAATAAATTACATTAGGTAAATATAAATATATTTTATCATTTAATGTGAGTTAATCTTTATGTAAATAAATAATGAAATATATTAATTTACCATTGTACCTCAGGGAGAGGATGGGCCTATTTATAACAATGATTCACCTTACATTTAAAAAAAGAGATTTTACCTTGTAAAATACTATCAATGTGATTATCACATTTTCACCCAAAATTTCTAATTGAAAATAATTCAAGTTTTTATGAAGTATTTTGTGAATAAGTGAAGAGAAGGAAGAATTGTATTAGGTGAATTTATTTCTTATAAAATAAATAATCTTTTATGGTTTGTTTACCTAATTGTGAGGTTTTCTATGTTATATCCTATGTTCAGTTTATTTGTGTGACTTTGCTATTAATAGCATATCTAAATACATTACATTATAGAATTATTTATGTTTTATCATGGTGTCAGATCTTTATGATGTGTGATTGAGTGCTAAAGTTGATTGGATTATGTGTTTGACTTATGTTCAAGCTTATTTTCATCCAAAACTAACTTGTAAAGCCTATGGTATGGCCATGGGAGACTTTTGAAGCTTATTTCTTGTTGTCCCCCAAAAAAAATGTCACTCATTTTTAGGACAACATATAAGTTATTTTGGTCTTGCAAAGACCAAAACATCTCTTCTCATTTCAAAAAATTGTTCTAAGCTTTCAAAATTGGGAATTATTCAAGCTTTTTCAGTCAAAAGACTAATGGTTCAACAGGTTCAAAGGCTTCTATAGGGAGGTTCAATCAAAAGAATTAGTTTCCAACACTTAGTAATTTTTGGGATTGGTTCAGCGCCTTGGTTCAAATCAAAAATGTCCATTGGAAAGCATCTAAGCAAGGATCCAACCATTGAACCATTGAACCTTGAACCATTTTGGTTCAACAGGTTCAACATGTTTGGTTCAATGAAGATCAAAAGGACTCAGTCGAAACAAGGGAATGAACCATTGAACCTTTGAACCAAAGTTGGTTCAATCGGTCGGTTCAAGTGACAAAATTCAAAGGAGTGCCCCAAGAGTCAAAGACACAAGTTCCCTTGCAAAGGGAATTCTCGTGGCAAAAAGTGACCAAGGCAAACAAATGGACCAAGACAAAAGCCTGACACAATCCTGTGGATGTTGCCAAGTGTCATCTTTCGAGCCTCATTTCACTTTGATTCTAAGATCTGTGGAAGCTACCACATATCCTTTGTAATTTAAGTGGAACATGCCAAACAGCATCATCTACATGAATCCAAATGAGCTCTACATAATTCTATAGTGTTTCTAAAATGTGATGGATGCCACTACGTGTCCTTCATCAAAGTCACAATGGATGTTGCCACATGTCATCCATTGAGACACAGTATCAAAGTAGCAAAACCTGCCACATGTCTCTCATCAAATGTAGTAGAAGCTGCCATGTGTCATATTCCATGAGAAACTAATATAAGTCCCAAAGACTTTTCAAAGGAAGCTAAAATCTCAGTGGAAGCCATCATGTGTCATCCTCTGCAGGATTCTCAAGAGGCAAGTGAAATCTACCACCTTTTCTATTGTAACTCCACAGAGAGTGACACATGTCTACATCCATGATTCTAAATTTCTAATAGGTTTCAAGGCCTCTATCAATAAACATTTCTCAAATAAGCTATAGAATGTGCCATGTGTCCCTTGTAAAAGTTTAGCAGAAGCTGACAAGTGTCAATCTCTGCAATTTCTCCCTCCTGCTTCTTGTTTTCATAAAGACTATGGTGGACCCCCAGTGGGATGTCATAGAAAAATAGAACGCACCATGTGTCATCATCCACTTGACTCTCCAAAGATAAGTGGAATTCACCACCTATTCATTTATAACTCCATGGAGAGCAACACGTGTCTACATCCAAGTTTTGAATGAGTTTATAAGCTTCTCCTAAGCATTTTTCAAAGCACAACGGAGACCACCACATGTCATCTTCTATAGGACTCATAAAAAATGTTTCTAAAGCCTCTAATAGCAGTGAAAGCTATCATGTGTCCTCACCTAATTGTAAGTGGATGCTACCACGTGTCAATTTTTCAACAAAAAGTGACCAAAGAATAGAGATGTAATTTAAAGACCCAATTCAACAGCCAAAAAAGGAGGAATGATGAAGAAAAGAACTAGAAATATCCATGCATGAGATATGTTTCAAATGATAGAAGACCTGAGGATGCCAAATTGGTGGTAATAAAGTGTCTATTGATTTTTCCAAACTTAAGTGCGAGATCCCTAATCACTGCGAAGTGGAGGAAACAACACAAAAGATCTAGAGTATCAACACAGTGTTTGGATTTGATAGACCTCTTGAACCTAAAAATTTGGATGCAGATTTATTGAGCCTTTAAAAGACATGAATTGTTCAGGAATAAAGGCAAAGTGAACAATGGTGAAATTAAGAGAGGGAACTAAGAGGATCATCCAGTTCCAGGGGATGACAGTCAAGTTAAAATATAGAACTAAAAGTGCATTCAAAGCATTACATGTGCAGCATGAGTTGTTCCATGGGATGAACTTGCCAAACCTCTCTCGACCTCTATATATTGTAATCTCTCCAATTGTTTTAAGGATGATCTTTCCTACCATAGAAGCAAAAACTCTGCCCAAATTGAAAGGCATTTACTGAGACTTTGAGCTCAGATTGTTAATCATTTTTCTTCATTTGAATAAGAAAGCAAGTGACCTTTTCAGACTTTGTGTTGGAAATAGCCTATGTTATTTAGAGAATTGTTCATATGCCTATTTCCTAGAAGCATTCTTATTTATTTGATCTAACAATCAGAACTAGTAGAAGTGGTTAGGAAGGTGTCCTGAGGACCAATTACGGGATGACTTTATGCCCCCACAAGTACCTTCAGTGTGTTTGAATTTTCTTTTTCCTATGTAAAGGACCTTGGGTTGACTTTATGCCCCCATTGTTCTTTGTATCTCTCTCTTGGGTAGTTAAGGTGGAGACTTTGTGCTGCATCCTATATTGTTGGTTACTTTGTACTTTGGTTATCAGTTACTTATTCCTTGAAAGGACTCCTGCTGTTTCCTACAAGAATACTTCTGAAAGAAGAGAAGTGCCTTCAGTGTTTCCTAGGATTTCTCCTCTATTTGTTAGCATCATCTCTGAAAAAAGAGAGATGGATGGTTTGTCCTACCCTTGTGTCTTATTTTCTGCTTATATATATATATATATATATATATATATATATATATATATATATATATATATATTATATAGCTCTGTATACTTGATAGGGAACCTCCCCTTGATGAGAGGAGAGATTTATCCTCTTTTGATGTAGTAAACCTACACATCTAGACGATCAATCTCCCTATTGTTGTGGTGATATGACCTATTTTTCTCACTAGTTAGCTGGTCATCAAAATATTCACCCAAAAAAAATTGGCGAATCTGTTGGGGACAGAGCGCATAGTTTGAAGCCTCAAGTTTCAAGCTAAAGCAGGATTGGTTCTTTCCTATTTTTGTTCTACAATCTAGCAACTTCACACTATACCAGAAGCTAAAAAGCCCAAGGTGTTGTTGACCTTATTTTTGAGTTGGTGTAATAGAGCAATTTTGTTTCCTCCACAACCTCACCTTCAACAAACTAGGAGTCTTCCTCCTACCAACACCAGGTCACCAACACAAGGCAGAGATACTTTTTCTGCTATTAACAGAACTTTTCCTATACATACACCACCCAAATTTGTTATCCCTACTTTCAATAATCCACTCATGGTAGTTCAAGGCCCCTGGGGTAACTCTTTTGGCCCACTCAATCTTATTCCACGTATGAGCTTCCACATAGCTCAAGGAAGAATTTCTCCAAATTCCTTGGTGATGGAAAGGTTCACCCTGATGAACACATTGCAGCCTTCAACATAGCCTGCAGTGTGATAGGTGTGGAATTTGATGATGTGGCAGTCAGACTGTTCATGGAGACATTGCAAGGTACTATTGTGGATTGGTTCTACCATTTATAGGCTAAATTAGTGACTGACTGGGACATACTCAAAGCTAAGTTTGAAGCCAAGTTCAAACTTATAGAAGATGCACATGCCTTTCTGGCCCAACTCACATAAATGAAGAACGAACCTCATGAACCAATGAGGGATTTCATCACCAAATTTGATAAGTTGAGGAATAGGATCCCTGTAATCACTTAGCCGACCCCCAAAAATCTTAAGTGCTTCTTCATCAACTCACAACTACCTGAAGTGAGTTTTCTACTGAGACATGCTAGACAGATAGACCTTGTTGAAGCTCAAGACTTGGCTACTGAGGTAGAAGATGACCCTATCTTGGCTGGGAAGATAAGGAGAAATCCAAATAGAGGTAAATATTCTTCATCTTCTGATTACTCATCTACAGCCACTACTGATCCCATGGTGCAGAAGTTGGCAAATGAATTGTTGGCTCTCAAAAGACAAATGGCCCAAGGGACATCATCTGCTCTTGCATACAGAGATATCCCAAGGAGGACATTCTGGAATTAGACATACCAAGGCAATGCTACCAGATGTCAAGGGTAGTTGAATCATCTTCCTTCCCCATAGAGGAACCTTGCCATTAAAGCACCTCCAACCAACTCAGTGGTTAGATATCTTGAAGCTGACTCAGGTTTCTCATTCTAGCCTAAGTTAAACCTTGAAGATGATGCTAATCTCTTCACTGAGGAAGAAAAAGAATTAGATAGCAACTCCAACATTGGTTTCCTAAACTATTAAGATGAACCTAGAAGTGAAGGTGATGCAACGGAGGGATCATATGATGTGTTCACTTAGTCTAAGAATCAATCAGCTCAAGAAGCTGATAAAGAGAAGATGAAGGAGTGACCTCAACCAGCAATCTCAATTGATAAGTGTGGAAGTACTCTGCCCTTCTATCTAAAAGATATGATGACTATAAGAAAGGTAAGTACACTAAATACCCATGTACCTTCTACTTCAAATCCTCAGTCCAGTTCTCTCCCTGCCAAGAATCAAAAGGATGAGCTCCCATCCTCTATTCCTAGCTCATTTCAAATGTTTGACATTATTTATCATATAAAGAAATCCAAAGTTAAAATGTCTAAATTTGAATTCCTACAATCCAACCCTGATCAGTTGGATAAATTGGTTCAATGTGTAAAGAACCAAAACATCCCAGCAAGACAAGAAGCTAATAAAGCAACTCATGATCCCCCAAGGACATGTCTATCCCAAATAATCTTTTTATTTCTCTTCCTGCTGCTCTCGAGAAAATAGAGCCTTTCTATGTATCCCTGTTAATAAATGGATATCAGCTGAATAATTGTATCATTGATTCTGGAGCTTCAAACAATGTCATGCCTGCCAAAGTGGCTGAATCCCTTAGCCTTACACTGACCAGGACATTTGGTAGATGTTTTTCCATGGAAAAAAAGCAAGTACCATTGTTGGGGCAAATTAAGGATGCCCAATTTGCATTTGCAGCATTCCTAGACAAAAGAATCAAGATGACTGTCTTGGTGGCTGACGTCCCAGCATTTTATGGCATCCTTCTTGGCTGGAATTTTTGCAAAGATGTTGGTGGTGAATTAAATATGGACTTGTCTAAGGAAAGAATCCTAGTCAAAGGCATCATGAAAATATTTCTTCTTGAAAATTAAATAAAATATGTGGTCACCCAATCATCAGCACCTGAAGCTCAAATTTTGTTTGAATCTTCAGGCATGGGTAACTACTTTCTATCCACTGAAGAAGTTCATGAAATTCTTGTTGAAGCTCTCAAAGGTGACGACCTAAAGGTTAGTTTAGCTGGAACTATGGAAGAATCTCCACCTCCAAACGAGGAAGAATCCAAAGGAAAATTAGTGTCTAATGAGGTATGGATCCTTGAATTTGATGGCAGCTATTCCTCTACCAGTTCAGGAGCTAGGGTTGTGTTGATATCTCCACAAGGAGATATTTTTCCTTCATCCTACAAGTTGCAATTTAGTAACACTAATAACACAGCTGAGTATGAATCCCTATTGCTTGGATTAAAGGTTTCTCAGGACAAAGTTATCAAGCTTTTTTATGCTAAAAGAGATGCTAAATTGGTGGTTTTTCAGATAAGGACCCTGTATCAGACCAAAAATGAGATATTGTGCCATTACCAAAATCTAGTCTGGGCCCAAATTGAAAACTTTGATGCTTTCAGCATCTTTGTAGTCCCTAGGGAATTCAATGATAGAGCTGACACTTTGGCTGTCTCAGGCACTCTTCTAGTTCCCCACTCAGACTTCAAAAGAGATAAGTACACTATTAAATTGGTCTCTCAACCAAGTGTACCTAATAATGCCAGTCATTGGTAGGTGTTTAACAATGACAACCAAATCATTACTTTCCTAGAGGAAAAGGATAGTTTTAAATAGTTGCATTTTGAAGGTAGTGAACCTCAAGAGCCTGAACTGACCCCTGAATCAAGTTCAAGCATGAATGGAGAGTTCATGCAACTTAAAGGGAATAAGATTCCCAAAGTCCTAGTCTCCCTTGAGAAACTATTTGATAAGAATGATAGATTCATCAAACAATAGCAAACGGAGGCAAGCTCCTCTCAAGGGTTTGATCAAGTAAATCTAGGTACTAAGGAAGATCTAAAGATGGTGAACATTGGGAAGTGATGCACTCTTAAGGAAAGATTCAGCTCACTTCTCTACTCAGACAGTACATGGACATTTTAACATACTCCTATGATGACCTAAAGTCACTCAGGCCTGATGAAATTTGACATGACATCCCTCTGAAGGCTAACTCAGTGCCTTACAAGCAAAAACCTAGGTAGTACAATCCAAAGATGTCAGGTACTATTTTGTCTAAGATATAAAAGATGTTAAATGCTAGGATCATTTTCCCAATCCATCATTCCACATGGATTGCAAACATAGTGCCTGTGAGGAAGAAGAATGGCAAATTTTGCCTTTGTGTGGATTTTAGAAATTTGAATCAGTCATCCTTGAAGGATAACTATCATTTGCCAATCATAGATCAAGTGCTTCAGATAGTGACTAGTTCAGATATGTTATCAATGCTAGATGGTTTTTCATGATACAATCAAGTTGAAGTTGTTGAAGCAGACCAACATAAAACTACGTTCACCACACCTTGGGGCACCTTCACCTATAAGAGAATGCCTTTTGGCTTGATAAACACTGGCACCACCTTTCAGAGAGAAATAGACCTCACTTTCAAGGATGAGATGGGAAAGTTCATTGTAGTTTATCTTGATGACTTGACTATTTTCTCTAAGCATTGCCCAAATCATGTGTGCCACTTACAACAAGTGCTGGAACGCTGCCATCAGAATGGCATTTCCTTGAACCCCAAGAAGTCAATTTTTGGAGTAACAGAAGGAAAACTTCTCAAAAACATTGTGTCCAAAGGAGGCATAAAAATTGACCTAGACAAAGTCAAGTCTATCCAAGAGCTTACCTTGCCTACAAGTAAGACTGCTATTCACTCTTTCTTTGGAAAGGTGAATTTCTTATGAAGGTTCATCCCCAAGTTTGCTGAGAAGACTAGACATATTGTAAACATGATGAAGGGAAATCCCACCTTCAATTGGACTAATGAAGGCAAGTCAGCGTTTAAAGATATCAAGATTGACATTGCTCACACCCTAATTCTGGATTGTCTTGACTATAACAAAGAGTTCACTATGTACAGTTATGCTTCAGAACACACGCTTTCAGTGATTCTGGTTTAACAAAATAAAGAAGGTATGGAGTCCCCCATTTCCTTCATGAGTTGTCCTCTTAAAGCTCATGAGTTGAAGTACTCAAATATGGAAAATAATGCTTATGCAGTGGTGAAGGTGGTAAAGCATTTCCACTTCTACATCTTGAATTCACGTACTACTACCTTAGTTCCTGACACAACAGTCAAATCCATACTAACTCAATAGGAGTTTAGGATGAAAAGAAGAAATTGGGTTGCAAAAATTTAGGAGTTTGATTTGCTCATCAAACTAACAAAGCTGGTTCAGGGAAAAGGCTTATGCCAATTAATTGCTAACAATAAGCCAAAGGGAATAGAGCATCAAAAATCAGAAGTAGAAGTGCCAATAGTCCTCTTTGTCTCTACCACTGATGAGTGGTATTTGGGTATTTCTCATTTCCTTACTTATGGTGAATGTCCTGCTCACCTATCTTATAAAGAGAGAAGGAATATCAAGTTGAAAGTGGCAAATTTCATCCTTTGGGACAATGGCCTGTATAAGAGGGGCCTTGATGGAGTGTTCCTTCGCTATGTGGACAAGGAGTACCAAAGCCAAATTTTGAGACCCTTCCACAATCAAGCCTATGGAGGATATTTTTCTGCTCATTTGACTACCCATAAGATCCTTTGAGCCAGATATTACTAGCCTACTCTTTTTCAAGATGCGTATAAGTGCATAAGGAAATGTGAACTATGCCAACAATTTGTTGGAAGACCCAAGTTAGCTGCCCTACCTCTCAAGCCAGTAGTCATAGAAGAACCATTTCAACAATGGGGCCTCAATTTTATTAGTGTTGTAAACCCATCTTCAAGCACTGGACATGATTATGTCCTCACAACCATAGACTACTTCACCAAGTGGGTGGAAGCAATTCCAATCAAGCATGCTACTTCAGAAGTAGTGTGTAATTTCCTAAAAGAGAACATCATTTCCAGGTTTGGGGTCCCAACTAAGATTTTCACTGACAATGTAGCTTGTTTCACTTCCCAAGAGATCACTCAATTCTATTTCTACTATGGAATTACACTCTCTCACTCATCTGATTACTTTCCACAAGGGAATGGACAAGCTGAATCAAGTAATAAGAACCTAGTGACTATCATCAAGAAGCTGGTTGATGACAACTAAAGAACATGGCACAAAGCATTGGTTGATGCTTTGTGGGCCAACAAAATTACACCCAAAAGGGCAATTGGTATGTCTCCTTTCCAACTTATTTATGGTATCAATGCTAAGATACCAATCACCTTGGAATTGCTAGCATTAAAATTGGTCAAGGCAATTGAAGATCAAACATATAAAAGTGCCCTTGATAAGAGAATTATGTGTCTGACTAAGCTAGAAGAGTAGAGAACTGCAGTGGCAGACTGAATCATAGTCCATCAAAGCCTGGTGAAGAAACTCTTTGACCAGAAAGCAAAGAGCCAAGATTTCTAGGTTGGAGATCAAGTCTTACTGTGGGACAAGAGAAGAGAACCAAAGGGAATGCATGGAAAATTTGATTCCCTATGGAGAGGCCCTTTTACTAACCATGATCTCAAAGGTGAAAATAGCTTCCTATTGAAATATCAAGATGGCACACCCTTTTCTATGCCTCACAATGGGCAGCATCTAAAGCACTTCAACTCTTGAAGTATCAGATGAAATTGTTTGTACATATATATATTTGTATAGTCTTTTCTGCTAGGTGTTGTTTGTTTTCATGTTTTTTATCACCTTTTTTCTAGGTAGCATGACTCCATATCCCAATGGCACACTTCAAGGCACTAAAGATTCTAGTTTCTACTCCCCTCAGTTGTTCCAAGTTCTCATCTAAAGGAAGTTCCCCAATAGGAGCCAGTTGTTGTCCTCCAAAAAAAATGTCACTCATTTTTAGGACAACATATAAGTTATTTTGGTCTTGCAAAGACCAAAACATCTCTTCTCATTTCAAAAAATTGTTCTAATCTTTCAAAATTGGGAATTATTCAAGCTTTTTTAGTCAAAGGACTAATGGTTCAATAGGTTCAAAGACTTCTACAGAGAGGTTCAATCAAAAGAATTAGTTTCCAACACTTAGTCATTTTTGGGATTGGTTCGGCATCTTTGTTCAAATCAAAAATGTCCATCAGTAAGCATCTAAGCAAGGATCCAACCATTAAACCATTGAACCTTAAACCATTTTGGTTTAATGGGTTCAACAAGTTTAAAGGTTCAATGTCATCAGCAAGAGTTAAGTGCTTCTTCAAGGTTCAATAGGTTCAACACGTTTGGTTCAATGAAGATCAAAAGGACTCAGCTGAAATAAGGGAATGAACCATTAAACCATTGAACCAAACTTGGTTCAATCAATCAGTTCAAGCAACAAAGTTTAAAGGAGTGCCCCAAGATTCAAAGACACAAGTGCCCTTGTGAAGGGAATTTTTGTGGAAAAAAGTGACCAAGGCAAACAAACGGGCCAAGATAAAAGCTTGATAGAATCCCACGGATGCTACCAAGTGTCATCTTCTGAGCCTCATTTCACTTTGATTCTAAGAGCCACAAAAGCCACCACGTATCCTTTGTAATTTAAGTAAAACATGACAAGTGGCATCATCTACATGAATCCAAATAAGTTCTATGTAGTTCTATAGTGTTTCTAAAATGTGATAGATGCCACCACGTGTCCTTCATCAAAGTCACAGTGGATGTTGCCACGTGTCATCCATTGAGACACAATATCAAAGTAGTAGAACTTGCCACATGTCTCTCATCAAATGCAGTGAAAGCCACCACATATCAACTTCCATGAGAAACTAATATAAGTCTTGAAGACTTTTCAAAGGCAACTAAAAGCTCAGTGGAAGCTACCATGTGTCATCCTCTACAAGATTCTCAAGAGGCAAGCAAAAGTTGCCACCTTTTCTATTGTAACTCTGCAGAGAGCGACATGTGTCTACATCCATGATTCTAAATTTCTAATAGGTTTCAAAGCCTCTATCAATAAATGTTTCTTAAAGAAGCTATAGAATGTGCCACGTGTCCCTTGCAAAAGTTTAGCAAAAGCTGACAAGTGTCAATCTCTACAATTTCTCCCTCCTGCTTCTTATTTTCATAAAGACTATGGTGAACCCCCAATGGGTTATTGTAGAGAATTATAATGTGCCATGTGTCATCATCCACCTGACTCTTCAAAGATAAGCAAAAGCTGCCACCTGTTCATGTATAACTCCATATAGAGCAACACATGTCTATGTTCGAGTTTTGAACAAGTCTATAAGTTTATCCTAAGCATTTTTCAAAGCACAATGGAGACCACCACGTGTCATCTTCTACCAAACTCATAAAAAATGTTTCTAAATTCTCTAATAGTAGTGGAAGTTGTCGTGTGTCCTCGCTTGATTCTAAGTGAATGCTGCCACCTGTCAATTTTTTAGCGAAAAGTGACCAAAGAATAGAGATGTAATTTAAGGACCTGATTCAATAGCTAGAAAAGGAGGAACGATGAAGAAAAGAACTAGAAATACCCATGCATGAGATATGTTTCAAATGATGGTAGACTCGAGGATGCCAAATTGGTGGCAATAAAGTGTCTGTTGATTTTTGTAGACTTAAGTGTGAGAGCCCTAATCACTGCAAAGTGGAGGAAACAACACGAAAGATCTAGAGTATCAACATAGTGTTTAGATCTGATAGACCTCTTAAACCTAGAAATGTGGATGCAAATTTCTCGAGCCTTTAAAATACATGACTTGTTTGGGAATAAAGGCAAAGTGAACAACAGTGTAATCAAGAGAGGGAATAAGAGCATTGTCCAGTTCCAAGGGATGACAGTCGAGTTAAAATATATAACTAAAAGTGCATTCAAAGCATTGCATGCATAGCATGAGATATTTTATGGGATAAACTCACCAAACCTCTCTCGACCTCTATATATTGTAATCTCTCCAATTGTTTCAAGGAAGATCTTTC
Source organism: Torreya grandis (assembly GCA_037957365.1). Taxonomy (NCBI): domain Eukaryota; kingdom Viridiplantae; phylum Streptophyta; class Pinopsida; order Cupressales; family Taxaceae; genus Torreya; species Torreya grandis. The sequence goes on along the minus strand of JARHVA010002521.1, from coordinate 1,306,855 downwards.
CTGCCATAGAAGCAAAAACTCTGCCCAAATTGAAAGGTATGTATTGAGACTTTGAGCTCAAATTGTTAATCATTTTTCTTCATTTGAATAAGAAAGCAAGTGACCTTTTCAGACTTTGTGCTAGAAATAGCCTGTGTTATTTAGGGAATTATTCATATGTCTATTTCTTAGAAGTGTTCTTGTTTATTTGATCTAACAAGTAGAATTAGTAGAAGTGGTTAGGAAGGTATCCAGAAGACCAACTGTGGGATGACTTTGTGCCCCCACAAGTACCTTCAGTGTGTTTGAATTTTATTTTTCCTGTGTAAAGGACCTTGGGATGACTTTGTGCCCCCAATGTTCTTCATATCTCTCTCTTGGGCAATTAAGGTGGAGACTTTGTGTTGCATCTTATATTGCAGGTTACTTTGTACTTTGGTTACCAGTTACTTGTTCCTTGAAAGGACTCCTGCTGTTTCCTGTAAGAATACTTCTGAAAGAAGAGAAGTGCCTTCAGTGTTTCCCAATATTTCTCCTCTGTTTGTTAGCATCATCTCTAAAAAAAGAGAGATGGATGGTTTATCCTACACTTGTGTCTTATTTTTTGCTTATATATATATATATATATATATATACATATACATACATATATATATATATATATATATTATATAGCTCTGTATACTTGATAGGGAACCTCCCCTTAATGAGAGGAGAGATTTATCCCCTTTTGATGTAGTAAACCTGCACATCTAGCTGATCAATCTCCCTATTATTGTGGTGATAGGACCTATTTTGCTCACCAGTTAGCTGGTCAACAAAATATTCACCCAACATTTCTCATTCAAATTTTTTATTTACATCTCTCTTGTATGTGGAGTACTCTAATGTAGATATGATTAGATCAACACATGTTTCAAATTCCAAAAATAAGTAGAGATTAGACTAGGTGTCCTTGTATGGCTTGGGCAAGTATAAAAATTTAGTAAACATTTGTTTTATTTCTTATGTAATCTAAAACATGGTTTTAAATGCCTGACAGAATCCCATGGATGCTACCAAGTGTCATCTTTTGAGCCTCATTTCACTTTGATTCTAAGAGCCACAAAAGCCACCAAGTATCCTTTGTAATTTAAGCAGAACATGACAAGTGGCATCATTTACATGAATCCAAATGAGTTATATGTAGTTCTATAGTGTTTCTAAAATGTGATCGATTCCACCACGTGTCCTTCATCAAAGTCACAGTGGATGTTGCCATGTGTCATCCATTGAGACACAATATCAAAGCAGTAGAGCTTGCCACATGTCTCTCATCAAATGCAGTGAAAGCCACCACATATCATCTTCCATGAGAAACTAATATAAGTCCTGAAGACTTTTAAAAGGCAGCTAAAAGCTCAGTGGAACTTGCCACATGTCATCCTCTACAAGATTCTCAAGAGGCAAGCGGAAGCTGCCACCTTTTTTGTTGTAACTCTGCAGAGAGCGACACATGTCTACATCCATGATTCTAAATTTCTAATAGGTTTCAAATCCTCTATCAATAAATGTTTCTTAAAGAAGCTGTAGAATGTGCCACATGTCCCTTGCAAAAGTTTAGCAGAAGCTGACAAGTGTCAATCTCTGCAATTTTTCCCTCCTGCTTCTTGTTTTCATAAAGACTATGGTGAACCCCCAGTGGGTTGTTGTATAAAATTAGAATGTGCCATGTGTCATCATCCACCTGACTCTTCAAAGATAAGCGAAAGCTGCCACCTATTCATTTATAACTCCATAGAGAGCAACACATGTCTGTGTCTGAGTTTTGAACAAGTTTATAAGCTTCTCCTAAGCATTTTTCAAAGCACAATGGAGACCACCACATGTCATCTTCTGCCAGACTCATAAAAAATGTTTCTAAAGCCTCTAATAGTAGTGGAAGTTGTCATGTGTCCTCGCTTGATTCTAAGCAAATTCTGCCACCTGTCAATTTTTCAGCAGAAAGTGACCAAAGAATAGAGATGTAATTTAAGGACCTGATTCAACAACTAGAAAAGGAGGAACGATGAAGAAAAGAACTATAAATATCCATACATGAGATATGTTTCAAATGATGGTAGACTCAAGGATGCCAAATTGGTGGCAATAAAGTGTCTATTGATTTTTGTAGACTTAAGTGTGAGAGCCCTAATCACTGCAAAGTGGAGGAAACAACACGAAAGATCTGGAGTATCAACATAGTGTTTAGATCTGATAAACCTCTTAAAACTAGAAATGTGGATGTAGATTTCTAGAGCCTTTAAAAGACATGACTTATTTGGGAATAAATGCAAAGTGAACAATGGTGCAATCAAGAGAGGGAACTAAGAGGATTGTCCAGTTCTAAGGGATGACAGTCGAGTTAAAATATAGAACTAAAAGTGCATTCAAAGCATTGCATGCATAGCATGAGCTATTTTATGGGATAAACTCACCAAACCTCTCTCGACCTCTATATATTGTAATCTCTCCAATTGTTTCAAGGAAGATCTTTCCTGCCATAGAAGCAAAAACTCTGCCCAAATTGAAAGGTATTTAGTGAGACTTTGAGCTCAAATTGTTAATCATTTTTCTTCATTTGAATAAGAAAGAAAGTGACCTTTTTAGACTTTGTGCTAGAAATAGCCTGTGTTATTTAGTAAATTATTCGTATGTCTATTTCTTAGAAGCGTTCTTGTTTATTTGATCTAACAAGCAGAACTAGTAGAAGTGGTTAGAAAGTTGTCCAGAAGACCAACTGTGGGATGACTTTGTGCCCCCACAAGTACCTTCAGTGTGTTTGAATTTTATTTTTCCTGTGTAAAGGACCTTGGGATGACTTTGTGCCCCCATTGTTCTTCGTATCTCTCTCTTAGGCAGTTAAGGTGGAGACTTTGTGCTGCATCTTATATTGCTGGTTACTTTGTACTTTGGTTACCAGTTACTTGTTCCTTGAAAGGACTCCTGTTGTTTCCTGCAAGAATACTTCTGAAAGAAGAGAAGTGCCTTTAGTGTTTCCCAAGATTTCTCCTCTGTTTGTTAGCATCATCTCTGAAAAAAGAGAGATGGATGGTTTATCCCACCCTTGTGTCTTATTTTTTGCTTATATATATATATATATATATATATATATATATATATATATATATATATATATATATATATATATATATATATATATATATATATATATATATAGCTCTGATACTTGATAAGGAACCTCCCTTTGATGAGAGGAGAGATTTATCCCCTTTTGATGTAGTAAACTTGCACATCTGGCCAATCAATCTCCCTATTTTTGTGGTGATAGGACCTATTTTGCTCACCAGTTAGCTGGTCAACAAAATATTCACCCAACATTTATCATTCAATTTTTTTATTTACATCTCTCTTGTATGTGGAGTACTCTAATGTAGATATGATTAGCTCAACACGTGTTTCAAATTCCAAAAATAAGTAGAGATTAGACTAGGTGTCCTTGTATGGCTTGGGCAAGTATAAAAATTTAGTAAACATTTGTTTTATTTCTTATGTAATCTAAAACATGGTTTTAAATGCTAGATGTTCATTTTTTCCCTCCTCAATACCTTATTGTGAAGCATCAATCTAATTTAGGATAACAATCTTCCACCTGGGCATGTTTGTAAGACCTCGTTCAACATTTGTGGAATAAAAATTAGTGAAATTTTATATTTTGTGTATCTACAAATTTCTCTCTTTTAAATGTTGAATCTTTAATATTTTGACTTCCTTAAACCTCCTAAAGAGCATGTGAATCATCTGAATGAGATATAGATTTTTTTTCACTCACCTAGGTGCCTTTGTACAACCTAGTACAATAACCATCAAAATAAGAATTAGGTTTTTGGACAAAAAAATTATTTTTGGCTATTATATTACTTCAAAAGGTCATTGAAAGGTTATTCTAAAGTTTGTAGGGCCTAGTTTGGCCTCCTAAAGCTCCCCTATTACACCTAGATTTATCCCCTATGCCATTACTACTTCTTAAATATTTTAAATGGTTAGTATATAATTTTAGATAGCATATTTATTAAATACTTATTTTAATAAATCATGATATTCAATGTAATAAAGTGGAGAGTCCCACCTTACATTAATTATTTTACTCAAAAGTGAAAATCCACATTAAATATTATTTTTACATTCATATAATATTGTTTTTAAAAGTCATATTGAATTAAATACACTTTAAAAATAACAAAGTTTATGTATAGACTTGTAAATGGTCAAAGGAAAGTTGGCTAGTGGAATTTTGTAAGACACTTGTAAAAATAAGGTCTAGAGTTCAAAACATACCAAACCTTAATTTTTGTCAATTATTATTTGGTAAAAACTAATTTTTAAATAATATAATTATTTAAAAAGTGGTTTCTATTATTCATGCATCAATCCACATTCAAACACTAGTTCACTTTTGACACCCTTGTTTAGTCACTTCTTTCATCGAAATGGTCATGTAACTAGTTTATATTTAGGTTTTTGCACATTACTAACATTTTGGAATGGTCCATTTGTTTGCTTGAAACTTCCTTATATGTTTTTAAAATAAAAATAAAACTAATGTTTACATAGTTATTTTTTATGACACTTAGTTACAATCTTTTCCAAACTTTTCCATTTCTTTACCATTTAATTGTACAATTTTTTTTATAAATTATAAAATTTTCTTATTAAAAAATTAAGTATAAAAACACATTAAAATTTTTGCTTTCTAAACCTTTATAGTGTCATTTTAGTATAAAACTCAAACTCATGGTGTCAACTCTAATTAAAAGTATTGGTTTCTCCTAATTTAGTGTTAGACAAATCACAAATGTTAAATAAATAAAAATATAACATTTGAAAAATCTACATTAAAGTTGAGTTTATGTCTCAAAAAATTTGGAATATTATGTTTGGGACTAAAAACCCCTATGAGGGAGAAATTTCATGGTTGAACTCACCAATGCATTTGAATATAAATTGCAAGAAGCTATGTCGATTATTTTGAGTGTAAAGGATGATTTCCTACTCCATATAAAGAATTAGGTGTAACCCAATTATACTTAGTAACACCTTGAATCTATGCATGAGGGAAATCATCTTTCAAAAATAATTGAATTTATTTTTTTACTACATACTACTCCCATGAAAGGTGATGAAAAAGTAGTTAATTTTCTTGCAAAAATTAAAAACATGAAATCTTAGTTAGATGGTTGTAATTGTAATCTTATTTAATATAATATTTTGCATTTTATTATTCAATTAAAAATTCATGATTTTGTTTTCAATTTCATTTTTATTCTTAATATAAATACCAAATAGAGAAAGATATCCTTGACCTCACTACTCTTTCGGCTCTTCTTATTCAAGAACAAATGATGTTAAATTTTGAGTCTAAAGAGAATTCTACTCAGGCACATCTTGTGCTTAATAGTTTTATTAAAAATATTAGAAACCAAAAATCTAATGCCAACTCTACTAATGGAAAAAATATGAATAATAAATTTGGTAATAAGAATCATAAATTCAAATTTAATGGAATTTGTAATTTGTGTGATAAATTTGGACATAAAAGGGAAGATTTTTTTAAAAACAACAAAGATAATTCTTTTTTTAAAATAAAAAATAAAGGGAAGAAATCTTCTAATCAAAATCAATATAAATATAAAAACCATAATTATAACAATAATCTTGATAAAAAATAATCACATTATTACTTTATATGTTGCCTTGTTTGCTTCTAATGAAAATGAATGGAGTTTAGATAATGGTATATCACATCATATGACTTGTTTATCAAGTATTTTATCTAACACTAGAGATATATTTTAAAGGATTTATATGGTGATAATTCATATATAGAAGCCACTAAGCCTTGAAAATCTAAATTTATAATTGTAGTCATAAAATATGTTTTCTATGTTCCTAAACTTGAGAAAAACATGTTATCCTATTTTATTATAAATCAATATAGTTATATGATTGATGGAGGAATTGAAAATAATGGTTTATATATTTTTATACTTATTTTTCATGTCTTATTTCATCACAAAGTAGAAATGAATCTTAATTATGGCATGAAATATTAGGTCATGTTAATTTTAAAATTTTATATGATATGTCTCATCGTGATATTATGGTTGGTATTCCTACTATTTATTCTCATCACGAATCTTGTGAGGGTTTCTTACGAGGTAAACAAAAAACTAAATCCTTTCACAAAAATTATGAGCTAATTCCTCACATTCTTTAAGGCTTATTCATAGTGATCTTACAGATGCATTTGAAGTTGTATCTCTTAACGGCCCTTTATATTTTGTTACTTTCATTGATGATCATATTATAATGATTTTGTCTTATTTTATTAAAAATAAATCTAAAGTTTTATCTAAATTTAAAGAATTTAAATATTTAGTTGAAAATTACTCTAAATTTTCTATTAAAATATTAATAATCAATAATGGGGTGAATATATTAGTAAAAAAATGATTATTTATGAATTAATTGTGGTATTCAAACATAATTAACAACTCATTATTCCCCAAAACAAAATGTAATTGATAAAAATAAAATTTGAACCATCATTAAAATGGATAGAATAATGTTACATTCTACAAATGTTCCTAAGTTCTAATGGGATGAATCCATGAATATTATTTTGAACATTCTAAATAGAGTCCCTACCAAAGCTTTGCATCTTTATACAAACTTATAAATGTGGTCTAATAAGAGGCTAACTGTTACTCACCTTAGAATCTTTGGTAGTCATGATTCCATATTTATTCCTAAAGAAAAAAGAAATAAGCTGGATCCTACCTCATATTCTTGAATTTTTTTAGGTTATGGAGGAAAAATTAAATGATTAAGAATCTA